>BJEL01000073.1:1200000-1689869 GCA_019972355.1 Drosophila kohkoa | reverse complement strand
TATGACAAGTCAAATTTATATTTCTACCCGGCATCTGAATCATATGCGACATAAGAGAGAAACGTTCACCATTATAAATAACTTGTATTTCAATAAAATGGCAGCTTCCGAGGAAATGAAAACGGAAAGATTTGATCATTATCAATTACAGACAGACAGACGACAACTAAACCGCATCTCAATATCAAACAATATTGTCATTACTAATGTGGAGCAGTTAGATGAACTAATTGTCATTCCCAATTGGGATGTAACATAAAATTTCTGATGAAATAGATTGCATCATTTCCCCCCCAAAAGTTAACTTACCTCGGCCCACATGCAGACGATGAGAGATGCGCAGGTCATGAGCAGCGGATAATAGGCGGACATCAGAGTGACGGCCCATTGGGGCTGTAAGTCCAACTATTGAAATCAAGAAGAAATGATTTAGAAATGGAGAAATACTTTTTATAATTTTGATCAATTCTTACCGGAGTGGTGAAGTAGGCGCCTCGCAACGAGGCCGCTACAAATACCATGAAGTAGAGCAGCTTCTGTGTAGTGATGCGGCAGGCGCGAAGGATCGATGGCTGCTTAAGCCGTTGGTACTCGGCCACAATGCAGATGAGCAGCTGGATAACCGAGACGAGAGCCACGACATAGAATACGGTCGAGATGCCAGCATAGTAGGGTAAATTGACGAAGTCGCACTCATCGCCCGAATATCGAATGTCACAGACGCAAGTGTTGTTGACGCAGTCGCCGCGACCGGAGCAGCTGGTTTCACTGTCGGGCGTAAAGGGTCCATAAACGCCGCCGCTAGGCGCCTTGCTGTGTCCAGAGCTGCGCATCTTGACCGCGTCCAACGGCGATTGCAGAACTCGCTTCGAGCAACGCATTAAGGTGCGAAAACTGGGTAGCATTCTATATTAAATTAGCTGCAAAATTCAATCAGACACATTTATTTATTTAGTTGTGGCATGACAGTTTCATTAATTAAATATCAAGGTTGCGAATCGATAATCCAATAACTTGGTCCGCTTCAGCAAAAGTAACAATAACAGACAATAAATGAAAACACAACAGCCAACAATCCAACAATGGCAGCGATGACAACGAGACGGCAAACACCCTTTTGTCATTTGAATAAACATTTGGGTCGACTGGGGTCGCTAAAAACAAATGCAAATACGCTATAGGTATAGGTATATACGTATATAGTGTGTATAGCATATAGCATAGCGTATTTTTGTGTCTCTGTGTGTGCGTCTGCCGAAGCAACAATGCTAACAAAGAGGCGTCTTGGGGGTATTCACTAGAGGAACTGCAATTATTTGTGACATTTGACCAACCAGCATCGCATGCAAAATTAAAAGGAATTCACTAATGAATTATACATTCCACATGGTTGGGATGCGATTAACATTACAACTCTGCAAATGCGTAATACTATTTAAAATAAACAAAATAACATATGCAATAAAATAAAGTAAGAAAACTACCCGCAACTCTTTTTCAATAAAACCAGATTTTACAAATATACCACAAAAATACTAAAATTTAACGAATGCTATTTTTAGTATATATACATTCAAAATATATCAACAGAGTTTACCAGATTGTCCGCCAAAGTATTTCTTAAATTACTTCTAAAATTTGTATCTGATCGCAACCAAATTTTCAGTAATCATAGCAAAAGTTTGAATGCTGTCGAAAAAGAATGATAGCTCTCTCTCTCGAACAGACGGACATGTCTATATCATTTCGGCTGTTGATATACTTTATGGGGACGGAGATGCCTTGTTCTGCCTGTTACATACATTTCCTGCAGGCACAAAGGCTACCCTATAGGTAGCGGGTATAAATAGATAAATTATTCTATAAAATCTGTCTATTCTAGAACTTCTTAAGTATTATCAGATTAAGTTTCCTTATATAAAGCAGTCAATTTAAAAACCGAACTGATTCAGTTAGTATCCATAAGGTCGAAATACAAAGCAGGAAATTGAGGGTCAGTATTGACAACATAAGATACAACGACCACATGAAAAGGGCTGCAAAATGGAAAAATGTCGCTTCTGTGTTAACATTATTATGCCGGCAACTATTTCTAAGCCATCAATCAAAATATGTTCAAACAAAGTCACTAATAGACCCCGAGCGAAAGGGGCAGAGAGCTGTGGATAGACGGAAAGAGAGCATGGGTATTGAAAAGGCCTGTTGGCACCTCGACACTCCGACAATTGAATGATGGAACTGAAACTGAGCTGACAACGGGACGACTGGTCAAGCAATCTAGTGGACAAGCCGATTGAGTAGCCAATTGAAATGCATGGGACGTGTGCCTGAATATAAGCTCTGAGATATGGCTAAGGCCATATAGTTCGACTTACGTATATATTTGTGGTTATATATAAATAAAAATATATTTCTGAGCGAGAGACAAAGTACAACATGTGTATGCGCATATTGTTAGCTCTGTCACATGCCTCTTTTTAATAATGCAATTTCGTTTATTAGCCATAATAATATTTGGAATAATTATATTCATTTATATTACTTTTTACTGATTTGCAATTTGACTGAACGCTCATTTCCCCTGCATTTTATTTTAGGTTGTATTCTAAGATAAGGGTTTTACGAAAGAATTCATTTAGACTGCATTTTAAGATCTAAGTTTTAAGAAATATTTACAATGAAGTCTTAAATTCAAAAGCTTTTAGATTTGGGGTGATTCAACGAATTAAAGAAATAAATATTCAGAGATTTCGCAACTTACTTATATTGCGACGAAGATATAAGAATCTTTCCTGCGACTTATATTAGATACTGTTTTCGTAAACAAAAATAATTATATAAACCATTTTCCAGCCGAGAAAGAAGATGTCGTGCTGATCTCTAATGATGATTATTTTCAGACGTAATAATTACAAACATCTTGAACGGCAGAAATTAATATATGCATTTGTTTATTCTCATCGCCTACACTAACTAATCTTTTTTTCAATATATAATATATATATTTATACTAAACGATTTTGTCGAAAATGAGTAATAAAAATTGCTGGCCAAAAACGAACAATGTTTAAAACACCTTATGATAGTTTTTTTATGCGCGAAATTTGGCAACAACAAACGGAATTAAGCCATAAATAAAATGTTAATGCAATCACAAAATGTGAGTGTGAATGTGAATCCATGAGCGAGTATTTGATGTTTATTATTTCGCGTCTATGTGATTTTGCTTTCAAGAAGAACTTTGGCAGCTGACTACTGCGATAAGATAAAGACTTTGCCAACGACACCGACAACCAAGAGTCAAAGACAAAGCACAACAATATATTCCACTTGCTAGAGGTTTTTGGATCTACTCTCCTTCTCATGTTCGATGTAATAACAAAGGGCAGACGAACATCATGGTTTTTAGACCGGAACTAATGAAGGCGACGCAATGGAAGGGCGAAAATGGTGTGAAACCAAGTGCAAAAGTTCGTAATAATTTAAAAGTGAGAGTGAAATAGAGGAACACAAAGAGAGAGAACGAGAGAGTGAGTAAATAAATACTTATACCCACCATTTTGCAATTAGTGCTTGTTGTCAACGGTTGCTTAGATCACAATAATTATTTTAATACTCGATGGAAGACGCCTGCAGCGTCCCTGACATTTTTCAACAGTCTCTTGCGATTATTAAAGCCACTTTTGTCACATTACAAGAACCCCGAAACAAAAAGTAAAAACAAAAATAAATAGCGCAGTCACACACACACACAGTGTCACAATAGCACAAGAGTGTATGTAATATCTATGTATACAAACGTATATGTATTATAGATACACTGAATGGGGCATTTATGAGCTGCTTGTTTGCCTGCACACACATACAAGCACAGACACTGCAAAAAGAGTCGCACTAGTTTCGTTTACGCGTGGCGCAACGCAATCGAGCGATCATAACGCGATGCCGACTCTGCCTATACTGATTGTTACTAAACAAGAGAGAGAGAGCGAGACCTGTTTCGGTTGCGATCCAGGCTGTTATGTTAACACTAGCAATGCGTGAGGAAGACAGGCATTCTGTTAACTTTGCCACTAACTGCGGCCAGTTTGTTGTATGGGGGTGGATTTAACATTTGTAAGTGACACACTGTTAGCAGACAAACATACAAGTAACATTTAACAATTTTTTTTCTCTATCGCTCTCTCTCTCTCTCTCTCTCTCTGTTAACTGCTGGAAGTGTAACAGCGATCGCGTTGAGTTTGGTTAGCAAGCAGTTCATTGCCTAGGAGAGCACTATTACGTATACGTCATAACATGCAGAGGCCTAAAAGCAAGCATTGTATATAAGCAACAGTTCATCCACACCAATTTAAGCACATTTAATTAACGATACACACACACTAATACAATTCAGGGCGCGTTGTCTGTGTAAACAAAAGGCATTTGTACGCTAAAAGAAATTGATGAAAATTAAAGTTACTCTACGGGCTAGAGATGCAAGACTTGGATATGTGCACCTTGTACATACAAATAATTATGGCATGTTTTTCGTTGGGGGCCTTATAATAATCGCATGATTCGCTTTTGGTCAAATTTAAATACTTTTCGCTTGCCATCAGAAAAATAAATTTTGCCAAGAGTGTTTGAAAAACGAGAGGAGAAACGAGACCAATCGAAATTGAGATACAATATTACAATCTGTTTAAATGCTCTTTTTTTCATACAAATTTTAACATTGCATGCATCTATAGTAATAGTAAGTTGTGGTTTTAAATATATCAAAGACTCTATAAACACCTCTCTTTCATTTCAATAATGGTCAATCATTAAAAAGAAGAAGATGAAAACAAACAACATTGAAACAAAGCAAAACTAGTTTGTGGCGCCTGAAGCTGAGTTACAATAGACTGGTTTTTAGTCTATGTGAGTAAATCGTGAGTTTCAGTCATCGCGAGAATGAGAGACAAACAGCGATTGAGAGGATTTTCTGACGTTCAGGGTCTGTGGTTGAATGAACGGCGAGAGCTTTTCAGCAAACACACGTAGTGACAACGATCAATAATGTAAACCTAAATATGGATATTGTTACCAAAAAGTCCCAGGTTTCTTTTTCGCTCAACACATTTTCTTTTCTGCTATTGACATTACAAATACGTGTTATTGAGATTAACACTGCTCTATAAAATTATACTTCACGACTCTCATAAAAAAACGATGAAAACAATTATAAATTATTTAAGTGTTTTAAACTTTGAAGCAGCTGCACGCAACTTTCCAAGCTCAAGTTTACGCCCACTTAAATGTGACAAGTATCATTAAAGGAGGCGGAACTGTGGTTAAGCTTATTGTGTAAGTATTCAAATTGTTCTTGGGTAATCAATGACATTAAAGACACGGAAGGAAAGTTCAGTAAGAATAACTACTAAAGAACCGGATAAACTGCTTTCAATAAATTCATTTAATGCTCACTCAATGTTTGCTTTTTTTCATTACTTGAACACTAAAAACGAATTAAAAACAATAATATAATATTTTAAAACGAAATTTGCTTCGCTTTCAACGCATCATAATAAATACCTCAACTCAATATTATACTAAGACGATTAATAATTATTAAATTCCCAAAAACAAAAACAAAAGTTATTGCGATATATTGTATGCAAATATGCACACACGACGAGTCAATTAATTGACGTTTAGCTGCTATTAGCGTTCATTAAAAGAATAATTCAGGTGCAAACCGAAAGGTGTTTACCTGACGCAACACACGAAACTCGTAAATTCTGAAGACAGATGGGAAACAGGCGAAAATTCACTGACTGCTAATTGATGCTATTATCACATGTCTCACGTTTCACAGATAAAAATTATACTACATTTTAGCAGTGAAAATACTAAGGATAATTAGTCATCGATGTAACGGCAAATGAATATGATAGTTAAACGGTAAGTCGTGTGAATGAAAATATATACATAAGTGGCAAATATATTATCAACTCTGTTCGGAACTTTCTAATAACACTCGTAATAGGGCTTATAGTATATCAATTGTGACTCATGCGTGACGAAAGATAACAAATTATTACTATTGCAATGACTGTAAATAATAATGTGCTTTTAGCATTCAAATACTACGTAACAAAACAAGAAAAATAAAAGTCTTTGATTTCTATTAATTGGATGACTTTGTACAGCCATTATAAAGAAATAAAACCTTTAGGAATAAGAGATATTTGTGTGTTCCGCGAAAAACTTACGATCACAAACAATATTTATAAATTGAGCATTGCTTTTCTGTTTGACCTCTTTAATCAATATAAATAAAAATTATTTGTCAGTAACCTCGATGTGAATAACCTGAAATTACGCAAGTACAATTTTATGTACAATCATAGATACTAACTATACAAACATACGATTTAGTTTCTACTGATTGCGCCATGCGATATGAGAAAGCTTTAATCATCGCATGTTTTGTTCCACATACAATTCGACACATGCAATGAACAAACTATAGTAAATATACTCATGCGAGATTTAATAATACTAAATATATACTATATATACTCACATTACATTGATTGGGTGTACGTTTGTGTTCGTTGACAGCGACGATACTCATTGCGAAAAGGGCGAGACGAGGGGACTTAATGCAACTATGAATATTTCTGAGTGACAAAGTTATCTGAGAGATAGCTGTAAAAGAATTATATTAGCTATACTTTTGTACATTTAAAATGGAACCAATGGCTGAATAAAATCAAAACAGTGCGGTATTAATTTAAAATATACCAAATTAATATACCCCACACTACTATAAAAAAAACGTAAAATAGCCTAAGTACATTGAAAGAGTATTACATTCAAAATATACCATAGAGTGCAAAATATATCAGATTGCCAGCCAAAGCTACTAAGACTCGTAGTAATTAGGCGTTTTTGCCCATATCTATAAATTTCATCTGATCGCAACACAGTTTTTGGGAATCATAAATACTATACTTATAAAATTATTGAATTTATTACCAAAAGTTGAATTTTTTTCGAATCTATAAAATTATTATTTTATATTATAATATAAATAAGAAACAGCTTTCATTAATAGAAAATTTATAGTAAAATAATCCAATTCCAATCGCATTTCGTTTGCATTTTATTTTCAACGATCGGCCAAGGGAGTTTTCATTATATTCTGTAAGTGCTCAGTTTTTGCATGATAATTTTTTTTTTATCAAAACTACACATTTATTTATTTAGTCGATATAAAGGTATTTACATATATCGATTGTAATTCGGTTTAAGTCTGCGAAAACTAACTGACGTATATTAATTTATAGGTAATAAATAATAGTAGAAATTAAGAAATAATTGTTTTAGTTGCTTTGGTTCACAATATAAAATATTTTATACAATTTGGTATAAACGTAATAATATAGCGATATAATACACCAAAGTCATATTTTAGTATTAATTTGGTATATTTTAAGAATAGCACAATGTTTTCTTTTATTGAAAATGGGTGGCTGGTATCTTACAGCTTTCTTATTTATTTTATTATTGTTTGATGATACTGGAATTTCTCATATCGCATAACCACATTTATTCATTCTATAATAGATTTTTTCCCCATCTTTTCTAATGATAGAAATACTTTTTTTTTTTTATTTATTATATCATATATCTCCACTATTTAAAACAGCTTTAATGATGGTAATTCTTACTCATATATAGTACATTCAGATGTATGTGCACAAATACATACATACATATGTACATAACATACAGAGATGTTAAAAAATTGAATTCATTTAGTTGGTCTCTGAGGACTTTTAGCTGGAATTTCCCATATCGCAAATCCGCAATTATAGTTTCAGTTTTTTAAATAACAAGAAATCTAACAAAATAAATTCCTGAATTGCCTTTATTTGTTGAATTGTAATTGTTATTCATCTACATAAAAATAAATATATGTACATAAAAAGGCACATGATTAATAGCATTTAAACTTATTGTATTGCTTTTGTTTTTTTCCATAAGAATTTCCATATGCGTAAGTCTAACAGTGAATAAAACATCTTGAGATATGTATATAAACCCGGAAACGTTCAGAACGGAAATTTAGTAGTATATGAGTACTATGGTAAATGTCGCGTGCGAACATCTTTACAGAGACAAAAAAAGCGAAAAATGAAAGTGAAAATGAAAAAAATGAAGTGAAGGTTATTCTTAACGCTTTGGGTTCGCACTATTTTTAGAGCTAAGATTGAATTTAGGAACTTGTTCTGTTTGACGATAAAATATACACATATAAAAAATATATGGGCAAATCCCAGAAACAGTCCACCAGCTACCAATTTTTAAATTTCACATTTTGTAATGTTTCTTTATATGGAACATTAAAGTAGATATGGCATTTTAAGAATTTAAAGCAAAAAAGAAATTTCGATCATTATAAATGCACAAATTTGTATCAAACCCAATTTTATTTATAATTTTCATAATTTTACTTAAATTCGTGCTCTGCGCACACCTTCAAATCCCTATTGCATTCTTCACAATTTTTTGCCGCTGTTTGGGCTCACATATAAATCAAAAGTAAATCACGTTGAAATAATTGTTAGGCACATTTAGAGATTTTTGTCTTATGTTAATGCCAGCGGAAAAAGTGTAGCGTGCGACACAATGGGTTTACGGCTTTGCTAAAAATCTATAAACATTATTAAGACCAAACAATCGGTTTTTGTCTTCTAATATTCTTAACTTTCTTTAGGATATTAACTTTCATAGGGTTTATTTTGCAGAATTCGATAAAAATTGCGTTTGAAATGAAAATTTTGAAACTAACTTCCACTTTGTGCAGCGTGCGTCACGTCACAATTTTATTAATTATTTTCAAAACAGTGACTCCAGTGAAATTGAATCTTATACCCTCCGAAAGTACTCTCAATTCACTCTAAACACATAACAAAAGTTTACGGTAAATCTTTTAAAAAACCCCCAAAAAATTGATTTTCATTAGCTAAAATCGTGCGAATGTAGCGTGCGACACGTGGGATTTGCCCATATACAATATAAATTCGTTCATTTTTTGGTTTTGTATACGAATTTGTTAATTTTTGCAATTATTATTATAATACAAATCTCACTTCTGTCTGTAAGAGTTCGTATGATTCTCATGATATATAATTATTTCATTATTTTAGTAAGCTTTAGAGATCAGTTAGACCTTTTCTTCCCATAAGAAGTATCTTCAATTTGGGAGGCGCCTCAAAGGTAGCATAGTAATTTTATACAATACAGAAGGCAGACACATACATATGTAAATGAAAGTTACATTTACATTTCAGCGGAACAAGAAAACTGGGAATAAATTCATTGGAAGCGCGTGCCATGTGAAAGACGATCGGAAAAAGAGCGATTCGATTCCGTGCTATGGAAATGCAAATGAATAGTTGGCATCATTTATAGCCAAATTGCCAGCTGAGTAAGCGATGATGATGAGCAAACGATGAACTGCACTGACCTGCCCTCAAATTGAAAATTGCGAGCGTTGCATTAAATCATAAGCGTAAACAACAGAATTGTGTAAAAAGCATATAAATATAGTACACATTCACACATGTGAGTGCACTCAATTAAACTGATTCAATCACTTTAAAGTGAAATGCCTGGCGAAATACGTTGCGTGTGACGAGCAATTGGAAAGTGAAAATGGATGTTGAACTGCTGCCAAAGCAAAGCGACAACTAGCTGCCAAGATTCTACAGAAAAGTACTATATATTATACATATAAGCAAGTCCTAAAGTACTTATAGAAATATTTATTTAATATTTAATTTTGTAATCGTAGAATTGTCTAAGAAATATATTGCCATAAATAACAAATTTGCATATTTCGTATCTTAAAGGTTTTTTACACTCCAAATTTTAGTGCATGCAATTAGTGCAACAACTGTGCTAAGGTATTTATAATTTTGTTGCTGGATTTTATTGTTGTTTGTCATAAGCGTTTTGTTGAGTTCACACGCACCTGAAATAAACAATTCTAGGTGCAAGTAAATAGGTAAAAACAAAGCACGACAAACGACAGAGTAGAAGACAGAGTTGCGCAGCTGGAACAAAAGAGATAGATAGAGCAAGAGCTGTTATTAGTAATTTATTTGATAGGCTCACTGAATGACAACCACAATAAAAGCTTTGCAGCGCAAAAAAGCTAATTTGGATGCGAATGAACGCACACAGACATACACCAATACTAATAAATCATAACAGCATATGCAAACTGAAGTTCTTAACCCTTAGTTGAGCATTTATCCAAAAATTAGTTGATGAATGTGCAACCCTTTGACCTTATTTAATATTTGTGACTTTTCACGACTTTTGTCATCGTAATAGATAAACTTCTATTTCGATGTGGTCGACTTTCGCAATTATTCTAACTGCACCAACGGGTTAAATAGTATGAGTGTACAGCTCCGAGTACATTTTGAGTGCAGCTGCACCTAAACGGCGCCTTCCAGCTGAGTGCAAATATTGCAGAAAACTTAAAGCCCCAAATGCCTATTGAATAAACATGTGTATGTACACATATACACATGAATATGACCGTATGCATGTTTATACGTGTAATGCTGACGGCAGGTAGAAAAAGAATACCCCCAGGGCTTGAGTCACAGCACAGGGGCACGCGTCACTTTACGAGGTCAGCGAATATCTGATTGATAAACAGTTTTACAAGAATAATTAACTCACCTGACAATATTTCCCAAACAAATGACAATTTCGTTCTACAGGAGGAAACACAGTGCACCCACACACACACAGGAACACGTTCATATACAATTACGCACACACAACACTCTAGTACCAGCGTTACAGTTTTTATTGTACTTAGATTTCTGTGTTGAGGATATTGTTAAATTCTTTGAAACTTTTTTTGGTATGGCTGTAATATTCGCATTTTATTTTGGTAATTCGTTCTATATTTAATAATATAATTCGCAATTTTCGCTTTTACTGTATTCTTTTCGTCCAAAAGAGTTCTTTCTCTCACTCCCTTACTTTTTTTGTTTTGTTTGTCAGGGTGTGAAAGCAAATAAAATTCCTATAATGTACTTTATTACGACAACAAATATACTAAATACAGAAATCACTTGCTTTAACATTTTGGTGTATTTTAGGCGCGTTATTTTAAACAATTTTTGTAATCCGTAATTATTAAAAATTTGTAACACAATGCCAGAGTCTTCCACCTGAAAAACAAATGTACGTCAAATCTGTTTTTGTTTAATAATAAAAGATGATGAATCCAAAAAAATTTAACATGAACTAAGATTGGTCTCATCGGTTTAAAGCATACAGTATTTTATGCAGATGACTTCCTTAAGAGTTTGTTGAAATGCTAAAAACACAGCTTGCAATCATCTCGTATAAATTCTCCACCATTGTTCGTTTTTGTTGTAGTTTAAATTTGTAATTTACTGAAACCGAAATTGAATGTAACCAAAAAAGAACTTCGAAATTAAAACAATGTTTTTTTAAATCATTTGATTGGTATATCTTTTAACATTGTACCCCCGACAGACTGCTAAAATGTATCATCCTAATCGATATATTTTTTTTGTATCGATTGTTTTTATTGAACCGAATTCAAATCTGAAATATTTTTACGAGTTATAAATATTTATTATTTATTTATTATTTTAGATTCACCGCAATGTAATTTTATCAATAAAAAGGTAATTAATATATGCAATAAACACAAAAGAAATATTTCCAAGAAATGCGTTTTTTTTTTAAGTTATCCTACATGGAGATTGCATGAAGATCTTTGACCAGTGAAAACATATAAAAGAGCAGTTTTCTCGAATGGGTCCGAAGGATTCGATAAATTGCTGCTCTGGATGACGGGCTTCTGGCAGTAAATAATTTGAAAAGTCGTTTCTCGAACGGACGTGTTTATGCATGAGATCTGCTCAAAAAAAAAAAAATCCTTGGACAAAGGTCATAGTTGAAGGGACTTTTAAGAGAATGAGCATTGGCATTATGCCTATCCAGTTTCTTTTGGCTAGCACATGTCTTTTGGCACTGTGAGCAATTGCAGCAATGAGTCGAAAGATGCTGCTCCAGAAGAGATTTATCATCAAAGGCTTTTAAATGAATGCGCATGTGGCTAACTAGACAACTACTCTGGGTAGAAGCCTTCCCACATGTGCTGCACTTTTAGGGTCGTTCGCCAGAATGAATGCGCACGTGCTTGTCGAGATTGCAGCTCTGGATAAATCTCTTTCCACAAAAAAAGCATTTGTAAGGACGCTCGCCGGAATGAGCGCGAATGTGGCGCGTGAGGCTGCCACGCGAGATGAATTCCTTGCCACAGTGCGGACACTTGTCGGGATTCTCATTGCTGTGGACAAGAGCGTGCAACATGAGATTGGTTCTATTGGAAAATGCTTCATTGCAGATCTCGCATTTATGTGTGTTTGTCGTTGTCACAGTTTCTGCGGTTAATTTTAAATTGTTTTCTCTGGAATTCACTTGTTTGCTTGCTTGCAACTCTTTCACAACAAATTATTCGACTTTTAATTCATCCTCAGTATCATTGACTTCTTGTTTGCATAACCATCTATTGCTTCGCAGCATGATGACTCTGCTCGCACCTGCGTTTGAAATGTAATTCATTTTTGGCATCCAGAACACAGGACAAACAGATTTGTTTGGGTAACGCAACGTCGGGCCGTACTTCGCAGTTGACGCATTCGTTGACGATTTACGCTAGGCAGAGTTGTTCCTCCGCCTGCTCCTGTTGTACGAAGATGTCGATAAGTGTGACTGCGCTGCTAGTGCAGACGCGATAAACATTTTCCATATTAGTTAGTTATTTAAAAGTTAAAATAAACCTTTTTTGCATTTTTCTTGTACAAAATTTGTATTTGAATTTGTGAGCTATTTGCAATTTGTGGCAAAATCCAGAATATTAATAGATATAAAATACTGAACTGTAGAAAACTGGCACACTGTATAAATGGAAATGTTCGATAAAAATTAAATATTCTTGAAGAGTGTACACACAAAACACAATTAAATTGTAAATAAACTATTCTTAATTAAATTACTTATAGTGCTTCAAGACAAATATAATAACAATTAATTTAATTCATATTTGTATAATTACAAATTGGACTTCTGTAAAATAAAGAATTTAAAATTAAATGTAATGATGAAATTAGTCTTACAAATATGCACCTCAAATTAAGAAAAAATAATTATAAATCATAAGGAATTTTATAATTTGCACACTCGATAAATATGTTATCAATAATATCGAATACATAAAGACAACAGTTTAACAGCGCAACATGTACCTATACCATACATTGCTCTCACTCTGTCACACTCTCATTTTTTATTGCTTTCCTTGCAACTGTTGAGAACAGCACTTGTTAACAGCGTTTGTTGAAATTAACAGCTGTTACTCAAAACTGTTATTGTATATCTTGCTGTTGACGCGTGTGGTCGGTTTTTCGGCGGTTAATGCGGGTATTTTAAAATTAAGCAACAAATATAAAGTGCAAAAAATCTGAAAAAATTTATGCGAAAAATAAATAAATTTCTAGATGTGTTTACAATTACTAGAAACATAGAATTAGTTGTAAAAGGTAAATTTTACCAATAATTCAAAGCAATTTTGAGTGTGTGGTGGCAGTAAAATCGATTATTCAATCTGTGTGTGTGCGTGTATGTATGCGTGTGTCAAGTGCTTTAACTTTTTTAATACATATGTACATGTGTAAATGTAATGTGAGCTGGGCATAAAACAATTTGCGGAAAATGTTGCGAGTAAAATTACAATTAACTTAATTGAAATTAACACAAATCGAAAATAATGCATTGAGAGCAGCTGAAAACACAAATGACAAAGCAAAGCAGACAGCAAAATGTATAGAGAAGTGTATACCAAAAGCAGAGAGTAAAAAAAGTTCAACCAGAAACGCACACACACAGCCACAGATACACACAGGCACATGTACACATACACACGCACACACTCCCACAGCAACTGCTCTTATATGTATACGTGCGTATATAAGTAAAGTAAATGGGTGCAAAGCAATTGCGAAAAAAACACAAGTGCAAAAGCAAATAAGACAAAAGCAAAACGCAGTGAATGTGTACACAAAAGTAAAACGCAAACGCACGAAAAATTTAATAATTAATTTAACGCTTTAGCAGCGCTCGAGTTTAGGGCAGAAAAAAAGTTCTCAACGAGCTAGCTGCTGGCAGCTGAAGCAAGTATCAGCGAGTGGGAGCGAGAACGCACTATGCTACGACAGCCATCAGCTGTTTTGACACTTGACACGATCATCGCCCGTTTTGTATTTTTTGTTTTTGTAGTTGATATTTTTTTTGTTTTGTTTTTTTTTTTTTGTTTTTTCCTAAACGCGTTTTGCTTTTGATTTTACGTCGTGTTAATTAATGTAAATTGCTTTATTTATTGCGTTTAATTATTATCATGCATAGTTTGGATTTAATCGATGCAAAGACAAAATTCTTGAAAGCAAAAAGAAATAGAAAAGTGCCAGCACATAGCAAAGACAAAAAGCAATAAAAATAAAAAACAAAAAGACATCAAAAGCAAAACGACAAATTGAATTTTCAACGAAATAAAACGAAAACTGTATGGCAACGCTATGCGAATTATTTAAATCTTGTGCTAATATTAAAAATAGAAATGTCAAAAATGTCATGCTAATTTTTGTTATTTTCTCTCTTCTTTCCCCTACACCTTTTGTCTTTGCAGCAAAAAAAAGCAAATGAAAATAACAACAAAAAGCGAATAATAAATACAAAATAATTAAAGTGTTAAACCAAATGATAGTTTAAGCTTAAAGTGTAAAAAAACTAGTTTAAGCCGCAAAGTGTTGAAAAAGAAATACAACAAAATATTAAAAATATAAAACTGCAACAACAAAGCAAAAACAAAAGCCAAAGCAGCTTCCACTAATCCAACAAGCTACAGCAAAAGCAAAAGCAAAAGCAAGTAAACGCCAGCTAAAATTCAAGCTTACAAAAGCAAAAACAAAACCAAGAAACAAACACAGGAAGCAGAAGAAGTGAATAGTTGCGCTTTGCTGCAAAAGCAATTGCTACAATTTTCTTTACATCGTTGTCCATAAACTCGGCAAAATAGCTAAATCCATTTTACAATTTCTAAAAAAGAAAAAATCCCATCATAGTTCAGGAACGGGAAGCGGCAGCGGCAGTGGATCAGAGGGCAAGCTACAGCAGCAGCACAGCAACGAGGAGGAAGGCGGTGGTGCAGGGGGAGGACAGCAGGAAGCAGCCGCCGCTAGCCACAAAATAACACCGCCGACCAACACAACAGCAACTGCAGCATCAACTGCAGCAGCAGCATCAGCAACTGGAGTAGCATCCTCATCCACATCCTCATCAACAGCAGCAGGAGCATCCGCTGGAGCGAGTTCCGCAGCCGGCGAGGCAACCAGCAAAAAGGACTCTGAGCAGGAGCAGGCAGGAAACAGCAGCAACAGCAGCTCGCCCCAAGCTCAAGTCTCAGCCAGCGCCACGTTTCGTTTGTCGTCGTTGACGGGCACCATCTCGAAAATGGGCAACAACGCGACCACATCCAACAAGAAGGTGGACGCCGCCGAAACGGTCAAGGAGTTCCTCGAACAGGCCAAGGAGGAGTTCGAGGACAAGTGGCGTCGCAATCCAACCAATACCGCTGCTCTCGATGACTTTGAGAGGATCAAGACGCTGGGCACCGGCTCCTTTGGCCGTGTGATGATCGTGCAACACAAGCCAACAAAAGACTATTATGCCATGAAGATACTGGACAAGCAGAAGGTGGTCAAGCTGAAGCAGGTCGAGCATACGCTTAATGAGAAACGCATCCTGCAGGCCATACAGTTTCCATTTCTCGTCTCGTTGCGTTACCACTTCAAGGACAACTCCAATCTCTACATGGTGCTCGAGTATGTTCCGGGCGGCGAGATGTTCTCGCATCTGCGCAAAGTCGGACGCTTCTCGGAGCCCCATTCCCGCTTCTATGCGGCACAAATTGTGCTGGCCTTTGAGTATCTGCATTATCTGGACCTCATCTATCGCGATCTGAAGCCGGAGAATCTGTTGATTGACTCGCAGGGCTATCTGAAGGTCACCGATTTTGGCTTTGCCAAACGTGTCAAGGGTCGCACCTGGACGCTATGCGGCACCCCCGAATACTTGGCACCCGAGATCATCCTGTCCAAGGGCTATAATAAGGCAGTCGACTGGTGGGCGTTGGGTGTTTTGGTCTATGAAATGGCAGCTGGATATCCGCCATTCTTTGCGGATCAACCGATACAGATCTATGAGAAAATCGTTTCCGGTAAGGTGCGCTTCCCATCGCACTTTGGGTCCGATCTAAAGGATCTGTTGCGCAATCTGTTGCAAGTGGACCTGACCAAACGCTATGGCAATCTGAAAGCGGGCGTCAATGATATTAAGAACCAGAAATGGTTCGCCTCCACGGACTGGATTGCGATCTTCCAAAAGAAAATCGAAGCGCCGTTCATACCGCGGTGTAAAGGTCCCGGCGACACAAGCAATTTCGATGATTACGAGGAGGAGGCCCTGCGAATTTCCAGCACCGAAAAGTGCGCCAAGGAGTTTGCTGAATTCTAGAAGATGCACATATTGGTCGCATTCTCGTCACCTTCGTTACCATCGTCGTTGTTGTCGTCTCGTCTATATGTCTACTACTATATACTATTAGTACTACAACTGCTGCAACTGCAATTGCAAATGCAACTGCAACTACAACTGCAACTAAAACTACAGCTACAACTACAACTATAACTGAAACTATTACATCTACTTGCGTCTAGTTGGGCAAATACTTACCATACAAACACGTCATCATCTAGATACCAAATTGGGATTTCTCATAACCAACAAATAACAAATAGCACAACTGTAAGTATTATGATAACTAATCCATTCTCGATAAACGTTTTATCGAATTTTAAAACATCTTTAAAAGAGTAGGCGATGCTTTTGGTAGTAATTGTAAAATCACTTTTCTTTACATGGAGTAACTTAACGCAGTCATATAAAGTGTTGAATTATGTTTAGTTGATAAGGCAAAAGCATAATGAAAGTAATGCCAATTATTATTATTATTTTTGCTTTGCTTTGCTTTGCTTTCATTCTGCTTGATCAGCAGTTGGAAGATTGATTATTGTTTATTTAGATAAAGCATTGGAGTTGATTAAACAAAGCAGTCCCAGTCAGTTCATCAAGTGAAACAGTTTGTTTGTTCATCCCCTCTCATTCCCCTTTCATCAGCACTCTGTGTCTCCCCTCGTCCTCCTCTTCCTTCTACCCGCGACTGACGCGTGCCGTTCAGTCATTCTTTTAATTAGTTTGACTCGTTGCAGCTGTTAACGAATGACTTGAATTTCTCGGTATTTTCTGGGCATTCTCTAAGCGAACGAACGTTTCGAAACATTGTGCCAGCCTGCTTCTTGGCCTCACATGCTCAGCATATGTTTGTTTTTTATTCAAATAATTCGTAGTAAGCATTCTTACAATGGTCTAACTTGAAATCCAAATGAACTGAATACTCATAGTTACCGGGGAAAGACCATTGAAGGTTGTCAGAGTTGGATTTAACTTCAATACAACCAAAAGAAGAGAAAGATGAAAGATGTGTCACAAATCACAGAGGAAAAAATAGACTGTGAAGAACACGAACGAAACGTGATAGATAAAACATACTTTCTGGACAGGAAACAATTTTATCTACTCTGGAAATCAATTTAGTTCAAATTGTCTAATGATAAAGTTAAGAAAAGCAAAAGCTTCAAAATAAATTAAATAGAAACTACAAAGAGTAGTTTTGGATTTAAACATGTCGAAAAAGGCTGAATTTATTCGGTTCTATTTCAACATCTTATCACGGATAAGAAATGTCCGTCTTATTCTAAGTAGAAAGTATATTTGCTTTCCCTTCTTGTTTTTCTTATTTACAACTTTTGCGTATTGCGTGCCTCGAATTTCCTTAGCAGATTCATATGCTTTACCCCAATCGAAGTTTCAATATAAAACACGCCCACATTTTTCGTTTCGCATTGAACTTTGCGTTTTACCAAATCCACTTTGCTGTCGATAGTCTCGAATAGAAGATATATGTATATATTTACACTTGACCCATTTGGTTACCTTGGAATTGTGTCCGTGTTTATTTCTATATACTTTAAATATATATATTTGGGGGCTCTTCGAGGCATAAATAATGTCAAGCCCAGCAAACCAAATAAAAAACGCAAACAAATATAAATAAATTATTTTATGCGTTTGCTGTGCTTGTGTAATACCCTGTAATCTAAAAAATGAAGCGCACTGAAGAATAAAGAAATTATATCCTAATTGTAGAACAAAAAGAAAAATAAATAAATAAATAAAAAAAAAATTGTATAATGAATGTTTTAACTATATAGGGTATCTTCTAGTCGAGTCGGTTAATGTATTCTCATTTGTTTCAGTCAACTTTGCGTGTTCTTGCGACATTAGCGAAAGCATTGTTCTTTGTGCATAGTTTTTATTATTTTCATCAAAACCAAGACGTTCACAATTAATATTCAAATAAATTATAAACGTTCGCTGCGTGTAACAGGCGCATAAAGCCTACAAAAAAAAATATGTAGAAGCGAAAGAAAAAATCGTAAACATTTTTTAATTATATAAATTTACAAATTGAGGCGTGGGTTGTTCTTAGGCATAAGACTACACGAAATAAGCTTCTATGCTGACCTTCCAAAAAGACAGAAAATATTGTTTTCATAAATTTGTTGCATTCCTCTTAATCCCCGGCCATGACCTTGACTGACCTTTCAGCCCAGCATTTTTTTGTGACTGTCAAATTGTGTGTCTTGTGACACTTTTCTTGCACAGTTCTTTTTTATTGGCACTAATTAATGCTTGGCTTCAATTTGGCTCGACAAATGAATCGAACAAAGAATAGAAAGAAATAGAATGTAAACAGAAACGAAGCCATCAATCATTTGTTTTTGAGACTACTTCAATTATAATGATAGTCATGGGTACTAGTTCTTAATACTGGCAGCAGATACTTTATTATTTACAGAGCTCGAAGGGGCTTGTTTGATTTTGTCAGCGATATGACTAAGTTATGGCTTTAGGATCTTAGCTCGATATGGAAGGCATTTCTGTGAGTCGCAAGCGACAAAAGAAGTCTTATGCCCTGTTTCCACAGCCACTCGGTTTTTTCACATTTCATCGATTACCGTTTTGCCATTTCCAAGGGCAACGTTTTGTCATTTCCAAATTTTCAAATGGGCAACGATAAATTTTTAGTGTGGACGCTCTGATGCAAAATAGCTGCGCTGAATGTAATCAAAGTATAACGGATTAATTAATTGAAGCAAATTGAATGGTTTTTAAAAATCAGTAGTGCACTTTTTATTACCCATTTTCGCTATGATGAACTTCGTTTCGATTTTACCTCGATAAAATATCGATATGACTGAATAAAATTTACAGAAATTTGGTCTTTTGTGTCCGATATTTTCACATATCTCCAAATGTGAAAAACCGAGGAGTTTTTCTTTCGAGTTTTTACAGGAGACAAATACAACATTTCAAATATAGTGAAAAAACCGATAAAATCTGAGTTTTTGGTGCTGTGGAACAGGGCATTCAAATAATATGTATATATTTCAATTATCTAAACTAAATTTATACGACGTTGCTTAAGTGGGCGAAATTGTCTGATTAGTTTGGTGAGGAAATTGGGTCGTCACTCTGCACGCAGTTGTTGTTGTTGGTGTTGTTGTTGTTGGCTGCGCCTTGAGCTGAGCGAGCTGCCTAAAGTTCACATCGCTGCTGGATGGCAGTCAACAATACTAACACTAATGCAGTCAGAAACTTGTTTAGAACCCGTACGAAATTCGTTGCTCACTTTTGTGACGCTCCAATAAACACCTAGACCAAGTTTAGATGCAAGCAGCAGCAACGTGCTCCAAACATATCTAAAGCAGATATGCAACTGCCAACACGCTGAGACGCCGCGAATTTGCTATCTGGTAGACAGACAGACAAGCAAACAACTAGACAGTCAGATAGATGGCGGACAGACAGACGGACAGACGGACAGACTTGAGACTGTGTTGGCCGGGCAGCCTTGTAACAGTGCCCTCAAATCGACAAACACGCACGCGCTGCAGCAACACTCACATCAACTACAGCTAAAATAATGACAGTAACAGCAAAAATAATGCGCACAATTATTAGCAACAATTGCAGACGTATGCTAATCGAAGCAACGACGTTTTGATACTCTAAGATCTTTTCAATATTTCAACTTTATTCTTATTCTTTTGCTGAAGAATATCTTAAGGATTTTCTTTGTTTACAGCAACTGAATATGGTTAATGATAGTTGCATTTTTAATTATTTACACATTTCTGTGTATTAATTAGAAATGCGGCAATAAAATAAATTACAGCTATTTTTCTGACAAGTTGTTATGCACATTTCACCTGCTCCAGCTACTTAGCTAGCTAACTGTAATTTATTATGAATTGCTTCCATCTGATGTCTACGGCTAATAAGAGGCTCGCTAAAGCTTCGTAGATGACACACTTAAATGTATGTATTGTTGTTTCTTCTACTTGATATTCATTTAATTCTTTTTGTTTTAGTTGCAGTGTTTTTATTTTTGTCTTTTTTGTTGTTGTTGTTTTTTTTTGTTTTGCTGTCAAGGGTATTCGCATTCATAATTAATTCTTAACGCGCTGTGGAAACGTGACGTATGAGCAATGCACTCAATGAAAAGTTGAACAAATGTTGGTTACTTGCGAATATTTTTGCTTCGTTTCCATACGCAGCGAGAATAATTGAAATGATTTTACACATGCATAACATACACACATATATTGTGTGTAAGTATGTATGTATTTATTATATGCATAGTTAATTACGTGAGGTTTGCTATTTGTTTGCTGATTTTTGCGTTTGAATTGTATTTTGTATTTTGTCAAAGATCTCTGAGCTTTGCTGGGTATGAAAACGAGTTTTGTTAGGATCCCCCGTGAATGCAGGCTATAAAAAAGCGTTTAAATTGAGACAACACCGTCGAAAATAAACAACAACAACAACAACAATACATAGCAAAAACAGCAGCAGCGAAATCATCATTTAAATAACGCACACGTCGTCGTCGTCGTCGTCGTCGTCGTCGCCATGTTGCGCCCGTTTTAATTTTTTTTGCTGTTCGTTTTTGCAATTATTTTTGTTGTTGGTATTTTTCGTCGTTTTTGCTTTCAAATTGTAGCCGCTGTTTCGTGCGTATGCGAGTGTGAGTGCTATATGTGTGTATATGTGTGTGTGTATCCAAGAGATAAAACGCGTACTTTTTGCCCGTTTTGCATTGCTCATTCGCCTCTCCCGCACTCGATTTGTCTCTTGCTCGTGTGCTCTCTCGCTCTCTCGCTTGCTTGCTTAACCACTGAAACAGCCCTGGTTGCTCGCCTGCTGTGTCTCTGTCCCTCTCCCACTGCCTGTGGTAGTCTCTCGCTTTGGCTTTATACATTTTTCAGTGCCGTGCAATTTTCATTCAGAATTTATGAGCAAATGAAATAGAATTGAACATGGAAAAGGCGCACACAATGAAAATTGAAAATTTGCTTTAGTTCTTTTTTATTCCTTTTTCTTTTTGCTTTTTGCACTTGTTATGTGCGCTTTCGATGAGCAGGTGTCGTTGTATGTGTGCGTGGTTGTAACATGTGTAAAGCTGTTTGCTATATAACCTAATTGCAAGCTCTGGCAATCCCGATGAACACACTGCGATTCAATTGCATATTTTTATTATACATTTTGCTGTCACTTTCTTCCTGCACTTTTTTTTTTTTTTTGGCAGATCAGCTGTTTCGGGCCGTTGTGCAACTTTGCGATTGAAAAGCGTTAATAACAAATATGGCAAATAAAGTTGTTGTCGTAATCTGAATTATAGCGAACGCCAGTTAAATGGTGGTTAGCGAGTGCTGCCCCTTTAGCTTATCAACAAAATAGAGAGCTAAACGGCAATAATTGTGCGACTTGTGATAAGAAGTGGCAACAAACAAAGACATTTATTGCATTCATTTATGCAGCCTAGCAAACAATGCTGGTCGTCGTCATCGCCGTTGGCATCGTCATCACCATGGCTATTATTCCTATTCCCATTCCTACTCGAATTCTTTGAATTCTGTTTGCTCATTCTGGTTGTTGGCATGTTTTTAATTTGTTGTGTCTGTGAAATGGGTTAAGAGGATGCACCCCACTCGAAAACCTTCTGGTCTTGGACTTGTTATTTGCTTAGTATTCTTATTTCATTCGTGCATTACATAATGCATTCAATTTCGGCCTGCTAACAGAGACGTCACGCAAAATAGAGACAGAGACAGTCAGAACGAACTGAATTGATGTATTGCCTTCTCTTTCGCTCTTACTCTCTTCAGCTGTAATGGGTAACACACAATTATAGTTATATTTAGTAGTTCGCAGCGAGTCGTGAGCTTAATTGAATTTGTCAGAAGCTCCGCTTCACTCTCTCGCCCCACTCTCCAAAACGATTCAATACAAATGACATGTAATCAATAATAATTTGTTGTTGCGTTGACTTTAGTCAACGGGTAGCCCAAGTGGGGAGGGGCGTGTGGCATGTGGCATGTGGCTTGTGTCTGCATGCAACGAATTGCCAAGGCAGGTGCTTGCCAGCAAATTAATTGAACATTTTGCCCCCTTCCCGCCCCTTTTTTTTTGTCATTTGTTCGGGCTCTACCCCCGCACAGTTCATCTGCCATAGTCAAATGATACACGCAAGACGTAATTATTGATTAATTATTTGTGTGTTCGCTGCTATTTTTTTGTGTTTTACACTAGGCAACATAGTGAAATGTCGATAAGTTTATATAGAGTGTAACATAGTTAATAATAATTAAAAAATGTAATAATTTAAATATATTTAACTAAATTGATTTGAAATGCTTTTTACAATTATCAAGTCCTGTTATTTCTAGTCATGCTCTACAGTGTAATTCATTAGCTATTATTTTTCCCTAGGTTCTATTCATCTTTTTACTTGGTTGCTGTTGTCGTTAGTTGTTGTTGGCCCGTTTAATTACATTTGCCTATTATGTATTGAGTTGTTAGAACGAAGCGCTGGCTAACATATGATTGATTGTTGTAAATGATCTTTTTTTGCAATAAATATCAAACTACGCACTCACTCAGATTGTGTAAGCACTGAAGATAGAAAGATAAGCTTCTCTATAGTGGAATTGTCGCCACTACAGAGAATATATATATTCTCTATGTGTGTGTGTGTGTGTGTGTGTGTGTGTAGAGAGCTCTGAAGTGTAGGGGAAGGTCATTTGCGTGTGTTTTTAGCAGAATTCAGTGAGTTTACCTTGCACACTTGCCGTATACGTAATAATACTGCATTTACGTATATTACGCATACGCAGCGTTATGCGCGTCCCACGCGCTCTTGAGCATTGTTGAGTTTTTACTGCCAGCTCTGCCAGCAACAGATAAATGTAATTACTGTCTTATCATAATTACCAGCGAATTGAGAACAAAAAACAACATAGAAAACTGGAGTACAACGTGAGAAAAAAAGCGAGCAGGCGAAGGACGGACACAGAGAGTGAAATGCTGGCGATGAATGACGATGCTTGCGAATGAGTTCAGCTGTGTTGCCCACACACAAGCACACACACAAGTGCACCCTGCGAGTGAATGTAACAGAGAGAGAGCGAGAGAGAGAGAGAGAATGTGGGGTGTGGGTGAGAGAAGGGAGAGAAGGAAAGCAACAGCTTCCTTTTGCCTGTCAGTTGTTGTTGCTGTCGCTGTTGTTTCAAATTTTAATTTTATTTTATTGCAGCGCACAAATTGTGCGCCAGCGGCGTTGTTGCGTGTAAGCTTCAGCCTCTGCCTTAGCGAGGGCAGTTCAATCAGTACGTGACCTAACAGGACATGAAATTAGAATGAATCTTATCCACATATTGCACAGATGAGTCTTCGTACTTTTGAGATTGTACAAATAGAATAGGAAATAGAAATATATTTAATATTCTTGATTTGATATATTAGATAAAAATAACTAATAATTACTAGATAGATATTCTAATATTAACGTTTTAAGCTGAGGAATAGATTTACTGAAACAAATTACGTTATAAAGATTACCGTAGTTCCCACAATAATATTGTTTCGATCAACCCTCGCCTGTGTGTGTAGCGTTAATTGCCTCCGTGCGCGCGCAAGTTTATATTGCGAGCTCACTGGCCACACTTCCTTTACATGCTGCAGAGAGGGTGAGGAAGAGGGCAGGTCAGGGAAGGGATGGGAATGAGACGAGAGAGAGTAAGAGCCTGCGGGCTCAAGTTGTCCTGCCTTGCCCCGACCTGCCCTTGGTCTTTAATTACTTTCGTAGTTAATTTTGTTACAACAAAAGCGACAACAACAGCAACTGCGACAACAAATTCAACATTCAATGCCGTTGCAAAAATTGAAACTTGCTTTTAATTCACACTTCTCACTTGGGGACAAATCGCTCTCAGGCTTTCTACTCGGATCCTTTGGACTTCAGTTCCCGCTTCCCGTTAATTTCCCGACTGTCACTTTCTTCTTCTATTCTTATCTATTTGAACTTTTCTTTGAGTGTCATGGAAAATTTTAATATCAAAAAAATACACCCAGATTTTAATTGATACGTTGCTATACAATCGATTTTTTGCTTTGTTTCTCCCAATTTGTTGTTTATTCTTTACGCTTTTGCTTCTCTCTCTCTCTGTTATGTTATCTAGTTTTGCTTAGTCCGAAAATTGATTTGGATTTCAAAGCGAATGAGTTTATTGACATCAGATACGAAGGCCGCACCGTCGCACTTTTTTTTCCACTCTGCTTTGCTTTGCTTTGAAAGTATTCCACTCTGTGAATCGTCGATATTGGACGCCTTGATATAATTGTCATCATTGTCATACTGCCATGCGCCACGCCCAGAAATTCGCAGTTCGCAGTTCGCATTTTTTCTCTTATTAAAAAAAAGTTGAGAGTTCAAACTGATGAACAGCAGTGCAGAGCAGAGCAGAGCAGAGTCTAACATGCACGATGAGTGTGAGAATCAACAGAGACGCAGATGGATTGGAACAACAAAAGAAGTCAAAAGTGAATAATAAATTGCAGATTTTTGGGCGTTTGTTGAACTCAAAACTCCCGACACTGATGCCATTTATTAAAAGACTGTGTTGAACTCTTAAATGGCCCCAATAAGCTCACCCTCCTTGACAGCCAATGAGCCAGAGCAGATGAGAGTGTCAAAAGTGCGTTCATCAGCACTTCGGTGAATGCAAATTTTCATAAACGATAATTGGGCGAACAACAACGTTCAGGTTTGTGATTTTTACTCGAAAGACGTTTAATTGAACGAAAATTGATGAAACTAGAAAATCTTAAATTGTTTACTTAATCTCATTGTCTGAGTAGATGATTTTTCAACATTTATCATGGGCTTTTATTAATTCATTATACTCGCTACCCATAGGGTAGAAATTTATGTTACAAATTCCTTGGTTGCGATCAGATAAAAATAGTAAAAATTTAAGAAATCCTTTTGGTATGGAAAAAAATCCCTCCTCACTATGTGTCTTATTAGCATTGGCAGACAATCTGGTATATTTTGAACTCTGTGGTATATTTTGAGTGTAGTACTACATTAATATGCCAAATGCAGCATTTGGTATATTTTAGTATTATTGGGGTATATGAATTCGGTATATTTTATAAATAATAACATACTGTTTTGCTTTTATTCAAAATGATTTCGGGAGCACACTTGAATATAGCTTTCTTACTTCTTCAATTAATCAGCCGTCGATAGCTTGACTTGATCTGGGATTTTGCTTGTTCCGCTTGTTAGTCTCATTTTATTGCATCCTAATAGAATAACCTTGGATTTTGTCTCTTATCTAGCATCTTGGAAACTTGATAAGCTGACACTTACTGAGCACATGCTTCAGAGCATACAATTTTTGGTCGAGTTTTTGTAAATGAAAAATTTCATACGTGTATTCTCACTGCTTTGCAACATATTTGACCTACAGACAATGACAAATATGTTGCCCATTCAATAAATATCATTTTTCGTATACGCCTCGAAGAGAATATCTGAACGGGAATATTAAAAAGAAGATACTGAAATATATATAGAATAATATGTATATTCGCCCATCATATGAATATAAATTAAATTATATAAGCAATGTTGCTGCCTAACCAAAGCCAACCACAAGAATTGTGCACACAAATTTACTAGAATTTTATAAGAGCGAATGCAATCTCCGTTCCTCCCCGCCTCCCCGTCTCCCCGTCGCGCAGCACGCATCACGCAATCAAAAACATTTTAATAAATCAACAGTCTGGGCAAGTGGACAAGCTTCCACTAGAAGCCAGAAAACATTCTAGATACATATTTACCCAAGGTACAGACGCAAATATTATGAAAATGAAATGAACAAATTTTTTGACGACCAGGCGACCAGTTGTTGTTGGCAATTCGCAAACTATTTTCAATACCAGCGTGTTGTGTATACGACGAGTATTCGATAAATATTTCTTTCTTTCTCTATTTGTAGTTCAGTCCGTTTGTCTGTCGGTCTCTCTGTCAGATTGTCTGTCTGTGACATATCTTTGAGTGTTTGGTCTGCCCAACGTCTGTGCTCTAGGCGCAGCCCAACTCATTTCTGTTTGTACTTCGATAAAATAACCATAAACAATAACAAAACAACACTGGCCATTTCTCGAGTGTGCTCATATGTGTGTTAACAAGTTTTGCAGCTAAATGCTTTTAATTAGAATCTCACATTTAACCAGATCTTAGATCAGAAGTCATTGCGCTGTTGAGTACTCATCTATCACTGCGATTAAATTACACGAGTAACAACATATCATCATATCATATTTATATTTACTCTTTATGCTTTATGTTCTTAAGTTAATATATTTCTTTTTCTAAGCTCAAAGCAAATCTTTGTTGAAATTGGTTTGTTTTAGTCATATGAGTCATTATTCTGTACACATATGATTTTTAGTTTTAGTCTATAGAGAGAAAAGCCCGTACATCAAATGTTAACAACAGGCAGAAGCAGGCATCTCCGACCCCAAAAAGTATTCATTCCTGAGAGTTGTAGAAGTTATTAATGAAATATTTGTATATTGCAAAAAATTGCAGTTAGTTACGTTAGTTAAGGCCAGATGCTTTGATTGGCAATTTGGTATATTCTGTATACTATTTGGCATATTTTGAATGGAATAGTATACTCATAAACCAAAAATAACTTTTGGTACACTTTAGTATTTTGTTGTATAATTATTTGGTATATTTCAGAAATACTTCTCAATTGTTTTTGGCTTTTTTTTCAAAATGGGTAGTAGGTATCTCACAGTCGAGCACACTCATTTGTATCTTTCCTACTTGTTTAAATTCACAATGAGAATACTTTTGTTGTAATCAACTGACAATTAACAATTGCTTATAACACAACAGCTGATATGTATGATCGACAAATTTAGTAAATCCAAGCAACATTCCTTTCTATGTAAACTTAACATTATCTTAGTGTTCATATGATTTAAAGTGTGTGACTTTGCATATATGTATATAACATATCTATAGTATGTGCATAAGGAATGTGTTTCAACACATTTGTTAAACTGACAGCAGAGTTGATTTTCCCCAGGTGGTAATTTCACATTTTTTGAATGCAGTTTATTTGTATGTGTCTCTCTCTCTCTCTCTCTCTCTCTCTCTCTCTCTCTCTTTCTCTCTATCTGGCTCTGTTTCTGTCTACCTCATGAAATATGCAGAAATGCTGGGTCAAGCTGGGGGACCGTGCGTAAAGAGCCCTTTTTGAAAATGCACAAATGATAAAGAACTGTGCTAACAAAAAGGAATACAGAAACATTAAAATTGGACTAAGTAAAGAGAATACAAACCTTTGGTGAATGGCTTTTGGCTCTTTAGACCTTGTTGGCAACTCAGCAACTTAAGTTATTTAAGTATAAGTTTTAGTTGAGCTTGCTTACTTAGTTATTACTTACGGGCATTTTTGATAAGGCCTTTACAATGTGTTTCATTATAATGTATTGGCGCTTTATCTAATTTGAGTTAAGATAAAGAAAGCTATACAATTATATGGAGAGAAAGTACACTTTGTAGGTCAAATAGCACTTCGAACTTATATTTATTTAAGCAAGCAGCGTTATCGAGAACAGTAAATTACGTGTATCTCTCAGTCAAGCACACTCGTCTGTAACTTTCTTACTTGTTTAAAGTCGATTTTAACTGTGGGTTCTCAAAATCGTGCAGCAATGCAATAATGTTCCTCATATTTATATAATCATTTTGCATTGATTTATATTTAAATTTAGCTGATAACTTATTACTTGTCAGGTTGCTAGGATTGCGTAAAAAGTTATTTATCTTTCTATAATGAAGTAAGATTATGCATACTCACAAGGTTTATATATTAGTCAGGTACAATTTGTTAGATTTTTATAGTACGCACATAAATATATGATTATATTATTCAGTTCCACTTTCTACGACCACGACTGAGTTTATATTATTAAACTAAAACAAAAACAATTTCCTTTCCATCCATTTGCTCAGCTTATGGTAAACTACTATCTGAAGTACCTTTCATTTGTTGCACATTCCGATGCTATTACTTATGTTTCGCTTTTTATTTTTGGCATTTTGGTCATTTCAAGGCCAGTTAAAGCATTTGGCAAGTGAAAGCTTTGTTTTCAAATCTGTAGTTGTACCATACTTGGTAATGCCTCGAACATTTGCTCAAATTGATCTTATGTAATCCGATTCGTATGAGAAGAGAAGAGAAGAGTTAAGAGCTAGCTCAACATGCTGCACTTGCAAATATACCCGCTTAAATGTATCTTCTTCGGTTTCGTATAGTTATGCATATATGAATATGTACAAATAATGTATGTATTGTATTGTTATTGCTGCCTTGGTGTGGGTGCAGCTACGTAGTCGGCTCGTTCACTCACGACTTTGGTTTCCAGCCATAAAATGCCGCCTGAAAATACAAAAACAAAACTTGCCGTCATTTTATTTTTTATCGTATCTTCTTGCTGTTGTTTTTTTCCTCTTCTCTTTGTTGTTATATGATTTTGTGAAAAAAGATTTAATATAACCCGCCGCTGTCGCAGTCGCTGCCATTGCTTACGTCATAAGCGCCCACCGGCAGCGCTGCCATCGACATCAACATCGCCATTGACGTCGACGTCGACAGCGCTGCTGCAGAGGCAGACTGTTTGGTGTGCTTGGCGTTAAGTTTCGATTTGAGTATGTGTGTGTGTGTGTGTGTGTGTGAGACTGATAAGGCACAAAATCTATAAAAGTTTTTACATGCCAGTTGAGCACCGGGAAATGAGAACAAAAAATATAACGAGTTTATTTATACACACAACTATGATATAGTACATGTATTCACCGTTAAATATCTGATTTAGTTGAATCATGCGGTTTCAACATGCGCTTTAAATACCTTTTTTATGTTTGAGAAATATATCAAGTACAAAACTGCTGCCATGAAAGTTTTAAATAAAATAGGCACTTTTGATACTTGATACTTCAAAAGAATCGTGTGAAAAGTTCATTTTTGAAAGCAAATAGTTGCCATTAAAAATGAAATATAATTACTTTTGTACTATATGTTCTTTATAAATTATTTTCGATAAATCAAATCGCCCAAAATAGTCAAGTGACCTTGACCTAGCTCAATAATTAGCATTGCGTGTGGGAAAACAATGACAACGGTTTGTTGGTTCTGTTAATTTCGATGCCAAAACCAATATCGGAATTTATCAAACACATCACCAAATTAGTTGGTATCAATTTGCTAGCAAGTTTAATGGTCAGTGAAGAGCTCGTTCGAGTTTGAGCAACTCAAAAACTTGAGACTGAGGTTAAAAAACTCAAATAGGAAATGCCCGAGCACAAACTTGGCCTCTCAGTCAAGGCTAAGAGCTAATGAAAACATCAAAAGCATATAAAGCGGTTTAATCTACTAGTCCATGATATTTGCATATTTTGAGATAAATATACGTGTATATTTGTTGTTGTTTTTTACTCAGGTAACTAATTAGATTATTTTTAATTGTCTCTATTGCAGCGTAGTGGAACTTGAACGCTCCCCTCACAATACTGATGAACGCATTTTCGATAAAAAAAAGGGATTTGTAATAAAGGAGCAAAGTGAACAGCGAGCGGGAGAATGACAGAGAAGAGGAATTTTCAACTACATGGCAAACATCAGCAGTTAAAATAACAAACAAACAAATAATAAGTAACAACAATTTATGGTAAAACACATAAATAATCATTCATAACATATAGCGTATAGTATAACCACGAGACTACAGATATTTAGTTGTAAAGTACATAGTTTAGTTTAACTGAAAAGAGAACATAACAGAGGAGAACGCAAAAGAAAACAATGCAAAGGCTAAAAGAAAACTTCGGTAAAATGGCGAAACAAGATGAAAGTTTTTTAAATCAACCACAAGAAACACCCCTAACAATCACACAGAATAACAACAACCAGATATAGAACAAGAATATTTGTGAAAGTATGAAACGCTTTATTAATTTATAAATTAAATACAAATAAAATGATGGCGCACTTAGTGTGGTAATAAAAAACAAAACAAACAAACAAGAAAAAAAAGCGAAAAGAGAAATTAAGAAGTTTAAAGAACGCAAACAAAAGAGAATGATGAAAGTTCCCTTTCGGCAAAGTTTTCACAAACTCTCGTACTCGTAACATCGTAAAGATATCGTAAACAGGTCAACCAAGAGTTAAGATTCGTGCGTTAGTTAAACCGAGTTTACTGATGGGAATGCATTATAATTACTACAAATTAGTGTTGCATAAGGCGCTCCAAAGTATACAAAACAAAAGAAATACGAAAAAAAAGAAACGCTGAAATTCTTATGTGCCCTCTGGCCGATGCCTCCTGCCCCTCCCGCCCCTCTGCTACTTACTGAGCTTACATTTAGCTCTCGATGTTGTAGGCGTTCTAGACATACGGATACATATGTACTATAAATGTTGTACAATCAGCGACGACGTGCAACAATAAAAACAAAAACAAAAACAAAAGCAAAAGCAAAAACACAAATAACATCTACAATACATAAGAAGAACACACACACAAAAAGAATGAAAGGTAAAGATAAAGATAAAGAGAAAACAGCCGAAAGTTAATCAACATCCAATAGACACACACACACATGCTCATCAACAGTGGCACCTAAAAGTAAGCGCACTCACCGAACATACATATACATACATACAAACACACATATTTACAACATACATATTAGAAAGTTATACGTGGCAAATCCACGTATCGCTCGCAGGATCTAGGGCAAAAATGCGCCAGAAAGAACCACATGAACTACTCAAATTCTAAAATAAATAATAAATATTAACATGGAGAACATACAAAACATATAATACATAATATATATGGTATAAATATATATTAAAAAAAAAAAAAAACAACAGCAAAAATGCAGCAACAAAAAAATCTAAATGTTTACATTTAAGTCGCAAGTAAAAACAAAAACAAAATGAAATTTGTGTGTAAAAAAGCGTAAAATCGTAGCATTAATTGAACAACAAAAAATATTTAATATTATACACTTATATAAAACACAAACAAAAAGATACCAAGAAAATGTGCAAAAAGGAGAAAGAAAAAGAGAGAACGGAAAAATAAGCGCCAATTAAGTTTAATAATTTAAAAAAAAAAAAACAAAACAAAACAAAAAAAAATCAAAAAACAAAAACGTTATATACATATATATTTGAGTAAAGATCAATTTATATATATTTATTGTTTATCATTTCGTTAACAAACAAATTTCTCTAAAAGTTTAAAAGATCTTAAGGGTTTACTATGTGGAGCAGCGAAGCCTTCTGTTAAATAATAGGCTAAAAGAAAAACAATCATTTAAATTATTATTTTAATTCCTGTACTCTTTGTTAATTTATTTTTAGACGCCAAGCCTTTCAAATTCTGTTGTTAAACAAGAAATACATTTATTTTTATCAAAAATATACAATGTATGTTTTGTAATAAATTAACTTTACTCAGTTGTTGCGTCAAAAAGTCATAAATATTAAAAAATAATTAACAAATTAATAAAAACAAGTTTTGAAAAGAAAGCACACATCACATTGTTTGAAGGACATTTTCTTTATTTTCTCTACAAGAAAAAAATAACACCCATACACTTACACTTACACACACACACACACAAAACAGGCATACACCAACGACAAAACAAATAGGCGCATTAATACAAAATTGGAAGATCTATACATACATGCATACATATAAATTCATAGTCTATAGTAGTCTGAGCAAATAATTTAATAAAAGAAAAATAAAAGCAACAACAACAATATTAATAAATATAATAAAAATATATTACGTATGCATATATACATACTTACTGTATATGATGTATAATAACTTATTTCAGTGAAAACATCAATAAAAAATACAAAAATACGAACTTGAATTCACATTTCATTTCACATTTTTTGTAAAGATTCTGTGCAATTTTAATTTTTATTAGTTAACTTTAAATGTAATTTATTTAGCAATGCTCTACAAATCATATAACTGAGCTTTAATACTTGCTTTACGTATGTACATGTATAAAGAGAAGAATATACACTATAAAATTATATATGGATATGGATATGGATATGTATATGTATATGGATATGTATATGTATGTGTATCATTTTGTATAACTTCCAAGAGAAAGAATTGTTTTAAGCTAACTAAAATCTGCTAAATAATATGCAAATTGCAAATCTATATAATTATATATAGTTTGTAATTCGGCAAGAAAACAAATATTTTTTGTCAAATATTCGAAATGGAATAACCTTTTGTTGTTGTGTCATGTGCGTGCGTGCGTTAAATTCAAAGTACATATATTTATAAAAATAAATATATATATTAAAAATATGAAAGAAAGAATAAACAGACAAAAACAAGAATACAAAACAAAAAGAGAAAATTCAAATTATTTAATTTAGTTTATATATTTAAGTTTATATAGCAAGTGCGTATATATAAATATATTTCAAAAACAAACAAAAACAATTTAAAAAAAAACAAAAAACAAAAAAACAACAAGATGAAACGTCTTAAAAAATCCATGCATACAATAATAATGAAAAAGAAAACAAAAATGCGAGCAAGTAAACCAATTATAATGATGAACAAGAAATAAGAGGAAGAAACAAACACAAAGGAAAAGATAAGCAAAAGCAAAACAAACAAGAAAAAAACCAATAAAATGAATTTGAAATCCTTAAAAAATATATATGAGAATGATGAATCTGTGTTATTATTGGATGGGATGCAATGGATTCCCTGAGTTCGATATCTTCGGGGGAACAAACTTATAAGCATATTATAATTCAGCAATGTTGTTGCGTGCTAACAACATATTCCCAATGCGAAAACTTTTGTCACTCATTATTATAGTCGAACTTTCTGAAGCTTTCCTGAAGGGCAACCGTCTGACTTTGAGTCTTTGTATCTATCCCATGTTGTGCTAACCAGTATAATTTAATTACTTAGTTCTGCTGAATGCGCTAACTTCATTTCAGACTTTCGTAACGACTCGAAGGTGTTGTCAGGGTAGTAAGTATTCCGCACACACGCTCAAAATAACAATAAAGCCGCATACATATGCAAACTACACGCAAAGGAGCTGCTGCAAATATGTTTGTTCATGGCGTAGGCATACACAAATGTGTTCTGCCAAAAGTGGCAACTAGAAACACCTGCTGTCAATGCTGCTTATGCAAACGTGCACGGGTATAAGTACGGACTTACAAATTCATATATCCACTGACAGAAAAAACGTGATAAAAACATTAAAAACATCAATAAAAACCAAGAAGGTTTACTCTTAAATAAATTCAAAATTCTATTAAAATTATAGATTGCCCAATTTTGAAATTCAAGATTTTTATATTTTTCAAGATTGGAACACACAACAATACCCATTTAGGACCAGGACCGGTGACCACACGACAGAATGATTTGAGGCGTCTCTACTTACTGACCTAGAAACTTGGTTCTAATTTTGGAGGAAGGGATTTATATTCTTACTTTTAAAATATTTATAATTCTTGTTTTAAGATTGAAAAGTTCTTCAATCAAGATGGACAATCTACTTTTCAGTATATATTTTTTTCTCTCTGTATGTGCATTATTATAGTACACTCACGTACGCACACATACACAATATGCTTTCGAAGACTTATTTATTGAAATCCCACAGCATTCTCAGACGTCTGAGTAATAAATAATCTCTGATTACATGATTTGTATACTCGCTCATTCTATGTCGAATATCGCACTCAATATCATATTACAAATACGTCTATTTCAATTATAAGGTATTTTATTTTATCTCCAACATATAATCGTATTAAATAAATAACTTTAATTACGTTAAGTTCTCAAGAAACTTAAAATAATGTGCAGAGCTACCCCAATAACGAAACTTACAAACTTACCAAATCGGACAAACCACAAGAACAGAACTCACAACGATTTAACATACACTACAAGTCGAGGCTGCCAAACTTTTGTATAATTTTTTGTGTCTTTTATTTTCCATACTCACACACACACACACACATACACTGATAAATGTAGCTTTGACACAGTTGCCGTTGGGTTCGTTTTACTTTTTACATCGAGAAAGAGAGAGAAAAACGGAAAGCAGTTTTTACTTTGTTTCCTTGATTTTACTTACAGACAAAAAAGTTACAAAAGTTTGCGTGTATACACGACACATGCACAAACTAAGCACACACACACACACACACACACACGGCTGTGCACGCATACATACTTATGTGGTATGCGAGGTTAGGGCGAGGCCTGTGGGTCCTTTTCCAAGTACTCAGAGCATGTCGTAAGGTTATTTATAGCAGCACACGGTTTTTTCGGGCATATACATAAACATGCATACTACACATATACATTGTACATACATACATACATATGTAAGCATGAGCGTATTAATATTACTTTGCCTCGTTTGTTTGGCTGCCATTTTGCCATTTTGCTGCCAACTTGGCCAGGACATGCATGACAGGACAACAGCTAAGCGGCTTTATGATTTACCTTCCCCGCATCAACATAGTCTGACTATGACATGATTCTACTATTGGTAACACTTTGTACAGGAATGTGCATACTGGACACTCATTCCGAAATTGGAAATTTCACATACACACATCCATATATAACATACTTATATTAAGTTCATTCTCTGGTGCACACACAATTGAAAAGTGTGCCGTCTTCTTATTGGACAAGTGAAAAAATTGCGGGCTTCTTTTTTGGGACTAAAGCCGGACGCCAACTCCAAAGTAGTTGATGGCTCTGTGCCTTTTGTAGTTGCAAGCATTTTTGCCTTGGCTTGCAAAAATTCTTCAACAGAAAGGAACAGCAATTTGTGGTATGTGTCGCCATCTATTGCCAATAAGTTATCCAGACCTAGGCCTAATTAATCCCATTCCCATCCTGGAAACTTATGTGCTTGCTTCTTTTGAATTTCCTTCTTTGTGTCAGGCTGGAAAAACTAGAAAAGAGCTACGAATGGCAATATTACTCGTAATTTATTTTTATACGAGTACTTTACGAAATCGAACTATGCAAAAAATTCTTATTAGTTCATTATTTAAAATTATTTTCCTTCTTCAATATATATTGTACAATATATAACTTTTAATTTTTGCTGAATGAAAGAATATTTTCAATTCCGCAAGTATTGTTTAATAATTCGAATATCGTGTGGCTATTATTAGCATAAGCTGACCAACAGCATAAGTTTTATTTATTGTTATATAGTCTACAATCAAATATATAAATATTCATAAAATTCCACAGCAGATGGTCTAGTGGTCAAATAGTTTTCAGCCGAAGAGAGAAACTAGTGTATACATAGAAAGATAAAAATTAAATGAGGCCAAAACCAACAAACTGTACCTTTCAGGATATACTTCTAGTATTCCATCGATAAGTAAACAAAAAATGAAGTATCCATAATACTAATTACGCTTAGGCGAAGTTTGGTATAGAATAATCGAAAAACAACACTTAACAAAGCGGTGTTATTTTTAAAATATACCGTAATAATATACAGAAAATATACTAAAATATATTGAAGGCTAGTATAAAATATGTCAGACTGACAACCATAGCCGATAATGCAGAAGCAGATCGTAATCAAAGAATCGTAAGGACTAGTTAGGATTCAATGTACCAAAAATAGTGATTCAGGCTTCAAAATTACTTAACTTATTTTAATCTGTGCGCAAAAATAACAAGTGTTGTCCTATATCTCCTATGTGAGAACTAAATATATAGGGGCTATGCCTGTTATATGGTATTTCAATTGTATGGAAACAAAATGAGCTAAGAAAAATAAAAACATATTGGTTCCAGTTATTTTTAAATATTTTATAAAAATTCTCTATTTTTGTAATGTATAACCAACTGTGCAAATATTGAAGATGTCATTTTAACGCAGCAAGATGCAGACTTTAAGGCTCGATCTCTGAGGTCGATGTTTAATTTAACATTAACATTAACGTGTTCTTTGTTTATTTCAAAATTCTCATAATCATCATTTAAAAACACTTTATACTATCAGTATAAATTTATAGTCTAAAATTATTAGTAACAAACATTATAAATATATATATTTCATAGAGCCCTTATACAATACATTATGCAATCATACGTTCCTATATTTATATCTGACATATGCCATAAATTAAACAAACAATTATTAGACAATTTGCACTGTCAATTACATCTTAGTTGATAACGCTCAGCTTTGCTATACGTCATTACGCAACAATATAATATGATATGTAAAAGTACAAATTTGTATAGTAGGTGACTAGGATACCCTTTTTTTCTATTATTACTATATACATATATAAGGTATAGGAAGATGCAATATAATCATGTTTCGATATTTTTCATTTTTATAAAGAAAAGCGAATTGACATTCACACAATCGATGGATTGAGCTTACCTCTTAATTATCAGCACGCAGATTTAACCACTTTTCTCTGTTCTGTATCATTTAATTGTATGGTGTGTATTACATGTGGCACTCATTTCAAGAGATGACAACGAAAAACTCCCAATTCCCCTTTTACTTTTATGTGAATGGGGCAAATGGCAATGGCTTGCATCGAGTTGTGTTGAGTTGGGCTGAGTCAGCCAGACTTTGGTACTGGGACTGGCCGGTTGGCTGATTGTTAAAGTGATTTCTGATTTCATTTTCCAAATGGTTGCACACACGAAATGGCAGTGCATTGGGTGACTACAACAGGCAAGAGTCAGCTGCATCTGTCGTTCAGTTACTCTGTCGCAATAAAAATAAAAAACAAACTGTATTTTTAAAAATTTTATGCGACCTGTTTTCACGGGTTCTCCACTTCACATGTGCATTGTGCATTTTAATTTGTGCAATTACTTTTTTCGACTTTTGGCAGCTGGAAATAATATGCGACAGCCTGTTGTTAATTAGATAAAGCCAGCCGATCGGAGAGTAAATAAAGCCAAGGTAGCACGTATGTACAACCTGACTGAAAACAAATGAATGTTTGCAATCATTAGCGAAAAACAATTAAGTGAATGCGATGACATTCCCTATAATGTCCTACATACCATGTGTTATCGTAACATTTTCTTACAAAAATAGCACTAAATTATATTTTGGATCAATTTAATGAATTCAAATTCTAAAACTCGACATCTAGAAATATGTTATATTGTGTCTTAAGTACAATATAATTATACTCACTACCCAAAGGGTAGGAATTTAAGGTCTGCCGTCGAGACGATATACATAGCCATGTCCGTCTGTCCATATGAACACCTAGATCTCAAAGATTATAAGAGCCAGAGATATAATTTTTGTTTGACAGCACTTGTTACATATTATACAAGAATGTTTTAAATTTGTGCCACTTTCGCCGCCATAAATCGAAAAAAAATCAAATAACAAGCGTAAGCGAAGCTAGAGTCGATTTTTGGAATATACAATAATAACTATAGTATTAATGATTCTTAAAAATTTCGTTGCGATCAGTTCAAAATTGTCGACGTTATTTAAGAAATACTTTTAGTATATGGTATATTTTGAGTGTAGTATATATCAAACATAACCTGAAGAATATTTCAGTATTTTTGTAGCATATTAATTCGGTATATTTTATTAATAATACTTTTTCATTTATTTATAAATTTATTTGAGTTCGTTTACATTTTACTTATTAATTTTGCTAGGGAAAGCACGTATTCAAACTACGATGCTTGCTAAATTCGTATAATAATATAAAAATTATAAAATCCAAATACCTATACCTATATAAATATGTACTTATGTATATTTGTGTGCTTATTACTCACAAAATGTTATGAAAATAGAACATGGACTTGTATTTATGTTTATTTCTGGTCGCAGACGTAGTATATAAAAATATTCAGCTGAGGACAAATAAATAAATTTAAAAAATACAAAATGTTTCAAATATCAGATGAAACGACTATGTGATAATAACATTTTACACACTTGCCACTTTATTAAATTTGTGTATTTTTATGCAATTTTTCAAAGAGAAAAAACAATATGTTTCAGTCATTGCAATAAAGCGAAATTTTATTGACCCAAGCGAATAGCTAAACAAAGACAGACTATTGAAAATCTTTGAAACAAATAAACAAATATTCAGACAATTTATGCCTATGAAAACTTGGAAAATTCTTGACTCATGCTTGTGCTGTGATGACGATTAACTATACAATGTCTTAAAATATCGTTTTATAAATGTGGTTTCAAGAAATATATTATTGGATAGGTTTAGAAGCTCACATGAGTGATTTGCAAAAACTCTCGATTTACATAATGTTGTTATTCAATAATGTTCTGGCAAATAATTTAAAATACTGTCATTTAAAATAATATTTCTACAGATTAATATAACTTTGTAAAATTGTAAAATTAAGTTTTATTTCATAGCGTAATTCGAAAAAATCACATCGAAATTATCTAAAAACATTTGAAACAGATTGAATATTATTATAGTTAAATTACTTCGAGTTTCGGTTGATTCAATAACATTAAGTGAAAACTTAATTAACAGATCTTAATTGATAACATTTTAACAGAGGATTCGTAATTGAATGTTTGTGCATATGTGAATAAAATTGTAAATTTATTGTCGTGTAGCTAATTTGTTTATAATATTTGTTGGCTGGCAAATCGTGTGGAGTGGGTGTTGCTGACAATTCGCATCACGGCTGAACCCGTTGATCACTGAATACATACTGCTATATAGTATATACAATAAAATCCGACTTTTTGTCTGGGCTGCCTATCGGTTTGAATTTCTCTATTTGCTTAGTTCATTTGTGTGTGTAGCAAAGTGGTGTTAATTGATGGGGAGGACAAGCTGACACAAGTCGCTGCAGCACGGCTACAGATACTTTTATATAGAAGACAACAGCAAAAACTTGTTGCCAGTCGTCGTCAGTCAGTCATTTAGTCACATCACAAAATGTTTGCAATTGCGCCTGCGCTATATCCAAAGCCATATACACTCTCACAAAAGTGATTTTTCATCATACAGTGGGGCTCTGCTAAAGTGACTTGAATGGAATAAAATTCGTCTTGGTGAAAATTAAAGTGAGGAGAAGCGAGAGAGAATGTGTCTGAGTTTTATCAGTTATATATTTTGAATAAACTCAGTGCTACTTACAGCTAATGCTATTCGAGATTGAATTGAGCCACTGTCACTTGATGATTAATGGCATTTCTGTTTCTTTGACAGTTTGTTAAAACAGTTCTCAACTATACTTATGATTATTTCATATGTGAAGACTCACAGAGGTCCCAAAAACATCCACACAACATATCGTGGAGACGGACAGACAGACCGACAGACTGACAGACAGAGAGACGCACACAACAGTTGTTGTTAGCCCACACAAATCGACGATTGTCGCCGACAAAAATTGTGACAATTACGTCAATTTGGCGCTGATTTTCTTCAGTATTTACATGCATTCATGTGTCAGTGTGTAAATGTGTGTGTATTCGATAGCGTTGTATACGTGAGATTGTATCTGCAGCGCATCTTTTGGTCAGCCATTCAATTCATGTTCACACGTGTGTTTATTTTGCGGCTGCTCGTTGTGGAGGCGGCTACGTCTGTTGGCTCTAGAAATAAGCAATACACACACACACACACACACACACACACACACACACACACACACACACACGCATGCATGTTTATACATAAAGACTCGCATATATGAAAATATATATATGTACATAGCACAATATATCAATGCAATACATAATATAAAGTGTTATGGCATTCGTGGCATTGGTTTCTCGACATTTTTGTTGGCACACACACACGCACAAAACATTTGAACATTTTTCAATTTTATTGAGTGTCATTAAATTATAAGACAATTCATTTTGCGGTTGCTTCGCGATGCCAAAATTTTATGCGTGTTTTTTGTTTTCCAATTTATATTGTAGCTAATTAAACGAGCAAACTAAAGATGATTGTATAGCGTATATTTTGGTTTATAGTTCAAATCAACTCTTCAATTTACATACTTTTCATGATTAAAATATTTCTTAGAGTGGTTAAATATTTCATTCAATTTCATTTAATTATTTGAAATGTGGCATTAAAGCTTTTAATCATTCGACGCAGACAGAACAAAAAGCGCTGAATCATGTCAATGCGACCTCATCAAAATAATATGCGTCGTTGCTCAAAGTTGTGCAAGGCACAGAATAAGCCTGGTCCAGCAGGGTTTCGCTGGGAAAGTGTCAGGTAGTCAACTAATTGGGGCACGTGGCCAAAAGCAACAAAATGCTAAAAATAACAAGCATTGCAAAAAAAGAAGAAAGCATATAAATGTAATGGCAATGGCAAATTACAATTGTTTGCACTTTGGCACGCCAGGACACAAGGAGAATGAGGGAGACCGAGATAGAGGCGAATTCAGAAGTTATACCTTGGATTGAGTTCTGTGTCTGGTTTTGTTTTGGACCAAAACGAAGCGGGCTATTCAATTAATTTGTGATTATTTAGCAAAATCAAACAGAACGCTAAACCAAAATGCAATTAAGATAAAGGACAAAGTCAAAGAGGGGAGAATCGAGTAGCAATAAAATATGCGATTAAACTTACCTGTGGGTGGGCATTAATACACTCCTCAGTGATAGGGTAAGAATGCACTAAGTAAATAAACTTCTCAAAAAGAAATACAATAACGAAAAGTCATTAGCCTAATGACTTTCGTACGGTCAAGATTTAAACAAGTATGAATGCTACATTCGAATGTGCTCGACTGTGAGATACCCGCTACCCCTTTTCAATAAAACCATATACCAAAAATATACCAAATCAGAAAATGATATATTTACTATATATCTAAGTAAAGTTATATTTTATAAATCATAAATACTATTGTTATTATTGTATGAACTAAAAATCTAGCATAAAAATTACGCTTGGTATTAAGTTTTTTCAATTTTAAGGGGCGTAACGGGGCGTGACAAAAAGTTTAGACAATCTAAAAGTGCCTGAGATCTAAGTTCATACGGACATACGGACAGACAGACAGACATGGCTATATCATCTCGTCTGTTGTGCTGATCAAGAATATATATACTTTATAGGGTCGGAGATGCCTTTTTCTGCCCATTAGATACATTTGTTGGAGGCACAAAATTATAATACCTTCTACCCTATAGGTAGCGGGTATAAAAACTGAGCATTGCGTGTATTTTTTATACCCTGTTGAAAAAAGAGCATTTGGGCATGATGTGCCAAATAGCAATGAAAACTACTTTCTTCTGCAATGAAATTATCGAATGGCGAGTTTCAATACAATCTGAAAATCAGAAGGCAAATGCGAAGGCAAGACCACATTTTATTATTTGTAAATATTTACATTAAGATAGGCAGTTGAATAAACTCATTAGTTATACGTATTACGGCTTGGTCAAAGTTTGAAATTCACATCGGTAAATTTGTCTTTTAGACTCACCGATTTATCGTACAACTCTCAGTTGTTGTACATAATTAGAAATGATGTTAACACGTGACTATCTCAGATATCATATTGTGTACACATGCAAGCAGCGCGTATTTGCTGGCCTACACATGTCTCATTTAGCGTTACTCAAAAGTGTATGAGTATCTTTCGCAAATGGAGATAAACGCAACAGCAACAGCAACAACGGCAACGGCACATATAACACTCATACGCAGCGTTGCCCCCGCTCCGTTTGCGAAATCATTCCATCGAGACGCTAAGAGACTCGACGCTGTCGCCGTAATTGCCTCGAGTAGATCTCTCGCATTCTCGTACTCAAGCGAATGCTTAAAACGGTAAACGTGTTTTGCCCCTAATTTGATTTGCTGTACTGAGCGACGCGTTTGCCGTCTTAATTGGGGCTTGGATTTGCTTGTTGTTTTTGTTTTTGTCATTGCTGCTGCTTTTGCTTGCGTTGTGTTGTGTCAGTCATGTTTGGATGAGCTCATTGTTAAATTGTTAAAAATATATTTATTCGAAAATGTGCACATTAATTAGCCATCTCTGGTCTTCAGGATGTTCAAGATTTGATTGGTCTTTATTTTGGGACTCAAAATCACACAAACTTAAAGCAAATAATTTCTTGATTTATTTTTAAAATAATATAATTTCACTTTTATATATGTATATAGTATATTTTATATATATATAAATATATACATATATATAGTATTTTGCTTGATTCACTTCTCTGCATAGTGAAAAGACTAAATCAATGCACTTTTGAGGTCAAGTATTACAATTAAAATTATTAATACCTTACAATCACAATATAATTGCGTGAATAAATGATGAATTATCAGCCCTTTTACTTCTAGAAATGGTTTCTCTAAGTTGAATAAATCATGATAATTAACTTGGCTTTAACATTCCCTCATGAATTACGCATATCCCACATATTTATATTTTGTGTTTTGATTATTGGGTGAGTATTTACAATTCACAATTAGTGATGACAAAAAATATTCATTTGCGCGATTACTAATCGCATTGAATCGAAGAAATATTACAATAATCGATTAATCAAATAATTTTTGCAGAGGAATTTTCGCTTATTTTTTAATAGGAATATATTTTGTTTTTCAAAAGTAAATGAATAATTACATGTTGGGATTCACATCAACTAGTCAATTGGTTTCCTTTCTCGTTATCAGCAGCATGCAACATCGAAAAGAAACGGGCTTTAAATACCGAAGTGACTTTAAAAATAATAATTTCAATTTTAGCATATCACGCCACGAATTAAGGGTAGCTTAGCTCTAAAGGAGGAGCATTAAAGAATAAAGCTGAGCTCGTCTTGAATTTGTGATGTATCATTTCTTTTCTTATGACAATCAATAATGAGGATATTGATTCAATTAATCGAAGCTCATTTTTCAATACAATTAAATTGAAAAGAAAAACAAAATAATCAATTGCTGTGTATCATATGATTAATAGTGCCATCACTAGTCGCAATGCATTTATTAGCGTCACTTCAATAAAACTCATTGAACCGCATAAAGCTACTAAAACTGACAACGTAAACATCATAAGCGATGGCTACAGCAACGACATCAATAACAACCGCAAAAACATAAAAAATATAACAACAATTAACAACAGTCCACACGCGTCAATAGTGTCAAAATATGCGTACTAAGCTAATTCAGGCTATATATACAAGGCAAAAATAGAAATCGTGATAATGAGCAGTGTTTAAATAGCACACACAGATGAGCCATCTGCCAGTGCAAATTGTTGGTACCCCTGAAGAGTATAGATTATATTCAAGCAACCATATGGAGTGAACTAATCTTTGAATTCGATTTCCTCAAATGAAATAATGCATGGAACACGAACGAATACAAAATGAATTAATAATGCAAAAGAATTTAAAAGTCATTTCTAAGTAAAGTTCGAAAAACAATCAATAATCAATCAATTAATCAAAAGGAGCTCATTCTGTTGATGAGTTGAATAGACGGTTATACTTATCCCAAAGTGATGGGCAACAAGTGAACTGCATCGCATTGCTGAAAATTAAACTTAAACTTTGTAATTTGTAATTAAAGCTTAGGTTCTGGAAGTGCCTTAAGTGGTGTACTTGGAAAACGAAAACTTTACTAATTACTCGAAGGGAAAACTTGCCTGGCTACAGTTACAAGAGAAACCTTTAAAAGTGGTTGAGAGAATCAAGCAAATGGGGGTCTCTAGCATTTTTACACACACTCTTCAAAATCTCATGGACCCCTGAAAGTCAAGGATTGAGGGAGAGAAGAATTCAGAAGCTCAATACTCGCCAAAAATGCAATCCTTTCAGTGGCACCCTGAGACGCATTGGCTAAGCAATTACAGCGAAAGGCAAGTCGAGCTGTATGCGAGTAATGCCATTTGCGCTAACCAAGTCTGAAATGGATAAGGCAAGCCGAGTGGCAGAGCTAATGGTGGCCTTGGAGCACAACCTCCCGCCCAGCTTCTGCTCGAAATTCGCTTTTCGCCTAACAAATGAAGCAAAAGTTAAACTTTTGGACGCCAGCAGTTTTATTTGATTTATACACAGGTGCACAGGCTTTTGCCTACTGCCAGCTAGCATGGGCGTCAGGATGAAAAATGGCAATCGGCAGTGGCAACGGCAAAGGCAACGGCAGCGTCACGTGAATCGACCGATAATAAATCAATGAGCGGGGGAAAAAGAGGGCAGCACCATTCACGATGTTCACGATGGTGTGGTTATGCCATTGGCAGCCCACATATTGAACATTTGAATACTTAATTAAGTCAATTATTTTGATGCGGTTGCGCTATAAAATGTTAAACGTCGCAACTTCAACGAATCAATATGCGTCGTGTTCGTCGTTGTCACACGCGGCGTATGTGTAATGTCAACAATTGTGAGCGAACTGGTGGTCGAGCAAACACACCTCAAAATCCTTGACCAAAAAGGTTGGGCAGCTCCGTTTGCCCTGTTTGCTCGCTCTCACATTCACCGCCCGTTATCCTTTTATGTATCCTTGAAACCAAATACATTAGCGTTAAGTGGACGTTCAATATCGCCTTGTCCTGTCTTCTTCTTCCTTCTCTGGGTGGCTAACTGAGTTGACTGTATGCTCCATGAATGTTTGATAAGCAAATATTTTAACCATAATTCCTTATTCATTATTCGATTTTTTATTTATTTTCGTTGATGTTTCACTTTATGGAGTGGAGCGCTTACTGGGCGTATGAGTAATGCGTTTGATTAGCAGCGATTATATGGAAATACAAAAAAGGGCGCGCAAAATGTTCAAAGTATTCTGTGGTCATAAAAGCCCTCAAATGACCCATAAATATAACGAAGTGGCCACTTGACAGCTATTTTTATCATCCGCAGAGCTTTCAGCGCGAATAAGTAGTTGTGCATCGTATAAAGGTTTTTACATTTGATTTCATCACAACTACTAACGTTAATGAGAATATCGTTAACAATTAAACAACAATTCTTTATAATTAATTTATATTCATTCAATGCAGATCCAGCATAACTTTATATTACATTTTTAAAATATCTCTTACATGGATGTTATCTACCCATTCGCTCCGCAAATAAAACAAAATCGCAAAGTCGTGATTTTGAAGCTAGGTACTTTTTGGTAATAACTACAATTCCTGAAAAATAGATTACGATCAAATAAAAATTGTAGAATTTATTAGCTGAGACTGACAATCTGGTATTTTTTGAATGTAGTACTACAAATTAAATACCGTATCGATGCAGCTTTCGATAGATTCTAGTATTTCTTGGTTTATTTTTAGAAAATGATTTTATTGGAAATTGGTAGCGTGCATCTAACATTCTTACTTTTTAGTAAGAAATATTAAAAATATTAATTCTGAATTTTTTGGACATCGTTTTTTATCGTTTTTTTTTAATGATTTTTATACCCGCTACCCATAGGGTAGAAGGGTATTATAACTTTGTGCCGGCAGGAAATGTATGTAACAGGTAGAAGGAGGCATCTCCGACCCTATAAAGTATATATATTCTTGATCAGAGTCAACAGCCGAGACGATATAGCATTGTCCGTCTGTCCGTCTGTCCGTATAAAACACTGGATCTCAGAGACTATAAGAGATTGAGCTATAATTTTTTCCGACAGCATTTGTTTGCATGCAGATCAAGTTTGTTTCAAATTTTTGCCACGCCCACTTCCGCCCCCGCAAATCAAAAAAATCGAATAAGAAGTGTAAAACAAGTGTAAAGCTAGCTGGTTGCGATCAGATAAAAATTGTGGAAGTTATTAAAGAAATACTTTTGTATGGTCAAAAACGCCTACTTACTATGGGCCTGAGTTGCTTTGGCCGACAATCTGGCACATTGTGCCGTTTATGGTATATTTTGAATGATGTACTATATCGATATACCAAACATACCATTTGACATATTTTTAGTATTTTTTAGTATTTTCGGTATATTTTGAATATGATACCGCAATATTTTGCCTTTATTAAAAATGGGTAGCGGGTATCTCACAGTCGAGCACACTCGACTGTAACTTTCTTAGTTGTTTAACAATAGCATACCTGAGAGCGCCAAAAGAGAATTCTAAAGGCTTTAACAACAAAAAGAAATAAAAGAAAAAAAAGAATGAGGAAATGCAAAAGTCATTCCCTTAAGGCAGATTCCGCCAGAGATCTGTCTATATTAAGAACTAGCCTGAGGCTGAGCAGTAAGTAGCAAAATCAATAAGTGCGAATTTTAGTCGAATGCAGCATTTTAAATATAAAATCATAGTTTACTTTGCTGTGGGGGATGACTTAACAAAATCGATTGAAATTTCATTATAACTGAATGTTACTCTAGTGGCAATATCACAGATTGGATTTGACATCCTTAGTTAACAATAAAGCTGGTCATTCATTCGATTTATTTGACAATTTTTGCTGGTTATGAAAAATGTTTGGTGTTATTATACTATATACTATAATATAAAGGTGGCTGGTGTTTTTGTTATTACTGTAATTTAACTGTCATTTACATTTTAGTGTTTGCTGTTTTGAATTCGCTTCGAACGCTGCTATTGTCGTTCTCTTTGCTTTTGTTTGTTGTTGGCTTTGTGGACAATAAAAATCGAAATCAATAAAATGAAAATTGATGCTTTCAGGCGTAAAACAAAACGGAAATTGAAATGTGGTTAAATGATGTGTGTGTGTGAGACAGAGAGCGACAGAGAGACTTAAAGAGAGAAAGAGACACAGAGAGAGAGGGAGAGAGAGAGAGAGACAAAGAGTTTTGGCTGCAACTATTTCTACTTGCTGGTAAAGCTCGCACAGTTCAGGGTCGATTTTCTATACTAGATTATATACTCGAGCTCACAGCACATATTGACACGAATTTATAGTTTGATTCTGAATATGTGTTTGTTGATGTCGACCCATTTAATACAATATTTAGACCCGTTTGCATATCGATTCAGACCACTCAGATCCAAAATTAGGGGTCTGCAGTTTAACTACATAAGAAGCAACAGCAACATTAAAATCAGCTGCTTATCACTTAAGGCAGTCCATAATTGTGCTCAATTAAAAACCAATCACTCACCACAGCTGTAAACTTTTAACTCTTTCAACACGTACAAACATGGCTAACAAAATAGAAAAAAAATTAATAATAAAATAAAAACTACACGCGGCGCCACTTAAGCGCCCACAATAGCAACAAAAAGGCAATCATATCTGAGCTAAGCTATCTATACACATACACATACATGAATATATCTTTGATGTGTGTGAATGTGTGTATTTGTGTATGTATATGCCTAAGATAAGATTAAATTTAACGGCGTCAACTAAAACTAAAACACCGAACAATAAAACTTAAACGAAAATAGTTCTGAATTTCTTTCTTATACCCAACAGGCCTAGAAAAGGGTGAGTTTTATTACTATATACCTGGTAATAATAGGGTAGAAGGGTATTCTAACTTTGTGCCGGCAGGAAGTGTATGTAAAAGGAGGAGGAATCATTTTCGACAGCACTTGTAATATTTGTTGACAGATCAAGTGTGTTTCAAATTTTTGCCATACCTACTTCAGCTCCCACAAATTGACAAAAATCAAATAACATGCGAAATATTGAAGCTGAAACGGAATTTTTGGTACACTGAATAATAACTATAGTACTTAAGATTCTTGAAAATTTAGTTCCGAATATTTTTGTATAGGCAAAAATACTTATTACCTACGGGTCTTAGGTGCTTTGGCTGACAATCTGGTATATTGTGCACTCTATTGCATATTTGAAGTGTAGTACTATATCACATCACTACACCAAAAAACTAATCTTAGTATATTTTTAGTATTTTTGCGGTATATTAATTTAGTATATTTAAAAATTAATACCACACTGTTTTACTTTTTTTTCAAAATTGGTGGCGGGTATCTCACAGTCGACACACAACAGCACACTCAGTTGTACGTTTTTTACTTTTTATAAATTGGAACAGTTCTTTCATTTATATAATATTAATAAATCACGATTTCCCCATAATTTTTTCGAGATAAATCTCAACTCATAAGCTCTTAAATCGGCAATACCAATTCTTTAAGCTTTAGATTTATCTATATTATGGATCGTATAAATTTGATGAAAGATATACAATTTGTTAAATAAGTTACTTATTTAATTGAAGTTTTAATGTTTTCGATATACATATAACAAGCGTAATTTTAAATCTGGAATTAACAATAATAACTATAGTAGTTGTGATTCCTGAAAATTTGGTTGCGATCAGAAAAAATTGTTGTTAAAGAAATACTTTTGTATGAGGGTCTTAGTTGCTTCGGCTTACAATCTGATATATTGTGTCGTCTATGGTATATTTTGGGTGTGGTACTATACTAAATATTAGTTGGTATATTTGTAGTATTTGGTATCATTTCGGTATTTTTTGAAAATAATACTGCAATATTTTGCTTTTATTCAAAATGGGTAGCGGGTATCTCACAGTCGAGCACACTCGACTGTAGCTTTCTTACTTGTTTTGTGTTGACTTACTAAATCCCAAACAATCGACCTACTCTCTGATGAGTATACGCTAAACATAATTATAGGTAGGCACAAATATATTTGTTAAAACATAAAGTAAGTGTGCTCGATATATATAAGTATATATATATATATACTTAAAATATACAGCAAAAATCTTAAAATATACCGCAAGCCATATTTGGTATACCGGTTTGGAAACTGTCTTTACAATAGAGTACAAAAGTACAAGAATACAAAATTATAGCTCTAACTCTTATAGTCTCTGAGATCTAGGTTCATACGGACCGATGGACGGACATGCAGATGACCAGATGAACATGGCTACATCATCTTAGCTGTTGACGCCGATCAAGAATATGTAAACTTTATGGTGTCAGTTACGCCTTGTTCTGTCGCTTATATACATTTCCTTCAGGCTTAAAGTTTTTATACCCTATGGTAGCGGGTATAAAAATTAAATCATAAGAATATTGCAAAATGCCGATATATGTTAGTGGTCGTGATCAAGCTGTCAATATTGAAGGCAATGTTGGAGGGCGTGGCAGATTTAATTTGCAACTCTGGCACTGGCAACACTGGTTTGAAATAATTTTAAATATATGTAACAAAAAAAAAACAAAAAAAATTAAATAAAAACATGTCAAATGCACGCCTCCAATGTTTGGCAAATATGTAGTGTGGGGTTTTTTTTGTAGAAACATTTCAAATTTCCCCCTTTATGCCTTTTCCGTGGGCTGCGACACACAAAATACAGTCGTATTGAAATGTTTACTCAATGTGAGTGCGTAACTTGCATTGGCCAAAAATGGCAAGAAACGTTAAGTGAGCTCCGCTTGACCAATATGACTTATCCCAAGCACTCACCTCTACTCCCCCAGCCTACGCACGCCTGCTCACACATACTGACTTCGATACATACACATACTCTCGCATACGTACTCTCAAGATACAGCTACATTTGTTGTGTTTGTTCGCTTATGAATTTATTATAAAGCCAAGACTGGCTGAACTTGCTGCTTGACTGGCTGACTGGCATTACACTTTTTGCACTGAGACCCCAAGCTCGGCCGATTCTTGATGTTGCTGCTCTCTTTAACATGACGCTCACGTTGAGTTGAGAAATACGTTTGTATATAAGAAATGTCGCGCAAAAATTTTATTGTATAAATTGCTGTTGTTGTATCATTGTCACGCACAGTGGGCATATTTTTGTGTTTGTTTGTAATCAAAAATGATTGCACGCTGAGTTTTTCAGTTTGAACTGCCAGTATAATTTTAAAATAGTTTTTATACATGAAGAACTACATTTATGTTTACGCTTTTTAAGAATTTGTTGATTTCGATATTTTTCAAGAACTTTTATCAACACGAAATTACAAGACTTTTGCTATTAAATGTATATACTTATTTTCTATAAACATTACTTTAGAAAAGTTAGATATAGGAGAGTCTAACTTATAATTATTACTAGGATAAATTTGCGAAAAAGTTTTGTAGTGTGGACTTTATAGGGTCAAACAATATTGCCAGCATTTTGCCCATTTTAGATTATTATCATTATACTGCAGGCTTCAGAATTCAGCTATGTCTGTGTGTTCACTGAACATGTGAACAAATTTTATTGTGGCTCAGATCGAGAGTGAATAAAAAGTACATGTAATTATGGCAGCGGGTTCAATTTGAGCTCATAAAATATATAAATAATGCGTATAGTATTCTATAAATGTCTCTCCATAAATAAATTTGTTGTTCTTGTTTTTTGGGACTTTGAGTTGTAGAATCAAAATTAAAATAGAAAATCTTTTTTGAATGGGCGCACGTGCTCACAACGCTTAATAAGCGTAAAATATAAATTTTACCGAATGTTGAACATTCTTTAAATAACCTTACTTAGAGATAAATAACGACAAAATAAAATACTCTTTGCATAGTATAATATTATTATGTAATATAATTATATTTAATTTTCTAATGACTAAGATCGATGATCTATTAGTTTATTTTTTTCTAGTTTTTTTTAACGATTTTTGAACGAACTCTCTTATAGGCTATTTATAATATGTTTTATTAGCTATTGAGTGTTAATTATGGCACAATAAGTTGTAAAGCGTAGAGCTTTTGCAGCAATATTTTTCTGATCGAATGCTTCCACCTTGGTATGATATTTGGCAGATCCAACATGGCTTTACAAATTAAATAAAATAGTATTTTAAATTGACAATCATTGTTCTGTTCTCTCAACTTGTTTGTGGAAGATGATTATAAATCTAGAAGAATGTTGTATCTAATTTTCTAGACGCTGATAAGATTAAATTGGTTTGCTATTATCGTAAGCAGTTCACTTCTATGTACACAGTCAATTCATCAAGCTAACTGCTATTGACCTCAACCCATATGGTTAAATCTTCACACACTCAATGATAAGGCTAATCAAATGCTTATTGATTAACTGCAGCAAAGCAAGAGGCGTTCGAATACAAGTAGAACGAGTATAAAGAATGCTATTTATATTCATTAATTTATCAATCGCTTCACTTGACATCGTGCACACTGCTAACTTAGTGAGCAGTTTAGTAGTTTGGGTACACTCATAACTCACTTCGACCCGTTTTGGCACTCAAGTGACTGCTACTAAATAACAAATTACACTACAAATATGTGTGGTATATATACATACTTACTTACGTATCAAAAAGTCTTCCCTATGCGACTTCCCAGCACTGCACTTTACGAATACACAACCTGCTGTGGCATCATGTTGAGTCTGCTTCAGAACTCAAAGTTGAACAACTGTAACTATTGCAGTTCAGTTTTGCTATATTTTGTAAGAGAATCTTACTTAATGAAGAGACACTTTGCCATACTTCAGCATTGTGGTTTTATGCAGCAAATGCAAAAACCGTTTGGTTTATTACCCGTTTAGTTCGTTTATTGTTTCCATTGTTATAGTCAAGTGTATTTTCGATGAGAATATACCGAACTCTTCGTTTAATGGGTCGTACATGCGAGTGCGTATACTTTATTAATTGATGTTACTTATACGTTGAATGTGCTGATGCCAAGCCAAGAGCAACATCAGTAGATGACTGGCAATTGACATTTGACTTAATTAGATTTAAGATAAATGACGCTGATGTTAAGTTCGCTTTCAGGTAGCAAATAGCTTTATTACATTTCATTAAAATTTTTATTGCACTTGTATTTAACCCATAACTGTAGCTAATCATTAAACTATTGCTTCAGCACGAGCATTTTGCGAATTTCAGTGGTAGCATTTTCCTCTTTTTTGAACATATATGTGTTTCCTAAAATAAAATTCGATACTTCCATTTAAATATATACACATATCCTCGGATTGTAATTTATTTGCACCTTTAAGCTAATGCATCAAGTTGTAATAACTGCTCGACTCTATCAATCAAATGCGCCTTGAGCCACATTACTTGCTAAAATTTCTATACAACTCACACGTAATGAAAGTTAAGTCAGTTCTAAAACTGTCATAGATTTCCATCCAACTTAACTCATGCCATTCTGACATGCAAAAATATATAAATATACTCGGGAAGAAGCAATAAATATTGATTTGGCACTACGATCTTTTTACTTTAGGCTCAATGACGGTACAATATTATAAGACAAAGTTTAATAGTTAACCAAAAAAACGCTAAAAAGAGCTTTTTTTGTTTAGTTATTTTATGTTGATAGCAATTCAATATATTTTATTGAAAAATTGTTATATTGTTATATAAAAATACGTTGTAAAATATTATCGTACAATTTAAAATTAATAAAATGTATTATAAAATAATTGTATATTCCCAGAATGCATAGAGTATTCAAGATTCGCAAGTTTTCTATTTCGACGTTTGCCTTTGATTTATATTTTTATTCTACTTTGCTTTTCGACACGCTACTTTATGTAAGCATTAAAACTAGCGCCTCTCGCAAAAGCAACGACTGTAGATACCAATAGATACAGATACATAGACGCAATGTTGTCGAGCAATTTTTGTAGTTGTTATTTGTTGTTGTTGTTGTTGCTGCTACTATCGGCGTTAGCAATTTGTGCATATTTGTTACAAGGTCAATTTGTCTGATTGTAAAAGTGCGAAAAAAACTGAATAAAATATGATATGATTTCCCTAATTTTATGAACACATGAGTGGGAGTTCAAATAGAATATATGTATTTAAAAATAATATTTTAATATTGTCAACATTGTATCAGTTTTGCAATTTCAAATTATCTAGGTATTTTCCATTTTATTTTATTCAATTAATTTAACCTGCTAACAAAATGTAGCTCGAGTTCTTGACTCTTGGATGATTCGATGCTGTGATGCTGTGATGTTGCCAACAGCTGCAGCCATTTGGTTGCCAGCCTTCCCTCATCATTCCTCTTTCTCTGGCAACACAATAACAACAGCAAAAATTTACAAATTGAATTTGCTGTCAGCTGCCAGGATGGATGACTGACGCAAATGACTTCTCTGTCGTCTGTCCCGTTGTCACTCTATCAGTCTATGCGTCTGCCCGACTGTGTCTCAGACTTTTCGGTCAAATTAATTCGTGTGGTCGAATACGTCGTTTCGGGCCAAACTAAGTGCACGCTGACCATGATGCAAAACGTTTTTCGATGACGTGATGTGACCTAGGCCTCTGCCTCTGCCTCTGCCTCAGCCTCTGTTTCGGCCTCGCCAGCGGTCAGTGGAAAATTACATTTCCCCTTTACACACATTTCACTTGACAGTGCCTAATTTACCTATTAGGAGGCAATTGCAAACGGCAGAAGCAGGCACAAGTAAGTTTGTATCTCTTAACATAGTACTTACTATATATTATATATTTATCTTATATTAAAGCAGTGTATGGTCAGCTGTCTTTGTTACCAATGACATAACTCAATGCAGTGGCTTTCTCTCCCTCGCCCTCTCTATCTATAATAAAAACACAATTACGCACGATAAGCGTAAAATACAAACATACGAGAGCATGTAAGCAACCATGTGAATGTGAAAGCTCTTGTAATTTTCCCAAGTCATAGCCAACAATCGATAGTAATTACACGTCAAGGACATTGACCATGCTTCAAGTCAAACTACATAGCACATAATATAGATATCAGTCGTCACAAGCAACCGACGCGGCATCCACTGATAAAAGAACATGCTCAGGATGTAGGAGCAGCCTGTCATGCCATAAAACAGAAGGAAAGATCCTTAATACCTATATTTAATTAAATGGTATTGTGCGAATAATTAAGTTAAGCTATGGTAAACTTTAATTAATAATTATTATGATATTGAGTAAATTGTTTTACCCACGCTACATTAGTTTGACAACACTTGATTGTAGTATGCAGATCAAGTTCGTTTTAGAATGAACTTAAGAAAGTATAAGTCGAATCTGCGTTAACATAAGATGCCCGCTTCCCACTTATAAATGAAAATCGATGTAATATTATTCTTAAAATATACCACATTAACATACCACAAAGTTAATCAAAGCAATCAAGACCAGGCACAAGCAATGTATTTTCGTTATATGAAATTAATTCTTAAATAACTTTTACACTTAATCTGATTGCAGTCAAATTGTTATGAGTCCTAAATATTCATACTAATATAGTATGTGTTAAAAAAAAAAATCTAAAAAAAAACTCAATATGCGTGCAAAAATAACATGTGCTGTCGAAAAAAATTATATCTCTATCTCTTATGGTCTCTGTTTCGGTTATTGGGTTTACCTGCTTTGACTGATAATCTGATATCTTTTGTTCAACATATATCATTTGGAATATTTTAGTATTTATTTGGTTTTATTTGGTATAATAATTAGTTATATTTTAATAATAATAATACCACCTTTGCACTTTTTATTTTGTATTTAGCTTTCTTACTTGCTTAAATTTCAATTTGTATATGGCAAAATTAAAAGATGTTTAAAGAAACTTAATCAAATATTCATGTCAAAATGAGAAGGCCGGGTAGAATATATAAATTGATTTATACAATGCGAAGAAATTCTTTTGGTCAATTATTATTATCGGGCTTACTTCTATTTGATGAGGGATATCTTAAATAAGTATTAAAATAACTGTGATTAAAAATATAGCATATGTTTTTGCAGTTTATGCATTTTTTTATTTTACAGAAAATCGTGGCGTACATACATATGTACTATATATGTGCGATTTATGTAAAACATCAAGTACGAAATAATGGGACTTCTAAATATTTCTAAGAAAAGCTTTCGGCTAAAACGAAATTTGACCGTCATATTTTACAATTTGCGAAGCCAACCATGTTGGCGATAAGGAGAATGGGGTTAGAATATAATTTTGAGGTCAGTAAATCACATTCTCAAAAGAGCGAAAGAGAATGAATCGTAAGGATACAAAAACCACTCAAATCACTTGCCAAAAAATGAAAATAGCAAATTGTTAAAATACGTACTTCAAAAAAAATAACTTACAGGCAATCAAACTGTGGCAAGAGGTCAGGACTCAGAGTAAGCTGGGAAACTGCAACCACAGCTGGCGGAGACCAAGGTAAGCCAAACAACGGAAAGGTTAAAGCCAGCTGACGTTGCAAAGCAGTCCAAAGAGGCTGCAAGGACAACACAACCAGGACAATAGCTCAGCTCGAAAGCTGCTCAGCAGAAATCGGATTGTTCATTCAGACCAGTGAAATTCGACTCAGACATCAGTTGCTCCATATGCGATTGCGGGCGAAAAGAAGTCCTCCCTTAGTCCTGTTGCTAAGTTCATTTATTTTGCTTTAATGTGGATGCTTTAAAGTTTCCACAACTGTGTTAAACCAGAGCAAATACACAGAGACACAGGCAGTACACTGTCGCCGCAGGCTCGACTAATCTACGGCACGTGCTGACCAAACAACAAGATTCAGATAAACAAACGATGGAGAAATGGTTGAACCTTCCAAGTTATGGAAATGTTATAAATATCTTAGAAGCCATAAGAGTCGACGTCAAAATACCTCGTCGTAGAGAACACCATAATTTGGTAATTATGTCAGAAATCAATATGACCTATGTATAAGTAAATCTCTTATGTGACACGACATGGCATTGCTCGTTATAATTAAATATAAGAAAATTTGTGTTTATAATTTTCTTAGTACGTGCATTACAATATTTCTTTACAATCAACGTTAAAGCAGTGGACACTTAAAAAAAAACGTCAGCACTGAGACTGATATAGAAATAATGAAAAGCTTGAAAGGGTTGTGATTGGCTTGGAGCCCTGGACATGGCCAAATATTTTACATACGCCTGGTGAGCGATAAATTATGCGCAATTTGTGGCAAAAAATAGAAATACGCCAATCAAAAAGGAATGGATAAAAATGGTAACAAATTGGCACAAATAAGAAATAAAGTAAAAGCAAAGAGAAACAGTTGAATTTCCATTTTCAATTTGGGAAAAAGGTCAACCGTTGGTTTGAGGACTCAAACAATCCAAAGGCGGTCTATAATTTCGATTCCGCACTTATCAGTAATATCAAAAATGAAAATATATTAAATGTGATAGGAAATTGTTAATTAAAACTTTAAAGATAGTGTCACTATTATCTGTCCTATTTGGGCAATTATTGCAATGGCTTTAAACAACGCTGTACATGCAGCACGCAACTCAACTCAAATATAAATGATACCTGCCATATTTCTCACGCAATATCTTGACCGCAAAATGATATTTTCATTTAATATTTTGACAGCAGCACGAAAGGAAGTGAAATGATAAAATAGTTACTTCACACCAGTCTGGCAGATGCTTAAAGAACAAGTTGGCATTGGAAGCCCAGGAATATAAAGTGTTTACGGAATTTTAAACATTTAAATTGAATCTTTAAAGCAATGGAAATATATGTGCTTAAGCTCAAATAATCTTTGTAAGGCTAGTATCGCTTTCAGCTTTTGAGGCAATTGTGCAATTGTGAATTTCACACTTTGTCAGTTCGCTCAACGAAGGTAACCTAATCCAATATTCGCTTAGCCTCCACTTCGTCACTCTTGATGCCTTTCGACTCCCGCCAGCTCAAATCAATTTGCCATATCATTTGCAGAGCAGGCGCATAGCCAAGCCAAGCCAAGCTGTCTACTAACTCATTTCACTTCTCCCTTGCCCCATTTTTGACCTCCGATTGGGGCAGCTGGATGGTAGGCTATATTTTGGCCTTTATGGCTTTTCAATATGTTTGCTGCACATTTCAAGGCAAAATGCCTGCAAGAGTGTGTAAGTGAGGAGGGGTTTGCCATTTACCCAGATGGCTATTTGCAGCATGCTTTGTCTATGAAGTTCAAGGACAATTACAATCGCTAATGAACGAAGTGCTTTCATTTTGTTTTATGTTATTTTTCATATATTGCTTGTTGGGCACTTTTTTTATGTATTACGTCGCAGCCTGAAAGTAGGCAACAAAAGTTTACGTTAATTTGCTACTGCGGACGAGAACGCAGAAAACCCTAAAAATAACATCGAAATCAACGACGTAACATTTTATGAAGCACTTCAGAAGCAGACGCTGTCCTTCCTTTTTTTCTCTTTTCCCTGCCCCTTAGGAGCAGAAAAGCAGCTGCGTCAAATGAGGCAGGCAGATTTGGATCCAAGAAACTCGACACGATTTCATCCACCTTTAGCAAGTGGCAAAAACAAGTAACATCGTTTGCCGCGGAAATGCAGCTAGGTTAAAAAGGAAGAAATCTGCTGCGCAAATGCGCATTTAATTGCGCACTCAATAGGAAGTCCCAAAATGGCGGTCAGGGTGAAGGAAGGAGAGGACTGGGGAATTTGGACAAACAGAACCAACGTCAACAAAAGCCTTAACAGCTGTGCGACGCGACTTCACTTTCCCATTCTTTGGGATTTATATTTCAAAAGTAAAAATGGTCTTTTATAATATACAATGAAATAGACAACAGAAAGTATATTCAACAACGAGTTGCTGTGAATTTTAATGGTCAGTCCAACAATAATAACAAAAAACATAATGTTAAAGAATGTATGAACGTAAGTAAATATTTATTGTTAAAAATTAAATTTAATTCAATTCAATTAGGAATTACTCATCTTCTGGGTTAAATTTTTCCATTTTTCCATTCCTAAATGCAATAAATGGCCATATAATCAAGTTCAAGGTTTTTTCTTGAATTTATTATTCTATTTTCTTAGCACTAATCTCTTGACAGATGACATACGGACTATAATTTTACCTCCTTGTAGCGAACAAGACTAGAGTGTTTTTTCTTGTTTTCACATTTTCTCTTGTTTCAACAGCTTCGCAGTCTAATGATTATTTGTAGCTCGGTTTCGGAAAGCAAATCACATGGTATACCAAGGAACTGAACTTAACACGCAGCGAAAATGCATATGTCGAAACTAGGGCAACCTTTTAAAGGTAAATTGAAAAAAATAATTAAGATTATATTTTTATACCTGCTTCCCAAAGGGTAGAAGGGTACTATTACATTGCGCCTCCCATAAATATATAAATTCTTGATCTTGAAATATTTTAAATATTTTTGCGGTATATTAGTTTCGAATTTTATCCCATTGTTTTGTTCTTCTTCAAATGTCGGGTATATCACAGTCGAGCACACTCGACTGTTGCTTTCTTACTTGTCTAATGTTTTTACTATTGTCTTTTAACTAATTTGCTTGGAATATGAAAAACATATATTGAAAATGTATATGTTATAATAATGAACAAATATTTTCTAAATATATTCTACGATGAATGTGTGGAAAACATAGACTTTCTTAAATGTGCTTAAATGTGCATCAACTTCTGGAGAATCGGAGAATTAAACTACGTAGTATTAAGGGAGGATAAAGAGGAAGAAGCATATTGACGATTGGGGAAAGTTTTCGTTGTTGTTGTTGTTATTGTTGTTGTACTGGCTTTGAGCAAGCAACGTCAACAAAATGTTTCAGCTTGGATGAACTTGTGGAGCTTCCCTTATTCAGCTGCGCGGCCTGTTGCATGTTATGTTGCAACGTGTCAGCAGCAAAGTAAACTAAGAGACCCACCCACCATCCTTCGTCACCTACTCCATCATCATCATTGTTGTCGTTGTCGGCGTCAATCCGTTCGCCCAGAAGGGGCAGGCTGCAATGCGCTTGACAAACCACCATTGACGTCATTAGAGTTAACCTGTGGCAATGTACTGCAACATGGGCTCAGGTGACCAAAAGGCACAAGGCTGGAGGAGGTGGGGCCACTCAGTTGAGCTGCCTGCGTTGGCAGCTTCGCTGAGTTTGGTTTGGGTGCGAGTCCCTGCTTGGGTTTGGGCCAACATCAACGCTTGCAAAATGCTTTTGAGGCTTAACTCAGCGAACCAGTTGCCAGTCGAATGGAGCCATCGAAGCGTGCCAAGGACATGCGTGTGCCCTGCCTCTCACATCTCAGCTAACACAAAACATTGGCACTCTGCCTTGCCCCTGGTTCTGTGGCTCCTGATCCTCATCCTGGACCTGGACCTGGTCCTTCTGCTGGCCCAGGTCCTGTCCATTGTTGTCAGCATCAGCAACAGAGTCGGCGTCAGTCGTCATTCCACTTTTTCAATGGGTTTTGCATAGCTACTGCATTCGCTATTGTTTTTGTTAGTATTGTTGTTATTGGTTTTCATTCACACAACAATCGCAAGACAAATGCGTTGTTGTCTCGCTGGCCAAACACACAAAAACAAAAATAAAAACAACCAAGTAAAATCGGGGATAGAGGAATGTTGGTCAGCAATGGCCGAAGTAGCTGATTGATTGTAAATTCGTTAGTGTTTGTTTTGTTGGGTTGTAACAGCAACGATCCTATGCCCCTAACAACGACAGCCAAGGGAATTTAAAATGATTTTAGTTAAGCTTAGCTTATAGTGGTCACACTCTTTATATTATGAACTCCTTTTTGTATAGGGTTAAGTTAATTGTTGCAATGACTTCAACTATTAGACTAAGTATTATTATAATTATTGTTATCGCCTTTCTTAGTCATCCTTCTAGTTTCATATTCTAATTTGCTTTTATACCCATTACCCATAGAGTAAAAGTGTATTATAACTTGGTGCCTGCAGAAAATGTGTGTGAGAGGCAGAATAAGTTATGTCCGACTCCATATGGATCATAGTTGCTTTGGCTGACAATCTAGTATATTTTGAATGTACTACTACATCAGTATACCAAAATATCATTCGGTATATTTATAGTTTTTTTGCGACATATTATTTTGTATATTTATTGAAAATGGCTTTCTGTAGTTTTCTTACATTACAATTATATATAGTAATATACTAAATATAACCTTCGGTATATTTTATTATTTTTGCTTTATATTAATACCTCAATTTTTTGCTGTTATTCAAAATAGCTATAACTTTCTTACGTGTTTTTTCATATTCTGGTTTATTTTATTTTGTTTAACTACTTACCGCCATTATTACCCCATCAACATACAGTATATAAAAATAGAATCCCTCAGAGCAGCTAGTTATATTTTCTGTTGATAACTTAACGTTGTTGACAGATCTGTTTGTTCTTGCGTTTGTATTAGTTTTCATGGCGCCAAAGCTCATAAAAAATTATTATTAGAAATTTGCACAGTCAGTCGAAAAAGTTTGCCAAAAATAAAATCCTCAAGCTTAGAATGGAGAAAGTAAAGAAATATGTATATTATTGCTGTGTTGCTGTGTTAGTCTCCCAATGCGCTCGTTTTGGCCCAATATCAATTACCAAGAGCAGGCTGAGAGAACCATAAAAGAGTAGCAGGACGAATGGCTTTAGTTTATCTCATTTTTCTTCTCTATTCTCTAAATGGTGATGCAATAGCTTGGTGTGTGTAGTATGAGTTGTCGAAAATACGACAATAGAATTGTTGTTTGGCAGCAAGAGCAGCTCTTTGGCCGAGGACAGACATCTTTCTACAATTCTGATTCAATTGCGCGTATGCAAAATCAATTTAGCAATCAATTTGAACTCAAATCAAATCATCGATTGTGTGCGCTATTTGCATCTCTTCCGATTCAAGCAACATGTAAGGTCAAAAACAACGTTCAACATCAATTAGGAAATCAATTTTGTGGTTTTCTTGTGTCAGCGCAGTCAGTTTACAATTAGATCCCAGTAACAACATTCAAGGTGCTTGTGCTAGGTAGGTCAACTTACCATGTGCACAGGCTATAGAATTTATATTTGTCGGCTGGATAGACAAAGGGAAAATTGAGATTTAGAACTCACTTGATTTACAATCATCATTGAAATATTTCATTTAAATTCCGATTGCAATTTATTGAAACAGAAGGGGAATTTGGCGAGCAACTTGTGTTGCGAAGGACATTGAAACCCTTTCAATACAAACAAATTACCAAAACTTTTTGTAACAAAAACAATTGCAAAAATTAATTAAATATTTTAGAAGGTCTCTCTGCAGTGTTTTCGTTATTTTTTCGTCTGTCTCTCTCTCTCGCTCTGTGTGACTTTCATAGAAGGACATTTATGGCTATGCGCAAAATATATTTGTGGTAAGCCAACGGTATTAAAAGGCTATAATTTATGAATGTTAAACTTATTTGCAAAGGTTAACAGGACTGATTAAAGCATATACAAAAACCACACAGTACATATGCACATATGTATACCAAGGTTTGTATGCATAAAAAACTAAACGCACTAAAACAAAACTGTACAGAGTGTGAGGTTGAACAGGCTCTCCTTCTTATACATTATTTAACTGAAAACCACATGTTGTGTGGGTAAGTCCGACTCTTTGACATATGTACATATGTATGTGCATAAACAATATGCTAAAAGGAAATCGCTTTACCTTTGACAACTTGTTGATTTAAGTGTACTTAAGGTTAATTATTGATAGATAAATGGGCATATCTTTATGCGACTGCTAAAATATTTATTTCAATATTCCAACCATATATACTTTTGGGTTTTATAATTTGTATTGGATTAGTGGGTGATAGTAGACTTAAGCAGTGTAAATTGTATCGGAAATAAACCGAATCAAGGGAGAAAGCTGCAGTTTATTTGGATAGCCTTCAAAAGACGCAAATGCCAATAAGTTTCTTGAGTGTAACTATTTCAGTCTGATTCTTTTGGTTGAATGCCAATGCCAATGATGTGAATGTTGCTTATTTTAAAGCCAAAAAGCTGCGAAGCGTCTAGAAGCAAAAAAAAAGAAAAATAAGCAAAACTTAGCATACTTTTAAGCGGGTGGCAGCGTTGCGTATACGCAGCGTGCAATTTATGACACTGACTGTGGCAGTTGTTCAAGTACAAGCTACACTGTGTACATAAACATACTATGTGTATGAATATAAATATATGTATATAACATTCGTGTGTGTATATAAATTTGTTCGTACACGCTTGCAAAAGTATTTGAAATATACACACACAAATAAACACACACGGACGCGTGAAGTAAATGTGCGTGCCAGCAAGTAGCTCAGCTATGGCACGTACTAAAACGAGAGTGTAACTAGCAGGCAAGTGTATGATGTGTGATTTGAATGAGAGCTTGTATATGTGGATGTGTGTCTGTATGGATGAATGGTAAGTGGGAGTGGAAGCGTGTGTATGGGAGCTGCCAAATCAACAGCAAAGCAAAGAAATGCCAAGCACAAAACGCGGCAACAGCTACGAAAGGCGACCGGCAAAGGTCACGAACACAACCTTTTGATAGCTGTGACTGCAGCAAAGTCACCAGCAACAGCAACAGCAGCAGCAGTGGAAAAATATATTTCTCTTACTCGCTGGCTTTTTTGCTCCTTGCATCAGCGATTTTCACTCATCGCTGATAGTTGAAACGCCTGACTGGCTCACTGGAGGCTGCTGATGAAGGTAAACTGCCTCAGCACCCCACAGCCAAACAGAACCCCTGCTGAAGGTCACAAAAACGACAGCCGGGAACTTTTTAAAGAGCCAAAAGTTTGGCTCTTGTGGTTTATTTTTGCTGCTTCGTTGCCTTCTTCTTATTTATAGAAGGCAAAATCATAAGCATTGATTAGTTACGCACAGGCGAAGGCCCAAGGGAGAGGAGGAGGTGGACACAGTTCAGTTTGGCACGACACAAAGAGAAGCGCATAAAAATAAGTTCAGCATTTGTATTATTTTTGTTATCATCAAGAGCTAAGAGCATAAAACCAAAATATCGGTAATGAATATGACCGAACCACTCTCGCACAGTTTCTTATTATTTTTTTAGTTCTTTCAAGGAGTTATCTCAGTATTAAAACTTACGATAATACTAGTAACATCACAAGACAAGTTAAAGACGAGATGCTCTTGGATAAAAAATAAACTACTATTTAAAATATTTGGAAAAGCATTTTAATTCACTCTGAATCTGAAAGCAACGTAGTATATTTTTCACATTTAGACATTCACTTAAAACAAATGAAGACCTTTAAAATTCTTGCTAATAGTTTAAATTAAAAATCTTTTTATTATACCCACTACCCATAGAATTGAAGGGTATTATAACTTTGTGCCTGACTTTACGAGGTAGGCTTTATTTTTTTTCGCCAGCACTTGTTATGTTGTTTAAAATTTTTGCACGCTCAGTTCTGTTAATCAAATCGAGAAAAAATGTATATCAAGCGTAATTTTAAAGTAAGAGTTGCGACAATAAGATACTACGGTATTTATGATTCCCATAAATTTGGATGCAATTAGATAGAGATTGTATAAGTTATTTAAGAAATACCTTTGTAATGTCAAAAACTACTAATTACAAAGGGTCTTAGTTTCTTTGACTGACAATTAGGTATATTTTGCACCAATATACAAAAAACATAGCCATTGGTTATGTCAATTTCGTAATAATACCGCAATTTCTCGCTCTTAATAAAAATTGGAATCGGGTAGCTCACAATCAATAAATTGACTTAATAATATATAATTAAATTTTACAATACAATATTTCTTAAGAATAAATCTTTTGTGAGAGTGAAAAGCAAATACAGGTTATAATTCGAGTTTGAGTTCATTGCCTTTGGACAACCTAAAGATAGGCGTAGTGAAAGTTGGTTAGACGTTAAATTGAACGCCATTCCCGACGTAAGTATTTACTAGTGACTGGAAAGTTTTAACCCCGAAAAAACCCGCAAGACTCGGTTTTGCCTTTAACATCTATATTTAAACCGCATGCAAGGGCTGCGTGTCATTATGGCTCACATTTATTTTGTGCCGAATAAACGAAGATACGAAGATACGAGTACGTGTCTGGCATTTTCAAGGTTGCATTTTAATTCCATCCCACCATGGCAACAAGCATACGCACATCTAATTTGGCTCACACGCACATGCAGACGCAGAATACATATACTTCATATGCAAATATCTAAATGATAATACCGCACTTCATATTGGAGGCCCTTGATGTGGTTGAAATGGGATATGAAGGTCTTATGTGCCCTTCATTTAACAGCATATTTAAATATGGCAAACACGTAGTTTGCCAAACCCTAACGTATTAAGCAAATACATGCAAAGGACAAATAATAATGATAAAATGCGAAACAGAAACAGAAACCGAAAAAGAAAAGAATCAGAAATGGAAATGAAAGTAGAGTCATTTTGACAACAGACAACAGTAACGTGGCGCCAGATTTTCAACGAGGAACTGAGTGGGCTTTTGAAAAACTTCGAGCGAAAAACAAGTTTGGTAAATGTCCCAAAAGATAATAATTTATAGATGCGTAACACAGACACTACACATAACATGTGAGTTCTAGCCTCTACAAACTTTTGGAAATCCATAATATTGTTCTTTAAATCGGTGTAACTGTCCAATTATTTTATAACAAGTGAGAAATCTACCGTCGAGAAATTGACTGTGAGATACCCGCTATCCGTTGTCAATAAAAGCAAAACAGTACGGTATTAATTTTACACTATACCAAAATAATATACAATACCACAAAAATATTCAAATATACCAATGTCTATATTTGGAATATTTATATAGTACTTCATTCAAAATATACCAGATTGTCAGCCAAAGCAACTAAGACACGTGGTAATTAGACATTTTTGCCCATTCAAAAGTATTTCTGAAATAACTTTTACATTTATCTGATCACATTCAAATTTTCAGAAATCATAAAAGCTTTATTTATTATTATAAGTACGATTTTCGGGACGAAAGTGGGCGTGGCAAACATTTGATTTGCGTGCAAACATAACAAATTCTGTGGAAAAATAATTATATCTCTATGTCTTAAAGTTTCTAAGATGTTCGAGTTCATAAAACAGACATTGACTGTTGACGCTGATCAAGAATATATATTCTTTTCTGCTGCATATATAAATATTATTGTTTGTAACATGCTTTTCCTGGAGGCACACAGTTTTAACACTCTTCTACCCTATTGGCAGTAGGTAGTAGTAGTATAAAAACTAATGGAACCATGCTTATTAAAATCATGTTGGTTTATAAATGATGACCAACCATTTAGATAAAGAAGTGGTTCATTGCATAGAATCATCTATCTGTTCATACTATCTAGATACATATTGCGCTATATACTGTATTATACGCATAAGATATGTATTTCATATGCAGAAACGCCACTCAAACATTTTATCCACCGTTTCTAGTGGCTTTATCCATTTCAGTTTATGACGTATTTATTGTAATAAGTATACGGAAAGGAAACCATTTCGAATCGCATTAAAAAAAAGCATTGCTTAATTCTAGCCTTTATGGTGGGCTTTGCTTTGCAGTTGTTTTCGCTTGGCATAATTTCAATAAATACTGTCCAACTTTTCCAACGATGTGCCAATGATAAAGTGCCAAATGGGAAATGGGCGTTGGGGCGTAGACACATATACACAGATATATATTTTGTTTATCCAAGGGCTCAAGAGCCTGTGCCTTTGTTCTGCGACTGCACCTTCGTTGCTGTCTTTGTTGCTGTTATTTTTCTTTTTATCGAAAAACTCTCGTAATGATTACGAGCCAGCCAGCTGTTTGCCATGCCACGCGCCAAGCCCGAAAATTTTTATCTTTTGCTCTGTTTGGTGTTTTTCTCTTTTCTTCCCTTTAGATGGCGTGTTGGGCGTTAGGCGTTAGACGTTTGGCGTTGACTGTGAGGCATTGTGTGCTGGGAATCGAACCGATTCGAGTCGAGTCGAGTCGAACTTTGGGCGGCTTCAACGGCTGTTGAGCAATTTTGGGTCTTAACCTTGACTCGCTTACGGCATACACGAGCGCGCACACTCAATGTGGGCGTGGGAGCGCCATCTTGACGAATGCTGCCTGTTGTCACTGGGCTTCGACGTCTAATCTTATCTGTTACACTTGGTTCCAGCTGCCTACTGTTTGTCTCTCAATGTGTATACCCAAACGCCGTTTAAGGTCGCCTTCTGAAAGTCATTTAAAATTATGTACATCAAGTGAAAGCAGGAAGAAAAAGCTAGAGCTTCTGCCCGCCAGAAAGTCCACCTCCAAAAAAAATTATTTCTAATTTAGTCCACGCGACTTTTATGACTTTAATGGCCTACCACTTTTGGCATCTTTCATACTTGAAGGCTCCCTTCGCCTGTTGACTGTCGCCTGGGGATTTGTCATTAGGTATTATTGTTGTTATTCTTACTCTTCCTCATTCTTGGGGCCTGTCGCTGTTTCGTGCTTAGGATCTGGTAACTTGTCCGACTGCCTTCGAACCACCGCATTGATTTTTGCACATTTTTATGGTGCTTCTTGGTGTGTTTTAAGCTTCAACATCGTGGCTATTTATAGTTTGTTTTTTATGACAACATAAGGAAATGGCTTCAACTTTTTTTTACAGTGGCGCAACGAATTTTCTTTAGCATAATAAGAAGTGATAGCTCTATGGTTTGATCAACAAAAGAATGGTTTGACAAAAAATGTCTGGCTCTCGAGGTAATGTTAAGATTGACTTAGAAAAATAAAAACATATTCAAATACATAAAAGAGGGTTACTCACACGAAATTGAATAATATAAAATAACTGTAGAATTCAAATTAAAATTAACATGAATTAACATAAACCATATCATCCTGAAATTAACACTCTCTGAATCAAATTCCTTAAATATATATTATATAATAAAATAAAAATCAATAAATACAATTTTAAATACTGAAATCTAACATATAAGGTATATATAGAAAGTTGTTTATCATAACGAACTGACATCCCGACCCATGGTTTACCAATCTATCACACGCTCTCAATGTTGTATGAAAAGTCTAAAGAGAAATAAATTTGAAATTGCACAAAATATTTCACGAAATTTTATCTCGCTACACACAACTCAAGCTCAAACTATTCATAAGAGACACTTTTAAACAAGAACTAATGATTGTGACGGATGCTAAAAAAAAAAATAATTAAATACCTCCTGCGGACTTTATTTCCCTTGATTAGCAAATTAATATTGACATTGTTTTCAAAATATATGTATTTATTTTTTTAATGATATGATATGATATGTCATCTAGATAAATATGTACATTAATGGTCATAATTTAATATTTGTTATTTCAATGATAATTGAAAAGAATTTGATATGCAAAAACATTTGTTATTTACTTTATACATTAAATATAATATTCAAATAAATATATAAATTTAGAAAAATTGTGATTTTCAAACACTTTCTTAAAGCTACTTAAAATAAGGTGAATTTTTCGTGATCACTAGAATAGATACACTTAGGAATTTTAAATTTTTATAAAAAAAAATTGTTTTTTTCTAATTTTAATTTTTGGTTGATGTATATTTTTTGGTTTCTTTATTTCGTCTTGTTTTCCTCCTTCGCATATCTTCCTTATCAGTCAATGATTTGAATTTTAGTTTATTGGAATTATACCTCGATTGATCCGACAGATTTCGCAATAAAAAAAAGATATTTTCCAAAATAATTCGAATAAATTTCTGAAATATTCTGGAATTCTTTTTAAATAGTTAATCTCCCCTACCAGTTATCGAGTTACTACAAATATTTGTGCAGATCACCTTATATATTTTTCCAAGCTTTCAAAATACATTTATAGTGTACGACAAGATTATAACATAAAATTAGGTTTTCATACGAATATTGAATGTTGAGTAGAGAAAAAAGTGCACAATTATGGTAGTAAAGGGAATCAATAATTTGAAATGCCATAAGAGAACAACTTCAAGTCGGTGAATGTGAAGAGGATGGTGGGAGTAGAAAGAGCAATCGCTGCCCATCAAAGGACTTTTTGCATTCACACCACTTTACAGTTCATTAGGCAGCCGACGCGTACGAACTGTATCTTAAATCTAGGCGAATGAGTATCTGTGAGTTGGTCGACAAGGTAGGAAGCGGAAGGATGGGAGAGCGAGGGAGGTGTTGTGTGTCTTTGTGTGAGATGATGTCGCTTTGACATGTTTAAAAATAGTATTGGAAAAATATGTAGGTATGAAAAAGGAATATTGTTGAGCGAAAGATTTCTAGGGAAAAAAGTGAAACATAATAATTAATACGCTTAACTCAATGAGCAATTAATTAATTTAGCGTTAATAATATTTAGCGATATTGCTGCCAGCTAGCAACGTGGAAGGCGACTGGTTTAGGTAGAATACATTACCATGCACAGAATATTGCTATTTTTATCAATAGCAGGGACAACAACAATGACAACATCACGAGCAATAGCAACGACACCCATATTCGTCTTGTGCCATCTCCTTCAAGGAAGTTCATCAAAGTCAAGCACAGTCTCAACATAAAGAGAGCCTGTGTCTACCTGGCAAGCAGTTGACACATATGGCATACCCACACTATACAAATGCATGTACGTACGTGTGTTTGTGTAAGTGAATGTATACATGAATAGCTGGAGAAAGAAATTTACTTCATTACAGTTCAGCACACAACGCAATCATGTTCTGTTGTCTGTTTGTCTGCCCCTCCGGTTGTCTTCATAGCTGCCACTTTCTGTCGATACGTTTGACTATTTGACTGGCAAGCTTCCGTTTCACTTTGCTGTTCTTATCTATCAGACTCGCAGTTTCCTGCTGGAAAAGTTCCACAACCGTCATAAATTTCCCTGGAGTGGCGCGTGCAAAGCTTCTGGCACAAAATCAATTAACTTAAATTAATTCCACGAATTATTTGCGTTGTAAAAAGTTTTGCCCAAATAAACATGTGCCACAATTTTCTCATCTCATATCACTTTCTGTGTTTTTTCCTGTGACTCGTAATTTTTCTCCCATCCCCTAAGAGCTTAGTATTGTAAATCTGTTTGCTAGACTTGCCACTGAGGCATAAGCTCATTGGCTGAAAGCATTTGCGAGTCCTATAATACAAAATGGACTGACAATTTAATTTGTACTTTACGTACACCTCAATCTCACCTCAAAATCACAGCCTAACCCAATGTATCTGCAATATAAAAGGCAAATTGAAACAGCTGGTTTAGGGCTTGTTTAATGCTTGGATAACAACTAAATCATTAGCTTCAAATATGTGAGAGCAACTAAATTGTTTATGGGTATTCAAAACAAAGTATTATATATATAAAATAATTCGAATTGCATTGATATAACTTGAATTATGCTTTGATTTACATAAAAAGCTCTTTAACAGGCTGATTGTCGACAGTATTAATGGACAACATTTTTTAAATATGGAGTATTTTATTTTAAAGATAATACAATCAATTTTATTATTATTAAAAAAAATATATTGGTTGTAAATTACATTAACAAATCAATACATAATTTGAGAGTTTTACTTTAAGAAACCTGCTATCACTAATTATTTTAAATCTCGATAAAAACTTTTGATTTCTAATATCATTTTTATACCCGCTACCCATAGGGTATTATAACTTTGTGCCGGCAGGAAATGTATGTAACAGGTAGAAGGAGGCATCTCCGACCCTATAAAGTATATATATTCTTGATCAGCGTCAACAGCCGAGACGATCTAGCCATGTCCGTCTGTCCGTCTGTCCGTATGAAACACTGGATCTCAGAGACTATAAGAGATAGAGCTATAATTTTTTTTCGACAGCATTTGTTATGTTTGCACGCAGATCAAGTTTGTTTCAAATTTTTGCCACGCCCACTTCCGCCCCCGCAAATCAAAAAAATCGAATAACAAGCGTAATTTTAAAGCTAGAGTTGCGAATTTTGGTCTATACAATAATTACTATAGTAGTTATGATTCCTAAAAATTTGGTTGCGATCAGATAAAAATTGTGGAAGTTATTAAAGAAATACTTTTGTATGGCAAAAACGCCTACTTACTAGGGGTCTGAGTTGCTTTGGCTGACAATCTGGTGTTTTGTGCCGTCTATGGTATATTTTGAATGTGGTTCTATACCGATATACCAAATATACCATTTGGTATATTTTTAGTATTTTTAGTATATTTGATATATTTTAATAATAATACCCAAAAATATATTTTTAGTATTTTTGTAGTATAATTGGTATGTTTTGAGAATAATACCGCAAAATATATTGCTTTTATTCAAAATGGGTAGCGGGTATCTCACAGTCGAGCACACTCGACTGTAGCTTTCTTACTTGTTTTATCATATAATTTTAAAATCTATGTTCAAAATCTTGAACTAAAAATGCTATTGAATTTTAAAACAGCCAATTCTTGTTATTAGTTATAAATATATTACACATATGATACATATATGGCCAATATTTTATTAGTTTGTTCAGTGTTCTTTGTGACATTGCTTGGTTCGCAGGTGTTTCTCTTAATCGTTTGCAGGTGTATGAATACAAATTAAATTTTAGAGCTTGTAGGCAAATGTGACGTATATATAATATTGCTATCTCGATTTTTTAATAGCCCCTAAGTCTTATTGTGCGCATGAACTGTCAAATAAGGATAATTTAATTTTTTCAATATCGCAATAGCGCTATTTGAGATATAAGCGATATATAGTAGGCGAAATGTTCTGGCATAATATCACTATGTGTCACTTTTATAAAAACGGTTGAGGGCTACACTTCCACAACTTTTTGGCAGTTACCGTTACCGACCATAAATTGTGGCCTCGTGATTTACCTCAATTTTTATACCAGCTACCCATAGGGTAGAAGGGTATTATAACTTTGTGCCGACAGGAAATGTATGTAACAGGTAGAAGGAGGCATCTCCGACCCTATAAAGTATATATATTCTTGATCAGGGACAACAGCCGAGTCGATCTAGCCATGTCCGTCTGTCCGTCTATCCGTATGAACACATAGATCTCACAGACTATAAGAGATAGAGCTATAATTTTTTTTCGACAGCATTTGTTATGTTTGCACACAGATCAAGTTTGTTTCAAAATTTTGCCACGCCCACTTCCGACTTCAAAAAAATCGAATAACAGCTAGAGCTGCGAATTTTGGCATATACAATATTAACAACAGTAGTTATGATTCCTGATTTGGTTGCGATAAGATAAAAATTGTGGAAGTTATTAAAGAAATACTTTTGTATGGGTAAAAAAGCCCACTTATTTGTTGCTTTGGCCGACAATTTGGTACATTGCACTATGGTCCGAATTCCCGATTTGTGGCATAAAGTCCAAAATTTTATGGAAGAAAATCTGAATTTTTTTGTATATATTTAAACTAGATACCCTAGATAGAAAGTATCAATAAATATTTTTGTCAAAAATGCAACATTGCAATTTTTAGAGATGTTTAAAGTCAGGTGATAAAGCAGCTGATTTTTGTGACAAAATTGGCGGGAAACTTTTAATAACTTTGAGTGCTTGGCAAATCCAAACTAAATAATATTTTTATATTTTTTAAAATGGATATTGAAGTTGGAGGTATGTAAATTACGAATAATAAACACAGTTTGTGTGGTAATTTGTTTTACGTTATATATGTGTACTGTTTTGTGTTGTCCAAGGAAATCAAAAAGCTGACAAAAGTGTTCGTCTTCTGTAGAGGAAAAAAAGGTGTTCTGCGTATTTGTGCGTTGTGTAATGTTTTTTAAACAATAGTAGACACTTTATGTTAAATTGTAATAACAGTGCGGTTTGCGGCTTTTTGCGGCTTTTCCGATGCTTTAATTATTTAGATGTGCTTGAGTTCTGTCACGCCACATTGCTGGACGTGTGGATGGACAGCGGGCGCCACTCTTCCGCGCTGGTTCAACTTGTATTTGGTCAAATAGATGAATGAATAAATAAAAAAAAAAAAATTAAAAAATAAATTAAAATAAAATATCACGTATACGTCATGATGTCTATATGGGCATTGGAGTAGGCGTGGTCAAACTTACTTGAAAGTTTGCTTAAATATTTAGAGTGGTCTATTTATGAAGTATGCCAAGTTTCAGCTCGATAGATGCAATATTCGATTTTATGCCACCAAATCGGGAATTCGGACCATAGTGCATTGTGTCGTCTATGGTATATTTTGAATGTGGTACTATATCGATATACCAAACATACCATTTGGTATTATTTTAGTATTTTTAGTATTTTATTGGCTGTGTATTAATATATATTTTTACTTATATTTTAAAATAAAATAAAATTCAAAATTGTGCCAACTCTTATAATCAATTATAAATAAACTCGAGTGCATCCAAAGTATGCTATATGGCTAAAACTTCATGAATTTATTAGTGTACTTAATGTGACTTTTTTGTGTGATTCTATAGATTCCGTTAAGCATTATGAACACTAAATTTACAAGATTATACATACACTTATGAAGCATGGCTCCCATTTTACGGAGATGAAAACGTCGCGCAATTGCTTAGATTGAAAACAATAAACGATTCGCAGCCATCATCAAGGACATAAGGGATATTTAACATTGCTGCACAAGTTAAGGTAGAGAGAAGTGTGGGGAATCTAGGGGGCTCGGTTGAGTGTGCGCACATTTCAAGCACGTCATCGGTTAAAGGAAAACATAGCTGTAGCCATGGATGAGGTAGCCAGTTGGATAGTGAAACAGTCAGAACGTCAATCTGCCAGGATTTAACAAAGTTTAACGAACCTGCCAGTACACGCCTATGTATGCGAGTGTACTCGTATCTGTGAGGGTGAGTTTTGGAGAGTGAAAGCACCTTGGCGCACCGTTGCTTGCCACTGTCTTGTGGTAATGCCTTCATTGAAAGTATCCCCTCACAACTTTTATTATCCGATTTTCCGCGGCTATTAAAGCTTGAAAGCACATTGCAAAGCTTTTTCGTTAAGTTTTGGTTGCTGCTATATGGTTTGTATATTGACTTTGCTATGAGGGACTTTTTTACACGAGGAATATTTTTAGATGGTGTTGTCAAATTGGGTATGGAAATACATGTGCATGCACGCGTACAATACGTGGACATAAAAGAGCTCGGTTTGAGAAAGTTTAATGCAGTTTAAAAGATGCAGATTATAGTTAAAATCATTTCTCAGTTTAACTAGTGTTATCATTAACCTAGAACAAATGTTAGATTCAGAACTTCTGTAAGTAAGAATTTTCCAAAAATCCCATAAAAACAAGTGTACATTTTGCTTTAACAATACAACGAATTTAATACTTGTGAAACGTAACTATTTATATATAAATCATTATGCTCTTGCTCACCAATTTGAAACTTTACCAGCCATGCTGCTTATGTAGGACATGCTTGTAAATAGTAAAGGGCACAGGATATGGTTTTGGCACTGGTATCTTAATGTGCTTAATAACTTCGACTGGATAAGGTTTCTCAATTTCCACGGGGTATGGCTTTTCAACGGTGTATGGTATTTTGCGCTCCGTTATTTCGGGTACTATTTTGTAGACAGGAACTTGTATTTCCTGCTGGACAGGCACATGCACCGCATAGGGTTCGGGGATTGTGAGTTTTATCACATTGGGTACCTTAACGTTAAGTTGGAATATAAATCTTATAATTGGATGTCACGTGACGGCAACCGAATTAATGAACATTACCTGAACTGCAACTGGATGGGGGATTGGCAGTGGCACTTTTTCAATCACATGGACCGGCACATGCTTCGATATTTCTGAGTATGTGGTAGGTGTTTCGTGGTGTTGCTGATGATAATCTCCTGCACCTCCACCTTCGTAGTGGCCTTCACCGGAGTGCTCTGAAGCGTAGCTCAGGGTCAAGCTGCAGATCAACATCTAGGCATATGAATCACAAATATAAGAGTTTCTCATGCTAGGCAGAAGATAGATTTAATTGCACTTACAAGTAACAGCATTTTAGTTGACGATAATTTATGATTCATTAATGTCTAGCTCCTCTCGCAATGAGTTTCCGTTGAGCAATGCAAGTGGTTGCAATCTGTCAGCTAGCTTTTATAGTCACCTACAGTTTGGCCAAAAGTGAAAGATTTCGCAATTGCAATTGGTCAGTTGATGTAACCATAACATTGAAATAGAAAGTATTGCATTACCAATGGAATCGCATAATTTCCATTGTGCTTTTCCAAGCAAATGTTATAACAACAAATCGGGCTCAAGTGGGATATCAAGTGTAGCCCGCTGTTTGCTGTCTGCAGTCTGCAGTCCGCAACCTGCTGTTTGCCGACTGTTGACTGTTGACTGCTGTCTGCCCATTGCAGGCAAAGTGAATGGGCCTGGCCTAGCTTTGGGGTTAAGGTTGTAACACGTACTTGAGTTCTGCTATCGCTTCCGTCAACCGTAGCCCGCGCAGACGAAAAAAGTGATAGTCGGTAACGCTCCAGCTCCACTGCAGCCAGTCGGACCACTTTTAATGTTCGTCGAGATTTGCGCAAACGAGCTTAAGACATGCCTAAGATATGGGTGGTACTTGTATCCAAACCATGGGCTGGGTCGTAGGCACAACAAACAATCAAAAACAGGTTAGCTCTGCCCTGTCACACTGTGCTCAAGAGACTAAAATTGCCGGAATACCGAACATAGAATTAGTTTTGAAGTGCAATTTCCGCTTTAATGATAATAGCTTTTTCATCTCCGCTTATGGCTTTCGATTAATATTTATTTATACAAAATATGATTCAAATTATTTAGAAAAGACTTTACATTTCGTTGGAGATGACTTAACTAACTAACTAATCGCATCTAAACTAAACTCATGCAATATGATTAGGCTTCCTTGTCTAGTTCATCATCTCCTTCCCAGTTGTCGAAATCATCCTGCAAGTGAACATCATATAAATCTCTTATGTACTTTAAATAGTTGTATAATTCTTCACTTACATATTCGTCCTGGCTGCCCCTCTCTTCGGGTACATCTGGGGGAGAGCACACCAAGTAAGACACGCCTGAGTTGTGGCCAGAACACTCACAGGTCTGCGCGCTTATGGGCGTGGCACTTTGGGCCACACGCTTGGCAAAGATGGTGGCAAAACGCAGAATAGGATACTTGCGCTCTGGCGACAATTTGCGGGCACTGAACACAGATCCATTTGTTTCCAAGGCCAGAGGCGTGCAGCGACCCAAATTGCTCCTAGACATGTGCGCTTGCGTTCGTGCCTCGGCATTGCCCTCGGGGAAGCGCTTGGAGTAGACGACATGCTTATCCATGCCAAAGAAGTGACGCAGTTTCTTTTCGCGCTCAAAATCGAATTCGGTGTCAGCCAGAATGTGCAGATTGACTCCTTCCTCCTTCATGAACTGCAGAATGGAATTGTAGTCGAAACGCGTGTCCTTTGCTGCACAATTGCTGCATGAAAGCAGAATGAAGGTCTTCGACACGCCTGGACGGAAATTCAAGCGTGATGCCTTTGATATGGCAGTAAGAATATCGTTGCTGCTGCCATTGCCTGTATTGATGTGATCGAAGTAACTGGCCAACTGATCGGGCTTCGATGTGAACACATTCCGTTCAAAGAATATACTGCGGGGTTTGTCGAAGGGCTCAACGCCACCAAAAGCCATCACAGCATAGCTAAAATACGATTAGGATTAGAAGAGTCTAGCACTTAAATTATCACACTTATACCTACCGATTATTAGTCAGCTTGGCTGCCTGTAATTGTTCTTCAATGCTGGAAACAACACTCATTATGCTCTTGGACACCTTGAGATTGGCATTACAAGCCTTGGCCTCCACAATGAAGACGATGTCGCTGCTGTTCGGAATATCTGAGCCATTTAGATTAATGAACTGACCCTCTGGTACGTAGGATCCATTGCTCAGTTGGCAGCTAAAGATGCAATCAATATTATAATTTGAATTGTCTGGCATAGAAAAATCGATTAATTATTCACTTACAACACACACTGATCCGGAACTCGCATTGGCACCTTAAGCGCAGTGCAAGCCTCGATATAGGCCAATGCAGCTGAACATGCACCTTTCACAGCTGGATGACCAGGCCGAATGCTCTGCGACTTGCTACCCAGATCAAGACACATCTCGTAAAATGGTGTTGGATCTACGACAGCACTGCAAGCGGACAAAATTCTCGTTCGGAAGAAGTTGTTGCACGTTGAGGTCACATCTGAGGTAATCTTTTGAATTGGAGGCAACTGCTTGGGTTTGCAGTGTTGCAGACTCCAAGAGTCTGTGAACTCTTGCGTCTGATTCGTAATGAGCCGGTTCGACATAGTGAACTCATCATAGGGCTCGTTGTTGAGCGTGCCCAGCAGACCAGCCGTCCGGGCAAAATACCAACCACTGACTTCGAACCAGCAGAGATCGAACTGAACGTTACAGTGTAGACTGAACTGTGTATCTGATATAATCGATAGTATATCCAGGTCTCGGTAGATGGTAACCGCGTCTAGTTTCAGTGGCAAAATGGGCTGTGGATTGCCATTAACACTGATGTTCTGTGAATGAAATAAATTATCAATTGTTTGCATGTATAAGTATATCGAGGGAGGTCTACTTACATCGGTAGCCAGATCGATTTCAATAAGTTGTCTATTGGCAATGAAGGTCAGCTTACGTGCGGGAAGAAGACCAGTGTCTCGGCTTGACTTGGATTGTGTCTAAGCATAAATGGGTATGCATTTAATTTAAAGAATGCTCATAGTGTCTACCTGACAAAAATGTACTTACCGCAGGCTCCAGAAGCAGCGTGAAGTTGCGCTTGAAAAAGTCGTGGGCTAACAAATAACTACATTGCGCTTGAGATAGTTGATCCATATTCAGATTAAGTCCTACAAATCGCTGATCAAAGGTCATATAATGCCTGGAATCAATGAGCAGAGCTCGAGCTGCAAAATACGTGCGTAGAATTAGACTCAACAAAATAATAATCTATGATGATATCGTTGATTGGCCTATCATAAATATTCTCACACGCATGAGATCACAATTTAAAATGCGTCTGATGTTCGACATGGCTTTTTCACCTTTCTGTTACAATCAATCGACTGCTTAATGGTATGGTTAAAGTATAGTTATATCTATTTTATTTTATTGTAGGGATGAACAGTAACTAACAACGAGAAACGTAAATTTTCCGTTTTTTAGTAGTCATCTATAGATAAAATCTATTTAAATATACATATTTATAATATTTATAAGAATATATTCTGCATTTTTAAGACGCTAGTAAATCATCTAGGCAAATAAATGAGCGTTGCGAAATGTGACATAAAAGTGTTTATATGTGGGGCCGAGATTTCTTGGAGCTATAAATAAATGAGCTTACTTACAGTAATAAGGCGGCAACCAGGTCTTGGGATCCAAGTGAGCTCGCATGTTGTACAACTTCATGATAATTGTAGAATTGGTCTCGCTTAGGAAGCTTTGGATCTTTGAGAGCATTTTATATTCGGGAATCTCCTCGAATTTGGGTGTCTCATTGAATGCATGCCAGGACATAGGCAGCTTTTGCTCCAAATCAATAATACCAACCTCTGGATCAAAAATAAACTTGGTCTTTGCTTCTCTGTACATATCCGCAGTTTCTAGAGCATTCAGCGCATAGTTGCGGAGTTTATTGCGCAACAATCCGTATAGTTGATGGATGCGATATTCAAGTTGCAGTTCATCGGCTATCCATTCCAAACGCGCTACAATTTCGTTGTATTTCTGAAGAACAATTTGCACATTCTCGATCTTTTCTAGTTGCTTGATCTCGTTCCAAATTTCGGTGAGCACTTCGTTAAGTTCAGCACCAAACGGCACCAGCTTAAAATATTTCTCCTTGATGAAGTTCCATGCCAACGTAGAGTATTTCTTGATATTAGTTATGGCATCGTTAGCTTGGAAATCTCTATACAATCTCTCGGCATCTGCTGTAAAGCTAGAGACCTTATTGAAGTAAGGAGACTCGGCCAATTCGTTTGTGCGTTTGTAAATGAAATCAAAGACCTCCTTGCTTAAATCCCATGCGGTGGTCTCCATAAAACTTATGATCTTGAACAAATGCGGCTCGAAGCGTTTAAGGACATTCTTCCAGTAGGTTTCAGCCAGATGCCAGGACTTGTGCCACAAGTTCTCAATGTATTTGATAAACTTGATGTGCAGATCCTTGACAAACTTGTCATACTTCTCTATGCCCTTCTCCATTAACGATGAAATGTAAGTTAAGCTTTCGCCATGGAAAAAGCGACTGATCGCATCGAGAACATTGTTGTACGTCTTTTTAATGGTATCTATTAGCCAGACAATGCTTTCGCGTAGCGCTTTTCCAGAGTCGCCCATGGCCTGCCATAGCTCAGAAAAGATTTTGGGCAAAGACTCAATGTGATCCCTGATCGCTAGTTCATCTAATATGGTCAGTGTAAAGTTTACTACATTTTTGATATAGAAATCATTGGCCTCGTACGACTGATTGACAAAAAGACGCAGGTCGTTCAGATCATCTTCCAATACGCTTAATTCGCTGATATCGTCAATAAATCTACTATTATATTCCTTTGCCGTTCTCCAAATGACGCCTATCGATTCCGTAGACTCGGTGTAAACAGATTTGATCCAGAAATCAATGCCGTCGGAAAAGGAGCCATAAATCGCGTTACCGAAGCCATTGATTTTTGTGCGGATATCATTTTTGATTTCGGGACGCCAGTGGAAACGACCCGTAATTAGGCGTGAGTGATTCATTTTCAAATATGAGCTGACATCAATGATGCGTATCTCCTCATAGTTCCGCCAGATGTCCAGGTAACCACTACGCGTGTCGGGTATATAGCCGACCATTTGCAGATTCTGACTGGCATCCTCGGTGAGATTGAAGTCCATACGAGCAAGGCGCCTGGCGATGTCCACGTAGATGTAGCCCGTGTGATTCGTATCGGGCGTATCCCAAATTGTGGCATTAAGACCATAAATGGGATATTTCGTGGTAGGTAGCAGCCAGAGACGCGATGTGTGATATGGCGATTGGCGCTCGTATTCCAGCTCCCGTTTGTTGAGATCCAGCAGGGCAAGGAACTTACCATATCGGGGTGAATAATCGCGTTTATAATGCGCCGTTGATTCAGTTTTGTAATACGAGGGACGCGCGGCCAAGGTGCCATTTAGTTCGATATCCAGTTCCGAGGCTGGATGGTATCCATAGAACTTAAACGTATAATTCGTATGACCCAGTTCAGAGTATAAATCCTTTAGCTGGGTACCTAGCGTAATCAGTTGCTCGGGACTGTCTGAGTAGTCGATGGTTAGATGAGTTCTAAGCAATTCCTTTGTGCCGCGATAATAGACAGCTTTGCAATTTATATCTTTCTCTAGATATGGATGTGTCACTCTTAGGCCAAATGTTTGATGATCGCGATCTCCTGCTTGCAATGGCTCTAATGCCCATCGGAAGTTACTTGCAATATTTCTGGACCCATCTTTGGACTTTGTGCCAGCCCATTTAAATGCCAAGTCAGCATTAAAGTTATTGTCCGTGAGGTAGTACCAGCCAGAGGTGGTCAGATTGCGATTTGGATAGAAGAGTTCTAGGGCGAAGCGCTGCGACTCATTGGCAGGCTGAGGTTATAGAATTCGTTTAGAACCTTAGCAGATAATCAGAAAAAAAGAATGAAAAGTACTTACCGTACTGAAGTTGCCCAGTTCTAGGTTATAGCCTATCCATGCCGTTTCGGATAACTCGATCTTGGCGTGCTGACGAACAACCCTTGGACTGACATCTTCGAACTTCGTAGTAAAGACAACAGCGCGATTAGGATGAATAACTACCATCTTGAGCTCCTGGGCCGTTCGAGTGCTCAGAGCATGCAGCTCCCCGGTCAGATTGAAGTTTTTCGTATTGCGCAACTCAAAGACTTCGATGTGTTTAATGTCTCGCACTCCAAGCGGATTACGCATATCCTGCGTGTTCACATAATGAATTCCAAGTGGCTTCATATCGTTCTCCAGTGTAATGTCCGTGGTCTCCTTGTTAAAGGGATGCTTCTTTTGCTCCACACGTTTGTACTTGCCGTCGAGAACCTGCAGCTTATTGTATATAACCTTCAAGTTACCGGAATCCAAATTGGGACGCTTCTGCAGTCCATAGGAAACATCAGCGCGATGGCGAGATGTCAATGGAACTTCAATTTCGATTATGCCATTTAGATTGTGTTTGGTATCGTCGCTATTGTAGTTGCTGTCCAGCTTGAAGAAGGCACTGTCCTTAGGCCAATTGCAGTTTATAAACCGATAGCTGCGACCACTGTATTAGGAAGATTCAGCAAAGAAATAAGGATGAGTCTAAAATAAAATAGGGTCGCAGTATGCACAAGTATTAAAGCTACGACGACGTGTTCGACTGTGATGGAATTATTACCGAGATATACGATATTAGAAACTATAATGTCACCAAAATAAATGTATGGAATTCACCTTACATGTAAAGTCGAAAAACATTAAATCTGCAGACGAGTGTGGTGGCGAGTGAGTTTTCCTCACTCATTTTTAATAAAAGCAAAACAGTGCGAATGCGGCATTAACATGTCGGATAAATCCTCAAATATACCAAAAGCTATATGTGGTTTACTGTGCAAAATATACCGTAGAGATCAAAATCTACCAGGGTTTTAAATGTGTATCTGATCGCAACCAAATTGTGGGTTGTTATTGTGTAAACATAAAATCTGCATTTTTTTTTGTTCAATTCAATTTCAATGTCTATATCGAAATATAAGATATATGATGAGTTCGTGGTTTGAAATAAGCCACATTAAAGAACGTAGGTATGCCATTGTAAATAGTCAATGAAATAAGCGAAAATATCAATTTTGATGAAGATGACAATGATATGCACTATATTTTGTGGACAGAAAAGGAACTCCTCCATCCACTGTTTAGTTATTGTATAATTTGTAGGTAAGACGTACTTTTTGGTGGAGAAATCAAAGTCTGTTTTAAACCACGTCAGGTTCAGGAAAGGTGTGCTTGTGTTGACAGCACCATGCATATTGGTGTGGGAGTTGAAAGAAACATCCAAATCGGCGATGCGGCGACTCTCCGGATAATCGAGAACACACACCAGATTGTAGAAGTCAGAGTTGGGCTTGTCGAAGTTTCCTCTTAGCTTCAGTGTGTGCTCCTCTTTGAACTGAGGCGTTTTCAACTTGGCTAGGAACTCCCTGCGTTGTCCTTGTTTGTTTTCTATTACAAAGTCTCCTTCGATAACAGAAAGATTCTGTTTTTTTCCCCATTCGAGATGGCCCAAAGCATTCAGATTGTTGGTGACATTGCGGTAAGACAGACGCGATAACAGCTTGTTCTCGGTCTCCAGAGTCTCGTAGCCGATCTCAATTAAGAAGTTGGGTGTTTGAAGCTGTTTGCTTACAAGGTTGCCACGATAATTACAATTCAGTTCATGCCTATCGCCCACTGGTAGCGGCAACTGAGTGACCAAAGCAAACTCCACGTCATCCGAAGATTTTTTATGGAGGCTGCTATTAAAATCAAAAGTCCATTTCGAGTCGACACTCACATGACCAGCTGATTGTAGTTGGAGGAAGTTTTTGCCAGGATTCAGGTATTTGGCACTGGCCAGCAGAGTGCGTGGCTGAGCGCCAGGTCGCTCCATGTAGCTGTCCAGCTCCATCTGCCAGGTCTCTGCCAAAAGCGGGGACCAGCTAAAACTACTGCGACCAGTGTGATTGCCAAATCGGTATGATCCACTGACCTTTGATCCATCAGCACGCAGACCCAGCTCAGAATGCAGATGAACTGAGTCAATACCCAGTTTCCTCCACGGAGTCACCAGATTCACATCGCCCACCAGACGTCCCTGCTCCATAGGTTTAAGATTGCCATAGAAATTTATATGAGAAATTTCCGGCACGGAGCTCTCCACGAGGACAGAGAAGTCCATGGCATTGTTGCTGCCTATGCTGTATCCACCAGAAATCTGACACCGTTTACCGCTTTCAATGGCATCGAAGGAGAAGCGCAGCTTCTTAGCATCCGCCTCCTGTATATTCAACTCAATTACGCCATCCGCTCCTCCGGCTTTGGGCTCAACACGCAGCTTAGTTTCCATCGGTATGCCATCGGTCATCAGTATGGCACCCGAGATGCCATAGGTGGCCATGTTGCGGTACAAGTTGCCAGATACATCATATCGCCTTGGATCTCTTGCGCTGGGTACAACTGTGCCGTGCATCGATATGTTTCTGTAGTTCTGCAAGGGCGTCCAAACTTCAATGTTGAACACATCACTCCGCTTGTTGGCTCGTGTACCGTAGGCGATGGTCTCGCCTTTCTGATTCAGGAAAGTAAGATCAAAATTTAGCTGGGGATTTGGTCCTTTTGTTGCAAGCGCCGAAGTGGATGCCAGTTTCAATGGCAGCATAGTAGTTAATACTTTGCCATTAATGTTGAAATAATTTTCCGGATCTGTGTGCCAGTCCGTTTCAATGTGCAGCTATTAAGATAACAACAAAATAAAAATAGTATTTATTATAAAAAAAAACTTAAATTTTTTCGAAATTTTGAAAGGATTTCTATTATTATTTAATAAAAAAAATTCATTGAATTTGGATTTGTAATCCAAAAGTTGCGCATTATTTTTTCCTTTCAATTTCTATTTCACAAAATAAAAACAAAGAAGAAAAACAGCTAAGAATCATTATTTATATTTTTAGATATTAGAAATTTTAAAATATAAATCTTACGTGATTGAGATTTCCATTGTCGTCGACTTCAAATCTAATGTCGACGACGTTATCTACGGCCGAATAGTCCTTCTTAAAGTACAAATTGCAGGCATAGTGAGGTACGACGTGTGTATCCAGCAAGATGCCCACAGAGGTCTCCAGGAAGTTGTCCTCATTCTGCATGACAAAAAAATTTCACTATTAAAATAAAATTTTGATCAGTACAGCAATCATTTTACAAACCTCTACTGATGCAGCTATCGATAAATGAGTATGAGCTGTTGTTGAGCTGATGTTTCCCTTGTACGTGTTCTTGTCATCCATCTCGATGTGAGCTCGAAGTTGGATCTCAGGTAACTGTGCATAGGGCGTGATGAGCGTCACTTCCACGTTATGAGCCTGTGGCCTAACATTATCTACGACTTTAGTATAGTTGAGCTCAACTCCCAATTCAGTAGTTACCGCTAATTTATCGCGGACCATAAACTCTATGCGGTTATAAAAGAAATTAAAGTACAAATCGACGTGGTACTCAACAATGCACTTTAAGTCCTTGGCGATGGCAAAGGGAGAGGTCACTGTGAGTACATTTAAAATATTGATATAGTCTGGATAGTACAAGCGATCCCTGAACTCAACTCTGCCCTGAGGCAAATCCACATTGCCCACAATGAAATACATATCAAGATTCTCCTGTACGTCAACCTTTCCCACAATAGTTGGCCATACCAAAGAGTCCAATTCGAAAGTAGTCAAGGAGGACAGGTACTCTTCATCGTCTTCTTCCTCAATTCTAGGTGGCTGGAAGTCATCATCGAAGTGCATGTCAAGCTGCATCTTCTGGCTGCTCAGCTGATTGACCAGCTTCAACTTGGGCTGCTTATTGAGCTTAATTCCGAGCTTGTAGTTCGATAGCTTTCCATGCATCTGCACAATCAAGGACTCCCTATACAAAATCTGCAATATAAAGCCATTCTCTTCGAAGCCAGCCAGCGGTGTGAACACCAGATACGAATATTGAAAATCGGTTAAATTATTCATGTACCAGACTCCTGTGAAGCCGAGTGTGGAATTGTTCCAGATGCCACGCATGTCAACTCGATCTGTGTGGAACTTGGCCAGGACGGCTGCTTGCTGGAAAGTCTCAATGGGCGTGGCAATGCTTAGCTTGACATCAAAGTCGAGCAGATTCTTAATATCAGCCAGAGCTTCTACGCCCAATGCGACTGTCGGCGCGCGGACCTCTGCAACAGCATGACGCTTCTTCTCATTGAGGCCGAAGCGACCGTGAATAGTTTGGAACTTCTCCAGAGGCGTTGTTATATTGATGGTTAGCATATTGTCCGTTACTTTCCTCACATAGCCATCCATGGTTAGGGTAAACTCACGAATGTCGAACGCAAGGGAAGCAGCTCCCTGCACCTCTCGCTTGTCATTCAGCATGAACATGGCCACCAGACCTCCCTTGCGATAGCCTTCGAAAGGACTAACGAGAGACATTGTGCCGGAGACATTGTGATAGCCCTGAGTGCGTACTACATCCCAGTTGGACTTGATGCTATACGTGTTGAAGGTCTCGTTCTGTTTGTAACGCAAATATAAATCGGTGTCGTATTTCTTGACATCCTGCGAATGCTGCACCTTTATGTTAATTGTGGGAATATCCTTGATGGTGCTGTTGATGCCAAGCCGCACATCAAAGCTAATCAGCTGGTCTCGTATGTCGTGATCACTCTTAAATCCCAGCTCCAGCAACTGATCGTCAGCCCAGGAAAGCGTTGAGTTTATCAGAATCAAATTATTCAAATTGTAGACTCCTGCGCGCAAACTGTTTGAACGCCAGCCATTAAAGGGAGTATTTAGCTCAGCGTGCACCCAATTATGGAGCGTCTTACCGGGCATAATGCCCGCATCATAGCTGAGCTCAATAACTTCTGTGATGCTCCACGAGACGTGCCCCTTGCCATAATATTTAGGACCACCGGTAAATGCGCTAAAGCCACAGTTAATTGTGCGTTCCGGGTAGGTTACCATGAGGTTGCCATCATAGTGCTTATTGCCCGGACTATTGTACTCGAGTAATAGACCCAAGCGTTGACTGGGATCACGGTTAGCATCCCATTTCAGCTCCAGCGACAGTTCCTTGCGCCTGTTAATGTTCAGTAGTCCCAATTGAATGTGAATGTCACGAATTCTAAACAGAAGTTCAGAGGAAATGCAGTTTAGTTTATTGAAATTTCAGAATATTAATATCAACTCGACTGTACGTACTTGTCAATGTGCATCTCGAGCTGCAATAGCTTGGGTTGCTCAGATAGCAGTTTGGAAGTGATCCAATAGTCCTTCTCCTTGATTTTTAAGCGCACTTCAGCATTGGAGTTGCGATTTTGCTCGTTGGATTGGTATTGCATAGTCAAGCCATACGGATCCTTGCCGTACTTGGCCTGAACATCGTAGAAGATCACCAATTGATTTCGTCTATATACGATATTAAGTTGGGTAGTGTCAAATGATGGACTCTCCACGATCAGTTTAAGGTGATGCAAAGCTTGAAGTTGAGTGCTACGATCCTTATAGTTACCCTTGATTGCTATTGAATGACCCGTGAACCAAGAGCCATTGACATATATCTAAGAAGAAAAGAGTGTCATTAAAAGCGTAGGGTAGAGTTTACTAATTATGGAAGTAAATTAACCATATAATCCTTAGTGGCCTTTTCGTTGACCCTTAAACTGACAGTACATGAATTAAAGTCCGGCACGGATACATTCATATAGGCGTCGACAGCAAAGAGATTTCTATGGGGCAGATGTACTGAGAACAAACCCGTTATCTCCTTATCGGGCGCATACTTGAGTCCCACAATGAAAGTCTGTTCAGGTCCATTTTTATTGCGTTCGTCATGGCTGTGAAAGCCAAAAGAAAGAATAAGTTTTGAAGTTACAGCATCGAATATTTAGATACTTACTTGATCATAATGCGATAGTCAATCTTCGATCTGGGCAACTTTAGCTCAAGGCTAGCACGTGTCTGCGTTTCTCCTAAAGTGAAGTCATCGGAGTGGGAGCGTGCAAAGACTACTCTGGCCAAGCTTGTGTAATTGGGGTTACTATAGTCCGGTGCATTATTATACGTGATAGCTCCTTCAGTATGACCCTGCAAGCTGAGCCATGTGACATTCGAGGCAAAGTTCAGTTTTGGATACGCCGTTGTCTTCAGTTTCATGTTGCCTCGGTACTCGGTTTTCGAGTTGACTCCATGATTCATCAAACGTCCGGCAAAGTTGATTGTCTCGGGCTTGTTCGCCTCAAACTAAGCAAAATGGGTAATAAGTAAACTTGAATCAATTGCATATAAGTTGTCGTTCACATACCATGTAATTGATTGTCATATTAGTTGAGGTCGTCACTTCTGTCTGTATAATGTTGCCCTTGATCAGAGCTTGCAGCTTCTTCGTCTCAAAAGAGAGATCTACGTCGTGCTGCTTCACGCCATTCTTCTCATTGATTTTGATCATACCAATCAAGCCAGTAATGTTCACTCCATTAACTGACAGAAGCATGCGTGGCCTAAATAACACGGCTGTATTATCCTGGAAGCGTCGTAGCTCCATTGCCAAGTCAAGTGATCGATTGCGATTATTGTCGAGATAGACATCGAGGCGTCTATAGTCAGGATTGCCATCATAGCTAAGCCCTGCGGAGGTGCGGCTTTCACCACGTTCAAATGCTACCGACGCGTTGAAAGCACCGGGAACGCTGGTCATGTTAGCAACCAGGAGTCGAGGCACTTTTGAGCCCGGTGTATTGAATACCATAGTAAAGTTGTTATTGTCCGGCTCCTCCTGATCCCAGTTGTACTCGAACACAAACCTCTTGGCCGACAGATCGGATTTTTTGAGTATCAGACTTAGATTAAGTGGGCCAGTCAACAATAAACTGGGATAAGCCTCTGTAGCATTGCTCAAATCGGGCACACTATAGTGCGAGCACATCTGCAGTCCAATTGCCTGGTCCAGCACTTCCCAAGTGCAGGTAGAATTAGCACTGCGTTTCTCAATGCCTGCCTGGGGCAGCTCTGTATCTCGTTTGACCACGATTAACTCGGAGCGTGCGCTAAATATTTCGTTCTTGTCCTGCGGCAGGTTGAAGGAGAATGAAATAAGATTGCGACCGCGCATCTTTAGGTTGGCTTCCACCTCCGAGTTAGAATACAAATTACTCTTGACTTTGATACCCGACTGGCCCCAAAACATATCCGTCTGCATAGTTGTTATGACGTCCACCGACACCGAGGGCTTGAACCGCCCCTGGACATCAAAATGCCAGTCGGCATCGAGTTTGTCCAGATTGCCAGCAATGCTCAGGTCAACGGATGAGGCACCGAAAGCATGTATAGCCAACGGCATACCCACCGCCAGGGGTACACTGTAAGATGCATCCAGAAACAGGCTCGACTTGCTGTAACTGAATGGCTTACCGGATAGCAGCTTCTTTGCTTGCTGGAGGGGGCTCAACTGTGTGGCCAGCAGTGCCACCTCGGCCATGGACTCCACATTATAATATCGCAAATCGTTGCCAAAGATCCGCATTCCAAACTGGGCCCGGGGGTTGTTGTAGTCATAGTTCAGCTTATAGCCCAATTGGTCAACGTTGCGATCGATTGTTTGTTTCCTTGTTTTTGCAGTTGTTTCAGCATTGCGCTTAGAACGCTGGGATCGCTCGCCTTCGGATTCGTCCTCTTCGAATACATATTCTGTATCTTCCTCATCTTGAGTGGTGTCCACAACTTTACGCTTCAGCCGCAAATTGTCAAGACTGAGCAGATTCTCCAAGGTGTCATCTTTCTCCGCGCTCTCATTACCCAACCAACGATTAAGGAACGATAACTTCTTTTGTAGTAAATCACTATTCAACGGACCCTTGGGACCAAAGACACTGCCGACCAATTCTTCAAAGCCTTCGGCTCGCGCATTAAATTCGAAAAAGTTGACAGATTGGCCGAAAAGATCGGCGGTGAAATTAAGGCTCACATGGCGTGGCAAATACGAATCGGTGCCGAATATCAGATTAGCATCAGTTGTGGTTCCTAAGAATAAAAAAACATAACAAACATATAATTATAATATTATGAATGCAGTAAAATAAGAAAAATAAAGCAAGATTACATACCAAAATTGTATTCATCAAAGAACAAGCTGTGTTCATAATTGCGGGAGAACTTGCGTATGTCCATCTTGAACTTTTCCGATAATTCATCGTTTAGCAGCAGACCCTGAGCTTCAATCCGTACTGGCGAATTGGACTTTGCCAAATTTGTAAGATGCGACCAAACAAAGGAACCAACCTGATTAATTTCCTCGTTCTCGAGTATGGATTTAATTTGAGCTACAGATATGTAGTCAGGACAGCGCATCGTCTGCACATAACTGAAAATGCGCAACTCCGAGTTGCGAGTGTAGTCTCCATAGTAATCCAAGAAGAACTTCCGATGTCTTTGGCAATTGACGCGTCTGAAGGAGAATATGCTCTGCAATCGAATGTTTATTGGTACCGCATTATCGTTGATGATCGACTGGAGCTGTATGGCGAAGTCATTGGTCATTATGCCAATGTTTCCCAATCCTTTGAGCAGTACTGTCAAGCGTTCATGTTGTTTCCGGTCGCCGCGATACCTTTTGAACTGGCTGAGAAATTCAGTTTCCAGCAGATTTATGATCTTTGCGATCCTGAGATTCTCCTCGCAATTCTCGTGATGCCTGCAATAGCTGTGTACCACAGCCGTGGATCCCAAAGTGTACTCAGGATCTAGTTTGTTTCGCGCATAGTCAAGAATAGTGTAAAAAGTCTCCAGCGTCTGCTCATCGGGTCGTGTAATGAAGGACAGCGATGCCATCCAGTTGTGCGCCATTTGTTTTGAGAGTTTCTCATTCACGATTTGATCGCGCATTACTTGATACGAGGCAGTGCTTCCAATGTAGGGCAGCGATTCAAGCACGTGGTTTCTGCAATTGATAAGCAGAGGTGAAGAAGCTTATTAGATGACCTCAATAAGTTCATTGGACTACTTACTTGCCCTGAGTGCAAATACCAGCTGAACGCTGCAGAAGCACCGTCAGTGTCTTGTAGTCCAGGCTCTTTGTAGCCTGCAGAAAGTTTGTGAACGCATCGATGAACTCTCGCTTTATATTGGGTAGCCCAAGAGCACACATATTCTTTAACAGTTCATGGGCAGCCGTTATCTGATCATGAGTAGGCTTCACAAGTGGCGTATGGTCAAAGATGAGTGGTGAACGACGTTCGACCATCTCGACATCTACAGAACGTAATCAGAAAATTGTCATCAAGGAAGAAAGTCAACCAAATCCCAATACTTACTCTGCTCAAGAAACTCGCTAATACTGTAGTCATTGCTGCCTGTTAGTAGCAAGGTGCTTTTCGAGGTGGTCAAGGCGCCGGAGCTGCCGTTTGAGAAGGGGACAAGTAAATGTGTCTCAAGGCAGCTGATCTTGTGGTACACACTCTTGTCGATAGTCAGCTGCAATAGAGAAACCAGCTCAGACTGTTGTAGAAATAAGAGATAAACTAACTTACATTGCAGTAACTCTGCGAATTCAAAATTGGCAAAATGGTCTTGTCATCGCGGAAGGTGTACGGCGTTGTCTGCAGCACAGACTGTGTGGAATAACGACGTCGGCAAGTGGCAATGTCCTTGGTCTTTTTTATCGTCACATAGACGCTGTCCGTGTTCTCCAACTCATACTGTACACGACATTCGCCGGATACATCCGTTTCAGTGGTGTTAAAGTCTACATCGAAACGCAACATTGTATTTTGGAAGCTTGACAATATGCCCTTCTTGAAATTAAGAACCCAAGACGTTTCCTGCTCGGTGGGACACACCTCGCCTATCAGTCCATCGTGAAAGGCAAAGCGCAGAAGATTCTTTGTCAAGTCAGCTGACATTTCTTGGGACTTTGGATGCAAATTCTCAAATTCTGAAACTTCACTCGAACTACTGGGCAAATTGTCATAGTAATCATATTCATCTTTTGTTTGGCTTCCGCTGTCGGATTCGTTAGATTCTTGAATCGTGTCGTAAAGTTTAACACCATTAATACGCAGATAGCCTTCACAGTCCTTGGGAAAGAATATCTCCACATCGGCTTTTAAGAATAGATCAGAGGTATTATCTCCAGAGCCTGCGAATTCTGTGCGCAACGACACCTCATAATCATATTTATATAATTTAGAACCATAATCGAATTTCGTGGATGACGTATCACATTGTGGGCGACCGCAGACTCGTGGATCTTTTAGTGGATCTGTGTGTAAAACATATTCGTGAAATTGGAGAGAATCATAACTATATATTACTTTAACTTACTTTCCCGTGCCGCCTCATTTTGTGCTATGATCAGTACAAGGAGCAGCCACAGAGCTGATAAAACTGGATTCATGGTTCCCATGCTGGTCTTGGCTGATCAGTATAGTCAAGACTTCGATGATATAGGAAAAAAGCCAAGCATAGCTCGAACTATAAATATTAAAAAAGTCTACAATTAATTACAAAATTCTGCTAGATTGCATAGAATCTGTTTCGTAATTAAATTGCATTAATGAGTTATAAAATTACGGTATAAATTGCAAATGTCGTTGCTAAAGAGTTAATTTTATGGATTCGCCTTTAATTACTTAAAATTGTGCAATTGATTCGACAAATCTATGCGGTAACCAAATTAAACAAAAGCCACTACTGACTTTGCTGACAAAGCCAGAGATTTGGAATTCTAGTTACAAATTTAGCAGTGTGGAATATATTAAAATCCTTGCTCTTTTTGTAATATTTGCAAAATGATTTTGCGCTCAAATAAGTTTTACACTTGTTGGACTTGACTGTGGCTTGGCCAAGTTGCAATGTCGATGGCTTCTTTGAAGCTTAACATATGCATGCGGGAAAGGGAGTGACAGTGGGAGTTTTCCAAGTGAGCGAAAGGCAAAAGGGGAAAGCATTCGCCCATTATTGTAACGCCTTTGGCGTATTTCCCTTTTTGCCACAGCAAAGCCACAGCAAATCAATTGAATTTCCACTTGATTCAACATAAAATACACACACAGAAGAAAGCAAAAGGAAAGAAAAAACTAAGAAATCCCTGAAACAAACAAGTAAAATCCAAACCAAAACCGAAACCCATACAACGAGCAGCGAGCAGTGCTCCCATCATTAATTCCAGCAATAAAGTGGGAACAGATCGGCATGGTTGACTGAAGGGAAATGGCGGGGAAGTGCGAGGTGGGTCGTAGCATTACGATTGATGCCAACTGTTGTTTGCATTTGCATTTGATTTTAGAACAGGAAAAAATTGTTAACGCTTTTTTTCGCTTCTCACTCGTTCTTCCATTGCTTTTGTTTTGTTCTCTGCACTTTGCATTGCATATAAATCGCTGCTGCAGTTGTGGTTGGGTCTGAGCCTGACTCTGGCTCTGGATGCGGCTCTGAATCTGGTTCCGGTTACTGCTTGCTTCTGGGTATTTGCTGACAATGATTGCCGGCGCTGCAAGGAGCAGCAAAAGCACTTAACACTTTTTTGCGCGCTCCGGGTGCAAATACACAAGAAACACAGATACAAACACATATACATACATATGTATGTATGTATATGCGACATTTACACGTTTGGGTGTGCAAGTGTGAGCGCTAGTGCCTGTTTATAACACATATCAATTGTTTCTTGCTTGGAGCGGGTCAGGGAATCCTGTCAAAATGCTTTGTTTGGCTGTCACAAATTGAATTGCATTTGGTTCGCTCTCATTCCGAGGGGTAAATAATGATTGCAAATCATGCTGGTGACGCGTTTGACGCCAAATTGCTTTTCCGTGTTTGTTTTATGGATAGAATGATAATGATAGCTTGTCGTAGAGTTCAAGAAAATTTTATTAGGTGAGCTAGTCACTTGGCTTTTGATTTTATAGGTGTAAGATTAGATTGTGCGTATAATCAAGAGACTCGATATGTGACTCAAAAAAAAATTGGATGAAAAACTTCGTTGTTGTAATGTTACTTAACTCTTACAACTCTGCACACAGATTGAATACACTCAATTTAAAAAGTATTTACACATTGGATCAAATTTAAAGGAACAAGAGTAAGTCAAATACATTTTACCCTCCTTGAATTCTTCATGTTGTTTCAGATCTCAACAGTTGTACAATAGCCAACCAAACTTATCTATTTTTAATGCGTAAATTAAATTCGAAGTTGTTTCGTTTCTTTTTAAGGTATAAGCCGCGAAATGTATAAAACTGATTGCAATGAAAACTGAATGAGTTTACTAACTATCACAAAAATGATCAAATTCCCCAAAAAGCTATGCAAAACGTTAAGTTCAGTGTGATAACTAATACATTTGCAAATACTTATATTCGGTGTGCTAATTAAACGCTAGAGTTTTTAAGTGTTGCGAATTGTGCTTTGAAGTGATCAGCTTGCCTCACAACAGAGTGTTGTAAAAGGATATTAGTTTGACCTGCTTATTATGACGACTTTTATTTCTTGAAAATGTGTAATTACAAATGTGTTTAATGTTAGGAATGAAATAAACAACTAGCAACAAATAACAATGTACGTGTAAATAAAAGAATGCCGGCGGCATTTTGTTGTAGAACAAACTATTAATTAAATGTGTGTGCAATAGTGAAGTGCCTTTTTTTATTCCACTACAGAAAATAGTAATATGAAAACAATATTACTAAGACGCTATTGTTGCTATTGTCTATTGCATTATCTGCCTGCTGTCAGGGACCCCAATACAGGTTACACCTTCCACCTGCCGCTCCCCCCATAGTACAAAGCCGATAAGCAGCTTAACCAACGCGTGTGCATTCAACCATAGTATTGTAAGTGTGTGTGTATGTGATTTGAGCACAGTGCCGACTGTCATCACCAATTTCAAATTTACTGAGGGTCTAATACACTCTTCATGCAATTATCATGGCGGTGTGCTTTGAGTATGTGGTCTATTATTCTATCCGATATTTTATTTATCGATGACGATAAGAGTTCTTTCTTTCGCACGTCTTGTTTTGACGATTACTCGTTACTTGCATGCCAAGCACTCGGCCTAACCCAAAAATATCTCTTTGATTTGTTGTCCTTCTGGTATTTAGTATGGGATTAGCTTCGGCTTAAGTGCCGTTCTCAATGATTTATGGTTAAGTCGGTTTTACTAAAAGTAATCAATAAGAACAAAACTTAAACAAAAATCGTAACGTACTCAGCTCCGATTGAACCTGGTCGCTTTTAATGAAACTCAAATATATAAGTTTGCCTTTGGGCCAAGTCAAAAGCCCAACCGGCATTTGTTTTCATATTTCTCGGTGCCATACTTTCACACATTCAAACATTTTTCCGACCAGGCACACATCTTTGTAGAAAATGCAATTTTCAAGTGAAGGTGAAGTTGATGTTGAGCTGCGAACTGCGAGTTGTTTGCTTGCTTCGGGGAAGGAAGGTAACGAACGCACTCGAAGGATGGGGCCAACTCTAAAGTTCACACAGGTAAGAACTTTACCAGATTGTTAGCGATTCTAAAAACAAGAAGAATAAGTGCAAGATTCACAGACACCGCTCTCGAAGTACGCTACATTAAAATTTGTAAGTGTTCTATAAATTGTATTCTTACTTATCATACTATATTTTAAAGGCAACGTAAAAAACTGCTTCGTTCTGTTCTATATATTAAGAACGTACATTTAAAAATTAAATATATTTTCTTGTGTCAAATCACGATGCCTTTTGGTCAACCTCCGCCATCGAAAGAGTATGAAAATGTAAAAATTTTTATAGTAACATAAATTCTGAACTAAATGCAATTACGTTTGCTGCAGGAACTTGCACTGCGGTGAGAGGGGAAATGCAATATAGGGAGTTTACCACAATGGCGAACCATTAAAGATTTTTCTTGGGGAAGAGAGTCACATACGCGTGTAGCTTCCAGATGTCGTGACCTTAGTGACGGCACTCAAATCTAATAACAAGGTATGCGAATAGAGTTACACATATGTATAGTCGTATGCAACAACATCAGCATCGGTTTCCAATGAAATTGTAGTTGTGAAGCTCCAAGAAGTTGAGCAAGCATTGCTGCATTAGATCTTTCTAGCTTTATCTCTATGTTAACGCCTATTGAAAATTAAAGTGCTACAGCAACAGCTGCAACAAAAGCAATGCGAACACGCATTTTATTGCATACAGTTGCGAAGTTGTTGGTGCAACACTGAACCTCCATTCTCCAACTTATTTCTTTTGCACTGTTGAAGGCGCCGTAACAACACTATAAAAAATAGTGAAAAATAGGCTAGCGATGTGCGTCTGGAGCGGCTTCTATTACTTTTTCAGAATATTCTGTTATTGGTAGCAGCCTGTTTCCCCCTTCGATGGTGCGCCTTGTTATTGTTGGCGCTACACGTTTGTTTTCGTTGGGTCTCCACTACAGATGACTGGCTGAATGGCTGGCTGGCTGACTGGCTGGTTGGCTGGTTGGCCCTAATGGCTTCCAAATGGGCGCCATGTTTGGTCACTGCCTCCGCTTACTTTCCCAGCCCTAACCCCCTTTCTCTTTCCCCAGTTTTACCTTAACAGCGCCTGCATGTATGCAATGCATTTTTTCATGTTCGATAAAGACAAAAGGCTCCAGGGCGTAATTTTAGGTGCATATGTGTGTGTCGATATATGTGTGTGTGAATAAGAACAATGAACGTTGCAGGAGCGGCAGAGCGTATGGCATCGCATTCCCGCTACCGAGGCGAGAAATTGCAAAATTGAAAATTATGTGTATCACTTGAAAAATGGCTAATAAACGAGATTAAAATTGCCAGCAGCGTGATTTTCAGCTGCTATTTCAGCTTGCAAGCGAATACGAATGCATCCAATGCGAAATTGCCAAGAGAGTGAAAGAAATGCTTCTGAGTTACGAAGCATAGTGCAACGCATTTCGCATTGGCATCTGTGTCCAATTACAGTTAAGAAACTGACATTACGGCAGACACTTTAGTACCATACTTACAGTAGACGTCTGCAGCGAGTCGGTTTCTAACAGATTCTTTTGTTATAATCCAATTACCTAAATGGGCTCGAGTTTCAATACAATTGAAAGTGAATTATGGGAAGCAATTCTGGCAAAGTGGGTAGGTGATACTGCCAATAATAACAGACTTAAGATGGAAATTAATCTTTAACAGCTTTGAAAGATCACTGTAAAATATCATTATATTATAATATATCATTATTTTATAATATTTAAACAAATTATTTCATTTTATTGTTGCTTAAGTAGCTTTGTTAATTAAAGAAAATCCTAATTTCATTTACTTTAATTCTGCACTTGCATTGTTTCAATTAGGATGCGGAACATTTGAGAAAGTTAAGTATAAAAGGAGCAACTGCAATTTGGGCTTATAGTTTTGTTAATTACAATAGCAATGAGAATTAAACGACCAAACCAAACGTGCGGCAAGGACTGAGAAACAAACACAAACCACATGAAACTAAAGGAGCAAAAATGTTTTAAATATCTAAAAAAGTAAGTAGACGAACGACAACAAGAGCACAACATGGTGAAAAGGCAGGTAGTTTGGGACGATTTAAGCCAAATAAAAGCCAGCACCGAGCCAGACAAACTGCTAGACCCCAAGGAGAAAAAGTAAGAGAGTTTGAGAAAAAGAGCTACAAAGCGGTAGTGCGAGTAAAGTCGAGAGGAAGCAGAAGTTAGCCAAAGTGGCGTAAAAAGTGCACACTAAATGTTTGGGAACACCTTGGCCCAGGCCCCAAGAGGCAAGAGCAAGAGTTCTTCTGGCCAACTGCATGTCCCAAATGGGAAGCAATGTCAGAAGAGAACTTTTTAGTTCTCAAATAAATTTACATACCAGCTTTATTACCTTTTTCTCGATTTCTTCGTGTGGTTGCTGATCGCTGCAAATGTGTGAAGGAAACTTGGCATCGAAATCTAAGTGTGCATTGCAAAATTATGCAAATGTTGACTTGCTATGATTGTACTTCGTTTGTGCATGCGTTTAACAACAGTGCGTATGTGAATTGTGTGAGTTGTGGTAAGTGTTGAAGAGGCACGGGCAAAGAACTCCCTTGCCGCAATGAACTATGCATAACTAAGCCAATGCCTTGTTAGCTAATTACACTCCAGAGTGTATATCTTTCTCAGTCTCTTAGTAGGTTCAGCTTAGTTTAATCATATGTTGAGACTTATTATAGTAACTGGTATCAGCCTTAAGCTCATTTTCAGTCAAGTGTTTAGCAAGCATATGAAATTGAGTTAATGACTGTGCAAATTTGCAAAATTTAAAGGATTTAATAGGTTATTTGAAGCAGACATTTCATTTGTTAAGGCATTTTACATAACTCTTTTATGGCTGTGTCCCCATATGTAATTATGTTGCACATGAACTTGTTCATTTTACATAGCTAACAAATCATTGCGTGGTTTGTAAAAGGAATATAGAATAGGGAAACTGAAATATGCATAAAGAACGAATTCAGAATTGTAAACATTCATAGAAATTTGTCGAGCAAGGTCATAAAAACCGAGTCGTTTTTTGGTATAAATTTATTTTTAGTTTACTCCATAATATAAAGTTATATTATTAAGTTAGAGATTCCAAATTTTCCTTGTTTTTGGACTCTTTTTAAGGCGCTTATATCATTATCCTTGAGGCTCACGCATTGTCTCTTTAAGAGTCACTTTAGTTTCGGGCATGCGACTCAAATCAAACGTGACAATAATCGCTTTGCAATAAATCCGCAACTCAGCTGGTTTGAGCTCAGATTCCTGCTCCACATCTCTATCTCACGTCCTTTTAGTAAATTCACAGTTAAGTCCATCATTCTGTCTTCCCTAAGCATATTTTTATATGCCACAGAAGTGTTGCCAATATCCAGCTAGTTCACTCTCCCTTACTCTTAGTCTGCTTAGCGAAGATTGATGTGCTTAGAGCTGACAACATTGTCGAGGTGCGACAACCGCAAATTATGTCAGAGGTCGACGAAAAAGTGTGAAAAAAATTACAGCAAATGGGATGATTTTGGGTAAAATGGAAAGTAACTGATCAACAATTTGCTCTGTTGCTCATGATATTAAATAGCTTAAACACACGAAAGTAAGGAATGTTGCACATTTCTGCTTCTTGGGGTGCTGACATTTTGCATTTGTCGCAAAGCAACCGTACTAAAAACACTCACTTGGGAGTCAGAGTAATCGTTTGAAATAAGAAAACGAAGAACGTTGTGTGCAATGCAATTGTAAGTTTAACAATCATATGCAGCGTAGAAGGAAAAACGTGAGAAAATTGATGCTAAGACAGAACTTCTGGAGGTTCTGTTGTTTTGTCTCCATTTGCGCGCAAATTTTTTTTTCAAACTTACATAAAGTGAACGAGTTTCTCAAATACATATAGTTTGCTGATAAATGTATAGTATGTATGTCGACTGCAGTTGACATGAGCTTAAAAGGGTGCAAAGTATTTTGGCAGAAACTATCTTCCTCGCAAGCTGCTATCATAACTTATGGGTGGCACGTGTAATTTTGTAAACTGTTGAAGTTCAGTTGGAGAAATCATATTATATAAAGCATTTCGACAAATTTATTAACAGCAAGTAAACGCAGCTCCATTTATCCTTAAAAATGTAATCTGTTAAAAGATTGAAGTATGTTACATATCTCAGGAAACAATTTATGTACTTTGTTTGTCTAAATACACGTGACTATTTATAGTCGAGTAAAATGTATTTTAAAATTCAAACAACAAAATGATACAAGTAAGAAAGCTAGAAAGCTAAGAAAGCGTGCGAGACTTTTTACAGTGCACTGCAGTGAAAATAACATAAACTGAAACAATTTGAAAAATAAGTGAATGTTATTCTTAAAGCTTTAGATAAGTACTATATTTAGAGCTAAGATTGATTTTAGGAACTTGTTCTGTTTTACGAAAAAATATATTAATTCGTTTTTTTTTTTTTTTGTTTTTGCGTACGAATTTGTTAATTTTTGCAATTGTCAGAACAGAAAAGAAAACAGAAAGAAAATTCAAAAACCATTCTTAAAGTACTTATCTAGAGCTATAAAAATAACCCCTTCTTATTTTTAAAATAGTTTCAGTTTATGTTATTTTCAATATAAAGAGTCTCGCACGGGACAAATTCCGTCATGGAATTACCCATATACCAAATTCAATTACCGCAAAAATTCTAAATATATACCAACGAATATATTTGGTATATCGATATAGTACTACATTTAAGATATACCAGATTGTCAGCCATAGCAACTAAGTATTCGTTTTTGCCCGAACGTATATTTCAAAAAAAAATGGAACAATTTTTATCGCAAACAAAAATGCATCGCTTGTTATTTGATTTTTATCGATAACAAAATCTTCTGTATCTGTTTTGTAGTCTTTGAAATCTAGGTGTTCATACGGACGGATGGACAGACATGGCTATATCGTCTCGTCTATTGACGATGATCAAGAATATATATACTTTATAGGGTCGGGGATGCCTCCTTCCGCCTGTTACATACGTACATTTTTTGAGGTACCCTGTGGTTAGCTGGCGTGAAAAACCTAATTTCTCGAACAAATGTAAATAATACAAACTATACGAACATAATTTAAGTAAGCAATAGAAAAAAATAAATCATTTTTTATATTAACAATAATTGTATATTATTAGCAAGATTGTCATTGCTTTTATTGCAGTAAACTTTTCACAGAATAATTTCTATATATTTATATAATAACGATTATACAAATAAATTAAATGTTTTATTTCCAAAAAGTTTCAAGAAGTCAATGAATATAATCCGAGTATAATTCAATATTTTTGAATAGCAATAATATCAGTATTCGCATTAAAAAGTTTAATAGCTCAGCATTATTATTGTATTTATTTCACTTAGCTGATTTTGTGTATATGCAAGACAGATTCCTTATCAATTAAAACATTAGCACGTTTCCCAGTTTACTCGCGTTTCAGTTGACAGTGCAGATAAAAGACAATTCACAATCACATTTGAATGAAATATTCTCTTTTTGCACATGATTATAAAAAAAATGTTAAATTGTTGCAGGAGATAATTGAATATTTAATCATATTCCTGTCTGTGTCTCACTCTCACTCGTATGTTCGCATACACAGACAATTTCTTATCACGCACTGAGAAGACGCATAACGACTAAACTGAGATTGATAATTTTATTTTTATAAAACTTGTTGAACTTATGAACTCTCTTATCAGCAGTTTATATTTTTTCCAACACGTACACGTTGAATCTTTTTAAAAAATGAATTTTAGTTTCACAAGTGGCACGTTTTTTTTCCCAATATTTGAGGTTAATTTCCACTATTTTCTAGAAGTATCCTCAATTTTGTTATACATTCTTAGATATTTTTTTCAACTTATTCATTTGAGTAACTTCATTTCACACAATTTGAGGCCATAACACTCCTAAGCAGGGTTCGCCAATTATTTCACATTCGAATGCATTTTGTAAGAGATGCAAAAAGGCAAAATGCTCTAATGGGGATTGAAAGCACTTCCGCTGCGTTTGACACACGATTGTGATTGTTATGGATCTGGTGCCATTTTGAATGGATACCAGGTAACGGTTAACGGTTAAACATGAACTGTTGGCACTCGTCGTTGGTTGTTGCGAACAATGCGACGGCGCAACAGGATAAAATACTAGAACGCAATTGCAAATTATCCTTACTTCCGGTTGACGCGACGCAAGCCCCTTGTTGAATTTTCAACTCTTTTATAAAATCTGAACTACAACCGCTCGGTACGAAGCGGCAAACACGAATGAGACTCTGGTTTTCCTCAGCGATAGCGGATGCTGTCACTGAGCATCGTCCGTAGCCGTGTCGATGTCGATTTGTGCCGAGCCGAGCCGAGCTGAGTCGAGCTGAGGCGAGGCAAGCTCCAAGCTCATGGTCGGCATATATAGTAGTAGAGATAACAGTTCTCAACTCTTGACAGTCGATGTCCATGCTCGAGCATCTTTTTGGTTTCGGCTTTCATTTTCGTACTGGGCCTCGGTTTCAGTTTCAGTTTAGTTTACATGGCGCCTCGTCGTGAATGAACAAAATTGAAGTGAAGAGCTGCAGCCTCTTGTGTGAGTATGAATGAAAATGGCTGTGCGTATATCAAATGCATGCCATGTGCCATTCTAATGGCTGTCAGTTCGTATTATCACTGACTTTTCCCATATCTACATATATCTCTCTGGCCATGCCCAGCAGCTGTCCATATATCAAAGAGTGCCACAAGCAGCAGTAGCAGTATCTGTTGAGGCTGCGGCGCGGCTTCTATATTTTGATTTGATTTGATTTCGTTCGGTTTCAGTTTCGCCTTGTTTTTCTCGTGCGTCAACTGACGTCCGTTTTTGCTTATCAGTTTTGGACTTTATGCTATTTGATTTGCTCAGTCTAGTCTCTGTCCCTCCGTGCTGTGCGCGTATTTATTTTGTAGTAAAATCAACAATCATTCACTCAATCAGCCACAGAGTAAAGCCAGGCAGTACTGGCACATCAACAATGATAAATAGAGTTATATTCGCATATGAGGTTAACAAACTATGGCGGAAAATAATTTTGTCAGAGTAAATCAGTTTGGAAATTAATATTTTCCTAACACTTTCAGACTAATTCAGAAAATTAACTTAATAACTTACCGATTTTAAAGATATCTTTTAAATACAAATTAAGAAGTTATTAGTCCTTATGAATTGTGTCCTTATTGAAATTAAAAGTTATTCAGTTGGTAGTCAGTTAGAAAAAAGGGATTTTTGGGTGATTGCAAATGTATTGATCTAAAATCCATGATAATATGTGTAATTTGTTCGTTGGCCTATTATTTTTATATTTTTTGACTATAACAGCAGATTGATTTTCAGTCAGACTATTGATAAACCTCACTTTCCTCGCAGCCTAACAAAATAACGCAATCAGCACAAATTGCTTATTTATAATAGTGACACGACGTTTTTTGTGGTGCTGGCGAACATAAATAAAAACTATTCGTATCGAATATAGAGTTACATTTAGTTCTAAAACAAAAACAAAGAGTGGCAACCCGACTTTCTGTTGACATGAATAGAAAAACGTACCAAAAATATAAAACGAATATTAGATCCGAATAAGGACAACATGAACAGCTGTTACTAGGAGGGGAGAAGGAAACGTCACCAGGTTCTTCCTCTTGTTGTTGATGATATCCCTTGTAACGGCTGTCGTAACCTTTTGTTTTTGCTTTGTTCCATTGATTCTGACTGCTTTAAAAACAACTTACATTATTTCAGTATTCAATAAAAACACGCATAAATTGGTTGAAGAACGAATAAAAAAAATATCCTCTACAAAAATGATTATTATAATGTGAAATGAAATGTTTATTGGAATTCAAGAACCGTTTGCAAAAAAATTTAATTAATTCAACTCAATTTTTGTAAACGATCCACCTTTCAAGTGTTGTTGCCGTAGGGTATCTATTTAAATAAAAACTGTTGTCTTGCACAACCAGATTATTGATTATAAGAAACTGTGACTCAATGACTCATAGAACTTTGGCCTTAGATCTATCTTCAGTTTATTTTATTTATTTCTTTTTTATTTGATATGTAAATAAGTTGTGTAAAAAGTTGCACAAATTTCAAATGGATTTCTTGGGTCAGGTGTAACAGAGTCCTCTGTCTTCACTCTTGAATGTTGGCTGTCGACTTACGAGGGAGATGTAACTGATGTCTGATGTCTGATTCTGGGCAACTGTTTTGTTGCACTTAAGTCAATAACATAAATGCTTAAGCATTTTCCGCTGTGTTGTCTGTTGCACATTTCAAGCATATATGTATGTATGTATATGTATAAATGGCAGAAAGTTGGAAAGAAATCTTTTGACTTACTTTAACCTCATACCCCTAGGGCATCTTGTGAAGTTGTAAAACATATCGCTTGGCTTAATTTTCGGGGAGAAAGCTTAACTCGAGTGTGATGAGTTCAGTTGCGGGTAGCGACATTTGCCTCAAGTGATTGTAAACTTTAGAATAGACCTTTAAAGCTTATAATACAGATCAACAAATGGTGCTTTGCAAAATTACTGGAAATGTAACTATAACGTACTTTATAGAATACAAATCAGTAGCAATACTCGAATATAAAATATTCAATATAATAATTAATGAGAATGTTATACTATGTACTTTTAATGTAATAATAATAGCTAATACTTTTAAAAGAATGAAAACAACACATATTATCTTTAACAAATTACACTGGGTTTTGATGCGCATAATATATATCTTAGATAGCATTGTATGTAATATATTTAGCAATATTTAATAATATTTAAGCAATATTTAATAATAAATTAACATTATTGGTTTATCGCTGGCCTTCAACGACTTTGAGCATGTCTATTAAAATGGAGCTCTTCTTACCAAACAGCAAGTTACCCAAGTAGAAAATTGGCTGCAGCAAATTGCCAACTGCTCATAATATTTTTGCAGAATTTTCTCATTTGTGGTAGGACAAGCGACATCAGTAGGAGAGGAAAGAGTAAACCAACATGGCAATAATTAAAACACAGCAACACGAACCACAACAGCAACAACAAATACTCCGAAAAGAGAACAACTATTTATCTAGCCAACGTCGTCGTCGCAGTCGCAGTTGCAGTTGCTGTTGCTGTTGCAGTCGCCATGTGCTGTCATAATAAAACACGCAGCAGAAACCGCCACCGACAAAAATTGCAAACAATTTAAGCAACTACAGAAAAACTATATAAAAAAAGATGCCACTAAATAAATAACTGGAAAATAAACGCGAAGGGTAAAAAATGTTAACCGCTTCAAAACATACAAAAATGAAGAAAAAATCGAGAAGAGCAGAAAATATAGTTATGAAAAATCGCAGCACTTGTAATGAAAGAAGTTTTAAGCTCGGCACTGTGAGCTGAGAGCTGGGTGCCAGCCGAATAATAGAGCAGCGAAAAAATAATAAACTCATAAATAGTGTGACAAGCTGAAGAAGAAAACGAAATGAAAGGAGAGAACGACCAACAAAATGAAAGAACGAGGACAAATTACTGCAACAGCTGTGACAGCTTTTCGGCAGCGCGAGGAGGGCAGCGATGAAAGGAACAAACGCCGGATCAGAGGCAACTGATGAAAGATTTACGAAAGCTTCTCCAATAAGAGCAAAATACAAAATGCAACTCTAAGCTTGTGACTGCATGACTTCGGAATACTCTGCAACTTACAAATGAATACAAATAATAAAATATAATGAAGATAGTTGATAGTCTGACATATTCATTGTATTATTCTCTAACAATACCCATTTTGCATTAAAACGAAACATTATAAGACTAACAGGAAAAAACGAATTAGCCTAATTAATATACCTAAATATAAATAATCATCGAAAAAGTGCTAGCTAACATATATCTAGTTGATTCTGATGTATGTATATTTCGTAGATGCTGCCTCCTGTTATCATACGTATGGAATAACATTTCCTGTTGGTACAAAGCTATAGTACATTTATAAACTGAGGGTATCAGGTATATAAAATTGTAAATGAACAGGGAATACCCAAGGATAGATCAAGGAGGATATGAAAAATTAATATGGCTACCGCTTAGGCATGCTGCCAACTTATTTTCGGGTATATCGAGAGAAACGCTAATCAACGACAACGCAACAAATTGCTGCATCAAAGTCGCTGACATTGTTTTAATTTGTGAAAATTCACTTCGTTTGCTCTTTTCTGGTATCAAATGTCAAACTTTCAGGAGTATCTAGGTTTTTGAAGGTTTACAGCCTGTTTCTGTTTCTTTTTATTACGAATGTGCAGCTTCAGCTTCCGAGCATTTGACTCGCAAAACTTTTAGCTTGGAAATCTTTTTTGTTACATTTTCTCCTTTTTAGATGTTGCGGTTGAGATCCTTGGTGCAGTTTTTGACAATTGAAAAGTTTTGCCTTGGTACGTGTTGCTTTTGGACAAAAACTTTTTTAATGAATGTGCGAAAGAAGGCGTACTCTGTAAAGAATATTTATTTGTAGACCTTTACAAGTATGAACAAATAAAAACGTCAATTAATTTATCATAACCTAATATTAACAGGCAGTTGGATGTATCTTCGAGCTCAGTGAGAAAGAAAAATTGTATACCCGATACCCATAGGAGTAGAAGGGTATTATAACCTTGTTCCTACAAGAAATTTATGTAACAGACAGAAGGAGACAACTTCGATCCCTTCTTAATTGACGCCAACAGTCGAGACGATATAAACAAATTCGTCTGTGTATCTATCCGTTTACCCACAGGAACATCTTGATCTGAGGTGAGAAATAGAAATATAATTTCTAGTAGCAGTAGCACTTGTTATTTTTGCACGAAGATCAAGTTTGTTTTTAACGCCCCGAAAATCGAAATGAATTGAATAGCAAGCGCAGTTTTGATGATTTTTGGTACATAAAATAATAACTAGTTAGTTGATTCCTGATAACTTGGTTGCCGTCAGATAAAAATTTAAAAAGTTAGAAATAGTTTGAAATGCAAACAACGCCTGCAACAGTGGAGTGAAAATCTGGCATATTTTGAATTGAAAACTCACGTGATCAATTGCAATCGTTATAATCACAACGTTCTATAATTAATATATATTTATGTTATATATAAATCCACAAGACTCGACAAAAGTAAAGAGGTGTCTTATAATTAAAAACTTATTAAAGTTAAATGTTCGTTATTAATTAATATTTTGAAAACCCAGAATTATTCCATTCCATAAATAAAATTTAATTTGTTCGTCGTATTTAACACGTATACGTTGTATATTGGATACTTGTACAAAATGTTAAATTTTCCCCAATTTGGCAATAAAATTTATAATTTGTAATTTTGTTTTTATTTTTTAATTTAAGATACAAAGTATGATTTTTGAAGCCTAATCATGAGTCGAGTAAGTATAAAACATCGCGAAGTTCTCAGCGTAGACAAACTTACCAATGATACACAAATCACATAAGTTGAACTGACAGATTCATTTCCTACATCGAAAATACAGCCACAACTTTAAACATTGATTTATACAATTTTCAAAACGGCGGAAATATAATAAAATAGAGGTTGCATCTGCCTGAATTCGCATCTACAGTCTGTTTGCATGCTTGCAGTCTGTTAAGACTGCAAAAGGAACAAGGACTGAACTCGTCGGCGGAGTCAGAGATACAGTCGATGGCGCCGGTAAAGTTCTTAGAACAGCGCCGCTTAAAATTATTGAGGAAACGTTGCCCAAAACTACAAATGTACGACTCGTGGCATGAACCGGAGGTAACAGTTGTGAGCAGCCAATCGAGGTTGTGTGAAAACTTGGCGCAGTCTGGTGCAAAGTGCTTAAGTAGCAAATGACTGCCAAATGCGAAAAGGGAAAGAAAATGGAAAAAATCGACGTCCATACGTATTCCGTTCAATGAGTTTTTAAGCTCACCCGCCGGCCCAATTTCCCAGGCGGGGAAATTGTTATTAGCATCCTGCGTTAAATCAGAAACAATTGTGAAACGCAACAACTGGGAACAGTTGCCCTGACAAGCACTTAACCAGACGTGATCCATAAATAAAAACTATCTCGGTAGCTGTGACAATATTACATTACTTCATATACAAAGCGTATCTCTGCAAGGGCATTCAAGTCGCTTCTGTCAATTGCTCTGGGTCATGTGGGAGACCCCTGTCCACAGCATTAGTTATTGGTCACTTATGGCAACGACAGCTGACTGAGAGTCTTGTCGTCCCAAAGAAAATGAGTACCTACGGATGGAACGGTATGTATTAAAGGAAAAAGTGTTGAATTAGATTCTTGTGGTGGGAATGTCTGACATTGTTTTGACCTTAGCGATATTTTTGAATATGCTTTACTTAAAATTGCTAACGATAGTAAAATTACTGCATAGTTAATCAAAATCTTAAATCTATGCGAAAACATAATTCATAAATAAATGCGAGTCCCAATTATGTTTTTATATTTACGTGAAATTTCTCCCCCAGTGAAGCCGTTTTCAATTTGCCCAACTTACTAGCGGTTTGTGCACACAACCCTCGACTAATTAATGTAAGCTCCCTGTGGTAACATCAAAAACTCACGCACACAACTGACCAACAAATGTACGATATGTGTGACGCTATATACATATATAGGGTATGTACTTACTTTCATTGTACATACATTATTCGCAATGTTATCGCAAACACTACAGACCATCTCTTACGAAAATAAAATAGAAACAGTTTTGGCCCCATGCACACAAATACCCACATACTATGCTTGAATATTTTCCTTATTATTAATTGCTTCAAAAATAGCAGTGAAATTTGACCAGGCCACAGCTTATGTACATATATAAACAAGTGCTTACAACTACATAGCTCAATAATTTGTTGTCTCCAACACTATTGCCCAATGCTAGTTACCGAACGTCCTCAAGACAAGGATATGTGCTTGCATACTATGTATGTATAGTATGATATGTATGCACTATGTACGTCTGCTTCGCGTTGAGCCAGCATGCAACACTAGTTGCCAGGCAAACACTGGCATTGTTAATAGAAAATAGTCATAAGTTAAATAAAAGTAGTGTATGCTCGGCTGAAAAACACCTGTATCTTATTTTCATATTAGCTCTGAGCTATGGGGTAATAAATATCTGAACACCACCAGTTTTAAAATGAAAGCAATAATTAAATAGTAGGAGATTTGCACCAAATCTATGAAAATCTAAAGTTGTGTGCTAACGGAAGCTTAAAGAGTTTTGTTCTTTTTCGTTGCAGTTGACTGACTAAACTAAGCCACCAGACTTGCAATACTATATTGCAGCTTTATGATACGAAATTTCTGTAATAATTATGTGTTGGAAATAGAATACTAGAAAATTGGTGACAATGGCCGACAGCAATGTCTGGAGTCTTAATTATTCCTGTAATTATGATTGCAATAGTATAAAATTTAAAGAAATTATTCATGAAACAATTTTTGCGTGGCAAAATCCTTATGTAACCCTTATTCCGAACCATAATTACTATAATGGATAATGTGCTAATCTGGTAATCTGATAATTATATAAAGTGGCAACTGAATTTAATTATTTTTTTTATTCATTTTGTATTAATATATTTTGCATATTATACTCGTTTTTTCTTTTTCTTTTCGAGCTAACGTGTTATCTTCGATAACCCTCCAATCGTTCTTTATCTTAGTTGCTATCGCATTGGTATATTTATCAATATTTTAAAAATTTTATACTTAAAACAATTGTGAACGTGATATAATATACAATAAAGTATATTTTAGTATATTGATGTACTATATATTCTTAGCAGCCGGCTTGATCACATTCGCATTATTTTGGCATCAATCAAAAGGGGAAATAGGTACATATGTATCTTACAGCCGTGCTCACTCAACTATAACTTTGTCACTAGATTTGTTATATTTATTTTATGCACGGGAAAAAAAAAATGAAAGAGAGTGTTGCTTTTATGTATTTTTTGTACATCTTGGATGCACTATAATAGGAGATTAATTTGATCTAAATCGGCCGAACTAAATCAAAGTTATATGCAAATAAAGCTTTTGGCTCTACATAGCGAAGAACGAACTCAGCGAATTGGTATTAACTATTTGTCAATAATTCAAGGTATAGTAGTCACTATTTATCTAATTTCAAAATATTTTTATACCCGCTACCCATAGGATAGAAGTGTTTTTTAACTTTGTACCTCCAGGAAATTTATGTAACAGGCAGAAGGAGTCATCTCCAACCCTATAAAGGATATATATTCTTGATCAGCGTCAATAGCCAAGACGATATAGCAATATCCCTCTTTTGATATGAGCACATACATTTCAAAAACTTTAAGGTATAGAGATATCATTTTTTCGACAGCATTTGCTATGTTTCCACGCAGATCAAGTTTGTTTCAAATTCTTTCCACGCCCACTTCCCAGCAAGCAAGATCCGCGATTTTTAGTACAATCAAAAATTACTAAACATGTTATCATTCATAATTTGGTTGCGATCAGATACAAATTTTAGAAGTTATTTAAAAACTACTTTTGTATGAGTTAAAACGCCTACTCACTACGGCTGACACTATAAAACAATATGTATATTGCAAATATAGCCTTTGGTATTTTGGTATATTTTGTAGTATGTTTGCGGTATATTAATTTGGTATGAATACCATTTTATTTCGATTTTATTCACAGTGGGCAGCGTGTATCTTTCTCGTTTAGTTTTATAATACAATTTGGTAATAATTAAAACTAAAAGCTGTATTAAATTTGGCCACGTCATTTGGCAAAGGTATCAGCTTCCAATTCTTTTATGTAATTTACAAATGCACTCATCTGGAAATAATTCTCTTTGTACTACGCTTTCAATTTCCTGTTCGATTTTTGAAATTGATATTTTTAATATATGTTCAGCAATTGAAATGGAAATTATAACTGTTCGATTGGATATTAGTATGAGTTATCATTGTACGTGGACAAATGCAGTAAACGAATTGCAAATTGAGGAGAATTGAATAATTTGTGGCTTCACATTAATGCATAATAGACTGTATTATAATGTGTGTTAATGCAAGTAAAGCTTACATTGTTTATGTAACGTGATAAATTTACATAATAAACGCACTTCAAAAAGGTGATGGAAGCTATTTAATCTGAATTAACTGAGTGGTGAGCTCTAATAAGAGCAAACTGATTGATTAGTGAAATAATGTTGACATTTTCGTTTAAATTAAATCAGAATTTAGGGAATAAGATAACCGATCTATATTTTGGAATTCATTTTAATATTTGCGGTACTTTTATTTTTTATACCCGCTACCCATAGGGTAGAAGGGTATTATAACTTTGTGCCGGCAGGAAATGTATGTAACAGGTAGAAGGAGGCATCTCCGACCCTATAAAGTATATATATTCTTGATCAGCGTCAACAGCCGAGACGATATAGCCATGTCCGTCTGTCCGTCTGTCCGTATGAACACCTAGATCTCAGAGACTATAAGAGATAGAGCTATATAGAGATAGAGCTTTCGACAGCATTTGTTATGTTTGCACGCAGATCAAGTTTGTTTCAAATTTTTGCCACGCCCACTTCCGCCCCTGCAAATTAAAAAAAATCGAATAACAAGCGTAATTTTAAAGCTAGAGTTACGAATTTTGGCATATACAGTAATAACTATAGTAGTTATGATCCCTGAAAATTTAGTTCGATCAGAAAAAAATTGTGGAAGTAATTAAAGAAATACTTTTGTATGGGCAAAAACGCCTGCTTACTAGGGGTCTGAGTTGCTTTGGCTGAAAATCTGGTATATTGTGCCGTCTATGGTATATTTTAAATGCGGTACTATATCGATAAACCACATATACCATTTGGTATATTTTTAGTATTTTTTGCAGTATATTTGGTATATTTTGAGAATAATACCGCAAAATATATTACTTTTATTCAAAATGGGTAGCGGGTATCTCACAGTCGAGTACACTCGACTGTAGCTTTCTTACTTGTTTTATTATATGTATGTAATTGCAGGGTGAATTGTATGTTACATTGAAATTTTGTATACCCGAAAACCGAAGGGTAAGAGGTTATTATAAGAGGCATCTCCGAACCTATAAAGGATATATATTCTATATATAACATATAAAGTCGAGACAAAATAGCCATGTCCGCACGTCCACATGAACACCATTATCTCAAAAACTATAAGAGATAGTTATAATTTTTGTTTACAGTTTTTTTTTAATTTCGCAGATCAACTTTACAACTCCGACTTCCGCACCAAAAAAAAAGGATAGAACATAGAATAGTGACAATGTGGTACATGGAATATTTGGAATGTAATAGTGTATATTACCATAAATATAAAGTTTAATATATTATAATATTTTTCGGTATACTTTAAGAATATTACCGATGTGTTTTGCTTCTATTAAAATTGGGTAGCGGGTATCTTACAGACGAGCAAAATCAACGGAAGCTTCCTTACCTGTTTTTTATTGATTCGATTCAGAAATACTAAAATGAATTCAGTGCTCGATATGCACTCTTTGGCAATTTAACGACTCATTTAATGGGTCCTATATCATAGTCCACACAAAAGCATTCATCAATTTCTCGGGGTCACCGCAAGTTGAATTGCCATTCACACGCATTGCGCCACTTCATTTTAATTAAACTGTTTGCCTCATTTTAAGCACACTCCACTCAGAGAAAAACCAATAATTTGTCTTTGCCATATTTCAATAGCAAAGCATCCATCCATCTCCGCTTCACCTCGTTTCACACAGTTTTGCCCAATCGATGCCAGAAATGAAATTGGCATCGATGCTCACATTACCAATGCAAATGCATTCGACGCCAAGCGAACTGATGTCGAGAGACGGGGTGTCTAGCTGTAATTGCTGCCCAACAATTTTATTTTAATTTTTCAAATAAAAATTTTGCACATTACTCTAAAGCGCCATTGTCACGCTCTTTAGACCTCCTTGCAATTTTAATAAAAGGAAAAAGAACAACGGACACAAAGTACTGGAAAAGCTTAAAAAAAAACAAGGACAAAGACTCGCTCGTTTCAATTAATACTCGTAACAAGAATGAAAGTAAACTATATAAGTGAGCAATTTAAGGAGACACTATTCTCATTTCATTTACATATAAACATATATAAAGGAATGTGTTCTGAAATCAAATAACTCCTGTGATTTACTATCAGTGTAAGAACCAAACTTATGATAACTGGGTGTGATCAGTTATGTAGTCAGTGCTGCATGAAAGTTCGTCTAAATTCCAGCTGTAACCAAGTGTAACCTTCTCTTATGTTAATTCACACCAAAGTAAGAGAACGAACACGTACAAACATATTTTTATACCCGCTACCCATAGGGTAAAAGGGTATTATAGCTTTGTGCCGGCAGGAAATGTATGTAACAGGTAGAAGGAGGCATCTCCGACCCTATAGAGTATATATATTCTTGATCAGCGTCAACAGCCGAGACGACCTAGCCATGTAAAAACAAGTAAGAAAGCTACAGTCGAGTGTACTCGACTGTGAGATACCCGCTACCCATTTTGAATAAATGCAATATATTTTGTGGTGTTATTCTCACAATATACCAAATATTCTGAAAAATACTAAAAATATACCAAATGGTATATGTGGTATATCGATATAGCACCGTATTCAAAATATACCATAGACGGCTCAATATACCAGTTTGTCAACCAAAGCAACTAAGACCCCTAGTAAGTAGGCGTTTTTGCCCATACAAAAGTTTTTCTTTAATAACTTCGACAATTTTTATCGGATCGCAACCAAATTTTCAGGAATCATAACTACTATAGTTATTATTATATATATCAAAATTGGAAACTCTAGCTTGAAAATTACGCTTGTTATTCGATTTTTTTGATTTGCGGGGGCGGAAGTGGGCGTGGCAAAAATTTGAAACAAACTTGATCTGCGTGCAAACATAACAAATGCTGTCGAAAAAAAATTATAGCTCTATCTCTTATAGTCTCTGAGATCTAGGTGTTCATACGGACGGACGGACAGACGGACAGACACACAGACACACAGACGGACAGACGGACATGGCTAGATCGTCTCGTCTGTTGATGGTGATCAAGAATATATATACTTTATAGGGTCGGAGATGCTTCCTTCTACCTGTTACATACATTTCCTGCCGGCACAAAGTTATAATACCCTTCTACCCTATGGGTAGCGGGTATAAACACTGCATCTCAGAGACTATAAGAGATAAAGATATACTTTTTATTGACAGTATTTGTTATGTTATTTGTTATGGTTTTTCACGCCCATCTTCACCTTAAAAATCGACAAAAATCATATAATAGTTATTATATAATAGTTGTATTTAAGATTTGTGAATATTTTCAGATAGCAATTGTAGAAGTTATTTAAGAAATACTTTTTTATGTCAAAAAACGCCGATTACAATCGGGTCATAGTTGTTTGTCTGACAATGTGGTATATTTTGACCTCTATTGTAAATTTCGTATATTGATATATGGTGAATTTTTTGTATTTTTATAGAACCTGATTTTATTGCATATGGCTAGCGGGTATCTCACTTTTACTTGTTTCAATTGTATGTAGTCACAATTTGGTTATGCACTCATATTTTTGCTCAAAGAGTATTAACTAGTCGAGCACGAATTATATATTATTGTTGCCGCAAATCAAGTCCCTGTGGCGCTGTAACATGTAATCATTGTTGCTTGTAATTAGTTTTCGTGTATGGCATTACGTCCAAAATACCACATTTTCTTCTATGTATACTTGTATATGTGAGTATATATTACAAAAATATTAAGTTTTATGCAACAACAATAAAACTAAGATTAAGGCAGAAAAACAGAATTATTCCATGTTATTGTTTTCCCTTAGCGTTAATTAAAATATAAATTTTACTTATTCATTAATAATACCTAAAACTATAGTTTTAAATAACCACTTTATAACACAAAGTTCGCGTCATTTTAATAACAATAACTATTACCCATTAGTCGTGAAGCATCTTTTGATGTTTTCATTGTTACTGTGGTTGGTAATTAATAATCAATTTTCAATTTGGTTTCTGTTTCTGTTGGTATAGTCGTCTACGCCTGATTGGCGGTTGCATATACAGGACCCTTTGCGTACATCCTCTCTCACACAGCTATCCTAACAATTGATTTGTTGTTCTATTTGATGTCATCAGTGTTGCACCATCAATGTCTAAACAAAGTGCCACATAATTTGTTTGTTCGTCGCACTTGGACCACAAATTTTGTGAAATTAACATGTGATATTCGTCGCTTAACCCTCCCATTAGGTTGACAGTCTGGCTTAACAGATGGCTGGTTAACTTGATTATGAGAATCCGAAAATAGTATCATTGTTTTAATGATTATCAATTCAATAGAAATATGTAGACAGTGCTACGGAACATCAAGTCTTGACTTATAACTTTGTGCATTTAACATTAAGAAGGACGCATCGCCAACCCTATAAAGTATATATATTCTTGATCAGGGTCAACAGCCGAGACGTTATATAATCGAAATATAGAAATGTTGTCCGTCAGAATGTGATTCTATTACAAAAAACTACTAGTATGGTGCTTTATAGTCCATTAGGAATACATGCTAAATTGCAGCGCCATATTACCCTTAAGATCGAGCGCCATATTTTATTTTAGAAATGATTGTCTGGAAAAATTAAGCTGAGGTATGTAGAAATGATAATTAGAAATGATAATTAAATAGTCAAAGTGTTTATATAATATACTCGCCGTATACCGTATATGTAATGTGTGTTGGAAAGTAAGCCATGGAATGGACCTGTCTTTTACTGACTCATTGACCACTCGCTTAAACTGAAATCTACCCGCTGCACTCTGGACTCTTCACTTTGTACTGGGTACTCTTCACTTCTCATCTCTTATCTATCAGCTTTGTCAGTTTTTCATTTCGTAGAGCTGTTGAACTTCCTTTTTTATTTAGCCTCCTTTGAATGGAGTTTATCATTGAAGCGCATGGTTGCCATGGCCTGCGCTTTTCAGGAGAAGACGCTAAGTGGCATGTGAGGCGTATGAGCTATCTCTGGGCATTTCTACCCGCTGAGTATGGTAGACATGTGGTTTGCATTTAAAGTTTAAGTGGCGCAAAATCAGTGCTTGTACAAACATCGTGCAATGACAGCTGCTGCAGCTGCATCGGCGATGCTGCTGAGAAGGACTCCATTTGCAACATCAATCGCAACCCCTTCCTGTTGTCAGTATTTGTTGCAATGCGCTGTCCCCATTACGTTGAAGGTAGTTGGAGTGTGAGTGTTTGTGCGGGCTTAATAAACCGTATACAAGCCGCCGGATGTTGGTTGATGCCTGGGTACAGGAGGCGTCGTCGTAAATGCCAACGGTTGAGTTTAATTAGCTTTAATGGCTTAATGCTGGCAATTCCAGCTGGCCGGAGATAGAAGTTGGCCCACTTAACTCTTCAGTCAGCGTAGCTTTAAGCAGAAAAACGATGAACTTCTCTTACTTAACGGTTTAGACATATGTGCATTTCTTTTTCGATCTAGAAAATATCCATTCTATTTTAAAACTGACAACAAACTACTATCATCGAGTTTAATTAAACATTTCAAAAAGCCACTGACCCATACTAAAATTGGGTCGAGCACTAGGCCAAGCACCTTTTTGTCCTGTTCATGTACATGTGACTCCCAGTATCGACATAGTTATTCCTCCAGATGCCAGGTGGAACATATGCTAAGCATGCAAGACGGCATTCATACCGAATAATATTTACGTATTATTGTAAACGCGTGCACATAGTAAATGTTTGCTTTAAATAATGTTTATATTTACATTTATTTTTAAAACTTATTTGTTCAATTGCGGCATGTAAAATCATATATAAGACTCTAAAACCTCACAACAGAGAACTCAGTTTCAGTTAACTCCTCTGGCTGTCAAGGGATAAGTGAATTGTTGGGATGAAATTGGCGACCGTCTTCCTTATTGGTACTATTAAAAGCTTCCAATTTTATAGAATCGTCTCGTAAAACTATTGTTCTGTTCCACTTTTAGGGAGCTATTTCCTTTTATGCTCTGCCAATTTATGTCTAGGCGCTCCAAAACATCGCGGATCAATAGGGTGGGGATCATGGCCTCCTAGACCACCGAGTACGCAACCTATCCAACCATGCCAACCGACGCAGCCAACCCAACCACAATGTACCAAGCCACCAAAAAAACCCACTTGTCCAACTCGTCCACCAACAAAGCCCACATGTCGTCCAACTAAACCTACATGTCTTCCGACGAAACCCACATGTCGTCCAACGAAACCCACATGTCCACCAACGAAACCAACTTGCCCACCAACGAAACCGACATGTCCACCAACAAAACCCACATGTCCTCCGACGAAACCCACATGTCCACCAACGAAACCAACTTGTCCACCAACGAAACCAACTTGTCCACCAACAAAACCAACTTGCCCACCAACAAAACCGACATGTCCACCAACGAAACCAACTTGTCCACCAACTAAACCCACATGTCCACCAACAAAACCGACATGTCCACCAACAAAGCCCACATGTCCACCAACAAAACCGACATGTCCACCAACGAAACCCACATGTCCACCAACAAAGCCCACATGTCCACCAACAAAGCCCACATGTCCACCAACAAAGCCCACATGTCCACCAACAAAACCAACTTGTCCACCAACAAAACCGACATGTCCACCAACAAAACCGACATGTCCACCAACAAAGCCCACATGTCCTCCGACGAAACCCACATGTCCACCAACGAAACCAACTTGCCCACCAACGAAACCAACTTGTCCACCAACAAAACCGACATGTCCACCAACAAAACCGACATGTCCACCAACAAAGCCCACATGTCCTCCGACGAAACCCACATGTCCACCAACGAAACCAACTTGTCCACCAACGAAACCGACATGTCCACCAACAAAACCCACATGTCCTCCGACGAAACCCACATGTCCACCAACAAAACCGACATGTCCACCAACAAAGCCCACATGTCCACCAACAAAACCAACTTGTCCACCAACAAAACCAACTTGTCCACCAACGAAACCAACTTGTCCATCAACGAAACCAACTTGTCCACCAACAAAGCCAACTTGTCCACCAACAAAACCGACATGTCCACCAACGAAACCAACTTGTCCACCAACAAAACCGACATGTCCACCAACAAAACCGACATGTCCACCAACAAAGCCCACATGTCCACCAACAAAGCCCACATGTCCACCAACAAAGCCCACATGTCCACCAACAAAACCAACTTGTCCACCAACAAAACCGACATGTCCACCAACAAAACCGACATGTCCACCAACAAAGCCCACATGTCCACCAACAAAGCCCACATGTCCACCAACGAAACCAACTTGTCCACCAACAAAACCGACATGTCCACCAACAAAACCGACATGTCCACCAACAAAGCCCACATGTCCACCAACAAAGCCCACATGTCCACCAACAAAGCCCACATGTCCACCAACGAAACCAACTTGTCCACCAACAAAACCGACATGTCCACCAACAAAACCAACTTGTCCACCAACAAAGCCCACATGTCCACCAACAAAACCGACATGTCCACCAACGAAACCCACATGTCCACCAACGAAACCCACATGTCCACCAACAAAACCGACATGTCCATCAACGAAACCAACTTGTCCACCAACTAAACCCACATGTCCTCCTACTAAACCAACATGTCCACCAACAAAGCCCACATGTCCACCAACGAAACCAACTTGTCCACCAACAAAACCGACATGTCCACCAACAAAACCAACTTGTCCACCAACAAAACCGACATGTCCACCAACGAAACCAACTTGTCCACCAACTAAACCCACATGTCCTCCTACTAAACCCACATGTCCACCAACAAAACCGACATGTCCACCAACAAAACCGACATGTCCACCAACGAAACCCACATGTCCACCAACGAAACCAACTTGTCCACCAACGAAACCCACATGTCCACCAACGAAACCCACATGTCCACCAACGAAACCCACGTGTCCACCAACAAAACCGACATGTCCACCAACGAAACCCACATGTCCACCAACAAAACCGACATGTCCACCAACGAAACCAACTTGTCCACCAACTAAACCCACATTTCCTCCTACTAAACCAACATGTCCACCAACAAAGCCCACATGTCCACCAACGAAACCAACTTGTCCACCAACAAAACCGACATGTCCACCAACAAAACCGACATGTCCACCAACGAAACCCACATGTCCACCAACGAAACCAACTTGTCCACCAACGAAACCCACACGTCCACCAACGAAACCCACACGTCCACCAACGAAACCCACACGTCCACCAACGAAACCCACACGTCCACCAACGAAGCCTACACGTCCTCCAACGAAACCCACACGTCCACCAACGAAACCCACACGTCCACCAACGAAGCCTACACGTCCTCCAACGAAACCCACACGTCCACCAACAAAACCAACTTGTCCACCAACGAAACCTACACGTCCTCCAACGAAACCCACACGTCCACCAACGAAACCAACTTGTCCACCAACGAAACCTACACGTCCTCCAACGAAACCCACACGTCCACCAACAAAACCAACATGTCCTCCAACGAAATCTTGTGGACCTGGCGGAAAACCATGCTATGGATGCCCCTCACAGGGACCACTTTGCAAGGATCTGTTAACCAGATTGGAATCATTGAGACGTACAATCCAAAAATGTATCTGTGGTGAAAGCTATTGGCTTTTGTAGATACATATTCCAACCATAAGGTTAAAGAGAATATAAAGTGCTTAATATCTTATTAGTTTTTTGCAACATGTTAAAAAGCTACAAAGTTTATAAAAAAAGTTGAAGACATTTCTTAATTAAATGCTTTGTTTGTACTTCTAATCGAAATTTGCTCATTTTAAGGCTCAAATGGTTAATCAAAATTATTTTCAGTGAACATTTCCATATTCCAACAAGGTCATTGAGGTTTTGAAGTGTCACTAGAAGTTTTTATTATAACTTTGTGCTGGCAGGAAATGTAACAGGTAGAAGGAGGCATCTCCGACCCTATAAAGTATATATATATTCTTGATCAGCGTCAATTATCGAGACGATCTAGCCATGTCCGTCTGTCTGTCTGTCCGTCCGTCCGTATGAACACCTAGATCTCAGAGACTATAAGAGATTGAGCTGTAATTTTCGACAGCATTTGTTATGTTTGCACTTAGATCAAGTTTGTTTCAAATTTTTGCCACGCCTACTCCCGCCCCGCAAATCAATAAAAATCGAATAACAAGCGTAATTTTAAAACTAAAGCGAATTTTGGTATATACACAAATAACATTAGTAATTGCAATTCCTGAAAATTTGGTTGCGATCCGATGTGGATGTGGAAGTTATTGAAGTTATTTTGTATGGGTAAAAACGCACACTTTCGTTTGTATGTATGCGACTATGTATCTACATGCTCGCGTATATTGATATGTGTATGCATGTGTAGTTTTGCAACGACAACAATTGCTCGTGTCTTAGATGTTAAGAATTAAATAGCGGCTGCATAAAGACTGCGATGGTCGTGTTGGTAGTGTGCAAGCCAAACATGCTGTGATGTGTCGGTTCGAGTCCCGGTCGGGAATACATACACACACATTTTGTTTCTTTTTTTGAATGCGATTTATAAATTTTCATTCCCTTTCAAGCTTACTGCCAGAAGTAAGAACCAATTGCGCACTGCTTGTTGATGATTGACTGGATCTCAGATACTATAAGAGATATAAGATTTTTTCAACAGCATTTGTTATGTTTGCCCGCAGATTAAGTTGGTTTCAAATTTTTGTTACGCCCACTTCCGCCCCTGCAAATCGAAAAAAAAAAATCGAATAACAAGCGTAATTTTAAAGCTAGACTCGCGAATTACAATAATAACTATAGCAATTGTGATTCCTGAAAATTTGATTGCGATCAGATAAAAATTCTCGAAGTTATTAAAGAAATACTTTTTTTGTATGGGCAAAAATAATATGGGCACTTACTAGGGGTCTAATATGCTTTGCCTGACAATCTAGTATATTTTTCACTCTTTAGTATAGTATTTTGAATGTAGTACCACCTCAAAATAACAAATATACAATTTGACATGTTTTTACTATTTTCTAATATTTTGTGGTATATTGTTTAGGTATATTTTTTGGAATATTACCACAATATTTTGATTTTACTCAAAGTGGGTAGCGGGTATCTCACAGTCGAGCACACTCGACTGTAGCTTTCTTGTTTTGTTTCGAGTACGAATATTTTAATGAAAAAACTGCTGCTAAACTGTTAATAATTTCTAAGCTTTAACCGATAATAATTTTCTAAAAAAACAAAAGTAAGAATTTATATATTCAATATACTCTATATATGGTAATTCTCCAACCAAAAAAATCGCTTGCGACACTATTTACAGTGAATAAAAAACTGAAACTATTATAACAAGTAAGAAAGCTACAGTCGAGTGTGCTCGACTGTGAGATACCCGCTACCCATTTTAAATAAAAGCAAAATATTGCGGTATCATTTTCAAAATATACCGAATATACTGCAAAAATACTAAAAATATACCAAATGGTATATTTGGTATATCGATATAGTTCACCATTCAAAATATACCATAGACGGCACAATGTACCCGATTGTCGGCCAAAGCAACTCAGACCCTAGTAAGTAGGCGCTTTTGCCCATACAAAAGTATTTCTTTAATAACTTCCACAATTTTTATCTGATCGTAACCAAATTTTCAGGAATCGTAACTCTAGCTTTAAAATTACGCTTGTTATTCGATTTTTTTGATTCGCGGGGGCGGAAGTGGGCGTGGCAAAAATTTGAAACAAACTTGATCTGCGTGCAAACATAACAAATGCTGTCGAAAAAAAATTATAGCTCTATCTCTTATAGTCTCTGAGATCTAGGTGTTCATACGGACAGACGGACAGATACACAGACGGACAGACGGACATGGCTAAATCGTCTCGGCTGTTGACGCTGATCAAGAATATATATACTTTATAGGGTCGGAGATGCCTCCTTCTACCTGTTACATACATTTCCTGCCGGCACAAAGTTATAATACCCTTCTACCCTATGGGTAGCGGGTATAAAAATATAGAAAGGGTAGTCTTAGCGATCTGGATTAAAACTCTATTCTGAGCTAAGATTGTTTATTATATCGAATCCATTTTCTCTCAAATACATTTATTTTGGTTGCACCAGGAAAATAATCGAGTAATATATCGAGACACTAAATCCTTAAAAGTATTTTCTGTTAAATCCTAATGGAATTAAATGGAATGGTTGAGTATCGCTGTGGACAGTTAAGCCCCTCTAAAAACAACTACGCGCACGTGGTTATTCATTCACACGTAAGAGCTGTGATACCCCACATTGCAGCAATTGGTTTGCTAAAGAAAGTTTGCCTCATAACTTAACAATGAAGAAGATGCATAAGCAACACGTTCGTGCCATTCAATGTTGCACCACCCTCCAACAACATACATATGTATGTCCATATGTATATATCTTCTCTGTGTACACTAAAATTATTACATATATACACAGTCTAGAACTTACTTTCTATATATATAATATATTATAATTTTTATATTTAATAATATCTATAGTCTTTATGATTTCTGAAAGTTTGGCTGCAATCAAATAAGAAATGTAAAAGAAAAACGTTTGTATGGGGAAAACACCTACTGCAGTACACTATGGGCAAAAAGTCCCGAATTACGGCATTCTTACATTTTTTTTTGTGTTCCGTATTATTAAATTGACTTTATTTTTTGAATTAGAATACTTCAAGAATACTGAAACATATTTTTAAGGTTAACATTTTTGCCCGTTTTTGCCCTATTTACGGCAATACTCAGTGTTGCAGTTGTATTTATGTGTTGTCATTCATCGTTGAATGATTTTGGGTGCAACAACACCCGCCAAAAATCTGTTTTGAAGCAGTTTGTTTTGCAAAATATCTATGAAAATTAATAAAGTGATGTTCAGAAAATCTTAATAATAGATAAGCTTAAGCAGTTATTCGAATTGATTAACACTAATTCGCTAAAATGCAACAGAAAAGCTTGCGCAATGGCTTGCATCATCGTTCTAAATTGAGTTTCTTAAAATGATATTCCACGCGAAAAGCCTGGTCTTAAACGCTTGACGTATACTGAGGCAGGACCAAGGTTGTAGTCAAAATTAGCATTTGAAAAAATTGTACAAGCGTGATATGTTTTCTCATGCAAGAAAAAGAGCCGCCTAAATACTAGATGATGATGATGTGTTTAATAGAGCATTGGATTCCTCTGACCCACTGCTTTCAACTATAAATCTAAATGAACGCCAAGAATTAAATTATAAAAAAAACTACCAAGAGATGTTATAGGTCTTTTAGAATCTCTTGATTTTGAGCTTCCAACAACAGGGGATGTGATAATCAGGTAGAAGAAGGTGGACATAATGAATTCGAAATACTCAGGCTGGATTTTTTGGAGTTGCAGGAAGAGCCTTGGGAAGAATAAATTATTAACTGGGCATCAAAGTATGGAGTCACAAAACTTTATATTGAGCTCTAACTAATTAATTCAGTGATCCAAATCAACTGCACATTAGTGCACATTTATTAATATTATATTAATGTAATATATTTAAAAATAAATTTAAAAGGAAATCGAAAATTGTATCCTTATAGGCGGTGGGCGGAAAGGAAGGCGTGGTCCAATTAAAAAAAATCCGATATTCTTTATTTTTTAGGTACATATATGTACAAAGTGTCATGTTTCTATCATCAAAAATGGTAATAATGCCTCAATTTGGGACTTTTTGCCCATACTGCAATGGGATCTTAAATGCTTTGGCCGATAATCTGGTATATTTTGAATGTGGTACTGTATCTAAATACCTAAAACCACCTTTGGTATAGTTTTATTATTTTTGCGGTATATTAATTTTGCACACTTGACTGTAGCTTAATTGTTCAAATTATTTTTTTGGACAATTTTGACTTGTTGTTTGTTTATCAAAATGGCATAAATCAATATTTTCAAAAATCTCTACAACATTCTCTAGATATACCGATTTAGTTTTTTTTTCGCCCAGTAGGTTGAAATTAGCACCACTTGTGCAGCGTGCCACTGTAGCCTTCCACCGAAACACGTGTCATTTGTATTTTTAAATATATATTTCAAAACATTCCGCAAGTAGAAAGTTACAAGGCTTTTTTAACTTAAATTAATTGGATTGAGAGAATGGTTTTTACCTCCGTAGCAGCAGTAATTGCTAAAGCAGTTCATGGGTTCAAAGTTATTCGCTATTAATGATAATGTGTTGATTTCTAGTGATATAAACGTCGTGTCATGGATATATTATATATATTTTACATTCTTTGTGTAATAAATAAGAGATTTAATAGTTAAATTTACATTTGATAGATTGATCATTATGTACTATATTTGTAAAAATTATATGTATCATAACAAAATCCTAGTACTTACTATTTCCTTTGTATTCCAAGTATCATATTTATAGGCATTTATTTTTTTTTATAAAATTAGCACTTTATTTGTATTTATTTAAAAGCTATTCCCAATATTAGTAGAATTTTTTTATCAATAGAAAGGTGTTAATAAGCCCCAATATATATAACTATATTGCATACATATGTATATATTTTTAAACGTGATCATACTACTTTGCAATTGCTTTGCTCATTACTGAAACTCGTTTACTATGTTCCCTGATTTAGTCCAACATCATTGTGCCTTTTCCACATTTGTTATAGTTTAATGTTTCCATGACAATTATTGTTTATTAAAAATAAAGCTTTAATTTTTTTCTTAAAATCGAATTACTGACGACATAATTTTCTTAAGATTCTTTTTACACTATTCCAAACATTTCTCTCTATATGCAATTCTAAGTTTTGCAAATGGGTAATGTTAAGTTTTGCGAAATTCACTAAATACATTCATTATTGCTTATACTAATATTCGTTGTAAACACATTCATATTCAATACATGTTGATTATATCCTATCAATCATATGACAGCCGCCTTCATCAACAAGTTTTCAATAATGAGCAGCTAATTAATTATAACTATACTATACGATTACACAGAGTATAGTATATTAGCCTTAAGATTGGGCTTCATTGAATAAGAATTTTAAATGATTTTTTGCATGTTTGTTGCTTGGCAAAGAAAATTCGCATTGAAGCTTTTAAAGCTACATTTTACAACCTACACGGATATATAAAATGTCTAACTATATTGTGGTTTGTCTTTTCAATGTTGAAGTATGATACATTATTTTGTAGTCTTTAGGTAATTTATTGATAGAAATTATGCGTGCTTATCACATTACAAACATTTGAACATATACATGTAACTAAAACTAATTAACAATATTGCTAAAATATGAGAACCTGAAGTAGGCAGGTTTGAACTACAAATAATTTTATAATAAAGTTAAACGAAAGCAAACTTCACAATGTCTTTAAAACTTGGGATATAAGGTTAATTTCCTAACAATCTTACATTGGACAAAAATAAAAGTTATCCATGTCAATGAGTATTCTTAGACTTTCAGTTAAAAGATTATAACTCAGCTTAGGAAATATGAATGTGCCTTCCCTTTTCCATTTTTGCTGATGGTTGCAAGAGGACCTATTAAGCAAAAAATATAAGTATTAGAGGATATAGATAGACCAAATAGAAATCAATTCAACTTTTCGTACCCTCAGTATCTGAGACGCTGGCCACGCCCATCGCCTTAAGCGACCGAAAGAGTGCACCTAAATTTGATCGTCCATCCAGGAATTTTTTCTCCAGGCGAACTATTGGCGCCTTTTTACTTTTGGTCTGAGTATGCCAGACAAGTACCTCGGTGCAATTCATTCCCCTTGGCTCAATCTGATCAATGTGCAGTCCAATGCTGCGCAGGAACAAATCCTCCTCGTAGCCTGGCTTGTAGGGCATATTTACATTGGGATATAATGACATATAAGCCAGGTTAACAGCAAAACCTGCCATATCAACGGGCCATCGACGACCAGCTACCCAAGAGTCCAAAAACGCCACAACTTTACCCTATAGGAGAGTTGTTAAACAGTTAATGGACAGCTCAAAAATATCATGGTAGTTGTGGTTGTACTTACATCACGCACCACCGGTCCACTGACCGCGTAGTCCGCTATCAGTCCAACAGGAAACATGGAGACACGCTGTGTCTGCCGGATTTCCGAGAACAGTCTCAGATCGTATGTATTGTCATCGTCTCCAAAATAAAGCACACCATTCGTGAGGTTGTGCTGTCGTATCCATTGCAGTGCTGCACGGCGATTTGCAACTCCCCTAGGCGCTGGCTTAGTACTCCGAAACTTATGAGGCATGGGACTGGATAAATGCGTAAACGGTATGCCTAAATAATTAGAAGGAAAGTGTTTAATATACTGAACGATCAATTTATACTTAATATGCAACTCATTCATTTTACACACATACCAAAACGATTAAGCAACATATCCATATATGTATCACATCGCTCATAATCATTGGCGACCAGCCAGTGAATCCGAGGCACATGGAGGAGCGTGTGCGCCAGCCGCGTAAGCTCAGGTATTTGCTCCCGTCTTGGATATGTGGGGGTTACGAAATAGATCACAGACAGCTGAGCGTAGGCACTGTGGGGCTTATCTTGCATGTACAAACGGCGATCCTCATGGCTTTCACTGCAGATGTGCAGCGACTCATTTAACGCGTGTGAACTTAAACTATCTGTAACAACAAAAAATACAGAATATAATACAATTTAACGATTTCGCCCAAAAATATGCCATGTATTTTTAAATTTGTATTAACGTTAATGAACTCATTCTTTAATTGCTACAGTATATTTGGTATGTTGATATAGTACCACTTTCAAAATATACCATAGACGGCAATATATACCAGATTGTCAGCCAAAGCAACTAAGACCCCTAGTAAGTAGGCATTTATGCCCATACAAAAATATTTCTTTAATAACACAATTATTATCTGATCGCAACCAAATTCTCAGGAATCATAACAACTATAGTTGTTATTGTATATACCAAAATTCGCAACTCTAGCTTTAAAATTACGTTTGTTATTCGATTTTTTTGATTTGCGGAGCGGAAGTGGGCGTGGCAAAATTTTGAAGCAAACTTGATCTGCGTGCAAACATAAAAACTGCTGTCGAAAAAAAATTATAGCTCTATCTCTTATAGTCTCTGAGATCCAGTGTTTCACACGGACAGACGGACAGACACACAGACGGACATGGCTAGATCGTCTCGGCTGTTGACGCTGATCAAGAATATATATACTTTATAGGGTCGGAGATGCCTCCTTCTACCTGTTACATACATTTCCTGTCGGCACAAAGTTATAATACCCTTCTACACTATGGGTAGCGGGTATAAAAAGATGTTAGTATTCACGGATAGGAAAAACATGAGGGGGAAGCATCGAGTTGAAATTTCAATTCTAATTTATATTTACAATAATAGTATATTTCCACAAACACTGTACATACACGCTAATCTGTGAAATGATTAGAATCATTCATGTGCTAATAAGAGCTCCATACAATTTGCTTAATTATGTAACGCTAATGTAGAGAATAGGAGTAATACATATGTGTTTATATAAGTTATTTGCATAAACTTGCAATACCTAAATACAATATGATGTAATACGATCGATGACAGCGATAAAGGCTTTGAAAACAACAATTAATATTATTCCTATATGTGTTAATTATCAATGTAATTAGAGTCTTACAGATGCTGATGACACAAAAAAAGATTAAAAGCTAAGAATAGTCATTTTAGAGTCTTATAGCATTCGAATTCTTTTCTAAATTTGAGTATGAAGTTTGAAAATTTGTAGAACCGTTTGCCATTAAATATATTACAAATATCAGGTTTAATTATTTGGGTTTTATTTTAGTACTATAATTTAGAATTATTAGGGAAATGATTAGTACAACTAATGTAGTGTATTTATGCACACATTCAACGATAAGATAATTGATCAAAATACCAAATTCAATTAACTAATGGTATATTCGTTAGGGAATATTATTCATATAAGTTTACCTGCAATACACATAGTGCAGACAAATTAGCGTTAATGTGGGTTATAATCTGCCCCAAAAGACTATTAAAAACATCCCCTGATAAATCTATAAAGTCGAAAACATGCGACACGTACGCTAGAATATAGACCATTAGAACCACCCAAAAGAGATATGGCGCTGATGATAAGTTTCACGTGTACATTAACGTTAAAACACATAATTGCAGTTGTTTTGTGTGGCCATCTATCAAAAATCTTACACATTAATTACAACGGGTATCAGACAGAGCTCTTTTTTTAATAACTAATTAAGTATTGACCCAAGCGAGAATGACTCGTCTCAACATCGCATATGACACAGTGTGAGGAGAAAATCGTTGCCTGTCATGCATAAAGTATAAGATTGTTCGTAAGTGTTTACCCATACTCGAGTGTGGCCTATGAGCAAATAACTCAAGTGTAATGCTTTCAATTTTAGTGTAGACTCTCTGAACACGCGACCTCAATTCTCTCGTTTTTTTGTTCTGCTTTGCCATTCATAAATGCCGCCACCGACAAATGACTGATAAGTTCTCCCGCTAACGCTGCAATATAAGAATAGTAAAAAAAAACTCATTCTCTTATCTTCATACAAAATCAGAAATATTTAGATACTATACATAAAATAGCATTTCTATGATTAATTGAATGCTCACGTATCTCTTGATTGCTATTATGGGAGTTATTTCCCAAATGGTTTTCAATTTGGGTTTCTTTTTCTTATCACTCATTGTCTGGTTATACCCTGTGTAGCGAAAATTAGTATAAAAACAAAGCACACCCGACTAATGTTAATGAATATTCTTGACCAGTCGCTCTATCAGAATGAAGACAATAAGTGATGGACAATGAATTTTAGTTTACTTAAGCTAATAATGATTACAAACTAAATAAAATAATCTGCAACGAGGAATTTATTTTATGTATTATATGAAATTTTAGAATAGGTTGGCTTAGTATTAATAAAGTATAGAGTATTCGGAGCGAGCCACACTTGGCTAACGTGTTCAGTTAATGACTAAAGTACCCACTCATGTCTGGCAATGATTCGAACTATTGCTACTTGAACCAACAATGATTCATAATATTGTTATCAATAGGTTTTATATAACATCTCAGTTGTCATAAAATATTAATTAAATAAAAAAAAGGTAATAAATACTTCTTATGTTTATTCCCAAAAATTACGAGTCACGAATAAAACGCAAACATAATTGTTGCTTATATCCAACATCTATAAATCACTTAACTTTTCTTTTCTGGACAAAAAAAAATTGCTCGGCTTTTAATGCAAACATTCTCTTTAATCATGAGGAATTGAATATCCAATTTATATTCTTTTCCGATAAATTGCCGAAATTATTAATGTTTTCAGGAAATCACAACCATTAAAAGTCTCATTTTTGCTCATTCTGCATTAGAATTTGGATAATCTGGTGCGATTTGACTACAAAGCCATTAAAAGTGTGAATGCAAGAAACTAGTGTGTTTTGCTGAATGGTGTGCAATTCGAAAAATTTTTAAATAATTATTATACTGCTACATTTGAATATGCAATTGCAAATCACAAATATTAATCTTCTAGACAACAGAAACATGGCCATGGCGTGTCAAAAGAGCATTAACAAAAGTCAAATAAAGGCAAATTATCGTAAATTTCAATCCGAATTGAATCTGCCATTTCCTAAACACCTAAATTAAATTTCTAACTGAACTACTATATGTCGAGCAATTTTAAAAATAAAATACCAAAAATTATACATATTCAAATGATTTCAATTAAATGTTTTGTTCTACAGCTCTTAAAGGGGAAGAAAGCAATTAACTCAGCTCGAAAATCACATATGATATATAGGTAGCATTGAGTGTAGGAAAAGACTCTAATTAAGTCATTTAACATTGTGACTGACACTTCGAGAACTGTGTGAACTGACGGCATGACTGTAGACTTTATTAACTGATTGCACAGATAACAATGAAACATTTTTATATAACATAATGGTAAATAAACAATTTAAAAGTTTGCGACCTCGGAATGGGCTGGTAGGTTAGATTTGACATGAACACATTAAAAGAGATGAATGTCGATGATGTTTCAAGTTTCGTGATAAGGAACCCTCCATGAAGAAATTGTAAAGCTTTTTACATAATAATTACTCAAGCTAATCAGCTTATCTTATCAAGTATCAGTTAATAACAGATAGTGTTTAGACTGGAGTCGATCAACATTTAGAATTAAGTAAGAATCTCTATCTTAAGATAACATTCTAATAAAAAGCTCTATGTAACTTTTTGTATTCTTTTCTTGCTTTACATTAAATAAATGATTAAATTAATGACATTGTCAAACTAACAATTAGGCTATACAAAAACCATAATAGAAATTGAAAGGCTGTAAGTACTGTTCGTTGGATAACATAAGGAAGCGTCAATGATTAAATAAATCATTTAAAATTAAAAGCAAAAATCGAAAAATAAAAGCATTCCGAACCAATAAAGCGATGGGTCTGGAAAGGAACCCGATCGATATGCACCCAATCAGCCACAACCGCAACAAATGGTGGCAAATGTTGGTGGAATAGAAAAAACATGGAATTAGCGATAAATTACGTATAAGAAATTAAAAGCAGAGAACCGGAAAAAGTGGCCTTGACATGCAGCGCAGCAACGGCTATAAAATAGCGTAGCAGTCTATCGATAAAATATTCAACAGAAAAAGACAGTGCCGAGCAAATTAAGCCAATTACAGCTAAATAATAAATAGTGAAAAGCCGCGCGAAGCAACAGCTACAACAAAAAAACAGTTAACAAGCTAGAACAGTCATCTAACTAACTAAAACCCCAAAGTCAGACCGACCACTTATGTGCATGCAATGATTACCGCAATACTTTGAGGCTCAAAGCAACGGGTGGTTACTGAACGGGCTGAACAGACGGGTGGTTGTTACAGGGTAGAGTAATGCGAATTCGTGTAGAACTGACAGTGACTGCCAAAGAAGGCCAAGGCGAAAGTGCAAACTGTTTAGGAGAGACAAGGAAAGAGGACCAACGCGTAGTGTGGGTGAGATGTTCGGGTGTCGAGTGTTTGCTCGTTAGTCAGTCGGTTAGGTGACTTGTTTTGTTATTGTTAAGCAAGCCACTTGTACATTGGACTGTACTAACCCACTTGAAGACGCTTCATGTAACGATTTTTATATTATTTTTACACTGTCTTATTGTCTAGAAAAGGAAAATGTTAATTTTAAAGTAATTTATTTAAATTAGATACATATGTATAAGCAGATTCATATGTGTGCATATTTATGTATATAAAAATACATTTAATTCAATGGAAATTATTAAGCACGGCTGCAGTAGTCGGATCTTAGTTGCTTTGGTTTGTAATAGTATATACATATATGTGTATATACCAAAAATACACTTTGGTATATTTTAGTATTATTTTGCTATTTATTTTTACTTTCTTACTTGATACAAATATTATATTATAATTTGTTGACTTATTTTGATAGACCCAAAATGAAATAAATAGAAAAAATAACATTTTGTTTGATTGAGAAGAGGGTTAATCGATTTTGTGTATATTATTTAGTTTAATTAAATAAATCGCACACGTCTACAATACGGATTTTTGGATAAATTAGTTTAATAAAATTAGTATAGATTTTGTGAGACACTCTTAAAACGACTTTTCTTTCTTGTCAAATAAAATATTTATATTTTATAAACGTCCGTATGATTCCACCTACTTATTACTTAAATATTTATTTACTAAAAATGTGTATTCTCTTCGACAGACGGAGGTTAGACTTATTCTCGCTTTGATTTGCAATGTATCGAATCATTATTATTTTGGTAGATTCTTATATTTATAATCTATTTGTAATAGAATAGATTATTCTATAAATGAACCAACTATATAAATATAATATGATTTATTACAATGTTTGCGACAACGATTAAAGATCAATGAAAAGTGGTTTTCCTAATATTTTGGAGTCCAATAAAATACATTAAAATGATACATATAAATATCTAAATATTTTAAAGTTTAAAGGATGCAATTTTCTCCTCGTCAAAAAATCTATGTTTGAACACTTCGTTGTCAACAGACTACACCACAGAAATGCTCATACACTGATAAGTAGTAAATTTACAAATTTTTTTTATAAAATCGACACAAAATAAAGAATGAATTAAAGCGATTGAACCGCTTACTTAAAACTGCGGGAAAGTGAAAGTCGCAGTGTGGATTCATTTTCAACCATCAACGAAGTTGCATGTTCAATGCACTGCGAACCAGTGTTGCCAGTTTAGCCTATTTCAGGCTAGATCTAGCCTATTTTTAAATGATCTAGCCTATAAAATTTGTAAATAGCCTATAGCCATAAATCTAGCCTATTTTAAAAAAAAATTTAGCATATTTTTTTAATGTATTTGTGAACAAGGAAAAATTTTATTTTTGGTGTTCATTGTTTTGTGATCTCTAATAATTAATTGTGAAATAAAAGTGAATCGAAGCGTACGTGCCAAAATGCCGAAAGCCATTTACAAACAATTATTTCGCGATGCTTGGTTGGAAAACAGTGAGTTTAAGGACTGGCTCCGGAAAATGCCAGCTGATCCAGCCAAGGCATTTTGTTGCTATTATAAATGCTCAGTAGCAGCTAAGGTATACGACATACGGCAACATGCGGTGTCCAAAAAACATATTTCGACAATGGGCGCAATTGGTCAAACACAAAAACTAAGTTTTCCTTCCAAATATCACCTGTGGACCACTTGTCGAAATTGTGTGTGAAACAATTTAAAGCGTGCATTGCAGCCGCACAAATACAGCTTGGACGGACGAAGTGCACGCAGATTATAAACAATGTGTTGGAAGTGCACTTCATAGAAGACTTATTGATGGATATTGGATCATCGAAATATAGTTATATAGTTTTTAAATTGTGTCAAACTTATTTATATTTTAATAATAATATATTTCAATGTAACAGATATGGGTTACGAAGACACAGTGAATGCTGTCATACCTTCTCGTTGCCACAAAAGTATCTTGCCCAAATTAAAAAAAAGACAAATATTTGAATGACGGAGAGAACGGCGATATTGAAAGTTTGTTAACGTGTTTATTATAATAAAAACATGAAAAATACTTTAATTTGGTAGATATTATTGGATTTTAATATATAGCTTATTTTTCAGCATATTTTTCTGAATTTTAGCCTATTCTAGCCTATTTTTACCCAAAATCTAGCCTATTTGCGAGCTCAATACCTGGCAACACTGCTGCGAACAGCTCTTTGTTCGGAAAGAATGCGAGAGTGTGAGAAAGAGAGTAAGATAAGAGGTTGTCAGATTGGGTATGAGGTCAATGGAGAGATAAAGAGATAAGGCTTACTTTGATTCTCAATCTTGTACTCATTCGTAAGGAACTTGAATTCAGAGTCTTGATATAGAAAAGGCACCCATCGCTTACCTTGACCACTGTGCGGCTCGAAGTCATCGTCTCCATCATTAAAACTTCCGCCCAGTCCCAGTGCCTGTGAGCTGAACATTAAGTAGAAGATTACACAGAAAGACGCAATAATCAACATCGGCAGCCAGTAGCGACGTCTACTCGGCCCAGGGCGACTCAGGCGAAGTGCCATACCCATGTCCAGTTCTGGAGTCCTATTGTCGTTATCGTAGTCAGCGAGTTGCGGATGATAGTGTAGGTTATACTGGTTGCTGAGCATAGATGATCTGTGATCAGTGTCTACCAGCTGCTCCTGCTCTTCACAATCTTGGTCGTCGTCGGATGCGTGCAGCTCTAGTGGAAAGTAGTGGGCACTTGGCATTGTGCTGCAGCCCTAGTGGCAGCTGCTATGGCATATCAATTGCAACTGCAACAGCAACGGAGGCAGCAGCAACTGCGGCAGCTGATGATTGTTGTGACGCAAACAACGGCAGAGATTCGTATGGCGACAATGCCGGACTGTGCTTGCCATTTGCTCCGACTTGTGTTTTTGTTTTTGGCTGCTTCTTAACGCCGTATTTTGTATAGCGGTTTCTCTTCTCAAATCTGAATATGTTCGGCGTAAATTACACAATGATCTGTCCACTTTGCACTGCTTGGTCGCGCTTTCTTATAATGTTTTTGCTTTATTATACATATGTATGCACACTATGCACTTTGCTCGCTGTCGCCAAATATGCCAAACAAAAGTCTATAAAAATAACATAAAAGCTAGCTCACCCATTCACACACCCGTATTTACACTTTTATAAATTACGTATACGTCGTATTTATCTATATTTTGTTTTTTGTGTGTTTGTTTTTTGCCTACTCGTTTAGCAAAAAATCGGAACTGAAAAATGTTGCTTTTTACATACGCTTCTATTATTTATTTCGGCTATTCCCACTTGCTTTTGTTGTTGCCTCGATGAGTTTGACAGCGCCACTGAACGCAGCACAGCAGTGCTTCAAGTGAGAGAGTACTTACCATACGGCTTGCGCTCTCTTTTTTCTCTTCCATACGCTCGCTCTACTACACTCCCAGTTTTTGTCTGTTGTTTAATTTTCTGTCAGTCACCACCACAGCTGGCACAGGGCTACATGATTTGGTTGTTGTCTTCGTTACCTGCGATTTGTTTTCCTTTCTATCGATAAGCGCACTGTTCAGTTCGTTTTTGTATATTAAAAAATACTGCACCAAAAACCTCTGTTTTTTCGGTTTTTCCGTTCAGGTCGAATGGCACGTTCGCCCCATGTAAAAACCCATAAGAAAAAGATTCGGGTTTTCTACGTTAGCGAGCTACATCGAACTATCGAACGCACTTTTTGGGTAATCACGCGATATTTTATCGATGTAACAACGAAAAAGAGCTCACCACTTAACAAGCAGCTGATAATTAAGTGCGCCAAAGTATGAAAATATAAATAAAAAATGTATGTTGCTTTTTAGAACAAATCTCCAGCAATCTCATGGAGCAGCATTCACAAGGAAATGTTGCCGATCACTGATAAGCGTCGTTTGATGCTTGTATTTGTTGGCATCATTTCGCTGTATTTTTTTTTTTGCGCAAAATCCGGTTGAATTGTGAAAAATTTCGTCGGTGTAAGCGGTATGTCGCTAAAAGCGGAGAACGTACTAAGAGAAGGCCCTTTCATATAAGTTTGTATGGGGACCAACCAAGTTATCGAGTTTTCGTCGCAATAACCGGACGGACACTATAAGCGGAGTCGTTATAACCGGATGCTACTGTATGTATGTACATATATACAATATATTTGTCGCGCAGATCAAATTTGTTTTAAATTTTTTGCCATTTCGCCAACCCCTAAAATCCAAGGAATCAAAATGAAGATATTGTACATTTTTAATACACACAATCATAGCTATAGTCATTATTCCTGAAGTTTTGTAGTATATTGATGTACCCAATATAATCTTCGGTATAGTTAAGTATTTTTATACCCGCTACCCATAGGGTAGAAGGGTATTATAACTTTGTGCCGGCAGGAAATGTATGTAACAGGTAAAAGGAGCCATCTCCGACCCCATAAAGTATATATAATATATTCTTGATCAGCGTCAAAAGCCGAGACTATCTAGCCATGTCCGTCTGTCCGTATGAACATCTAGATCTCAGAGACTATAAAAGATAGAGCTATAATTTTTTTTCGACAGCATTTGCTATGTTTGCACGCAGATCAAATTTGTTTCGAATACATACATATTTTGTTTCTTTTTTTTTTAATGCGATTTATATATTTATGCGATTCATATTTTGATTTGGTAAATTTTGAGAATATGACCGCAATAATTTTACTCAAAATGGTTAGCGGATATCTCACAGTCGAGCATACTCGACTGTACCTTTCTTACTTTTTTATTATATTAATTTGGAATATTTTAACAATAACAAGTAAGAAAGCTACATGAGATGCCCGCAAAACATTTTTAATAACATTTGCTGGAGACGCAAAGTTATAATACCCTTCTACCCAATAGGTAGCAAGTATAAAACTGCAACTTTCTTACTCGTTTTGTAGAAATTCAAGATTTTTGAATAAATTAATATCGGGCTAGGATATTGTTTTTCTTTTAAATTACTTAGAAACCAGTTTTCTTACTAATTTAATTACCTATACCTGTTTTATGAATTACTACTTAATTTCCAGAATATATTATAGTTTTTGCTTGTTTTCTTTTCAATATTTTCGAGCACAGAACAAACTGGTTTATTTGACAATACATAAGAGAGGACGAGCTAGTTAAAATCAATAGTTTAACAAAGCGCATGTTTTTCACATTTATTTATTTAATTTGCTTCGGTTTGCTGTTTGTGTTGACAATGTTCTTGTTCTTTACAATGTGTTTAGCGTTACAAAAGGTATTAAATTATTAAATATTTTTTAATTAATAAAGCGAACTTTACGTTAATTGCAATTACATTAAAAGCCACCTCCTGCGCTACAGTGTTGAACACAATAAACAATTTAATGTACTTGTTCCAAATAATGCTCTAAATCTTGGGTGGGTGGAAACCATGGTGCACAAGGGATTCAATTTGATTTTCAATGATTGAGGCATGCATGTGCTGGACACGTCACTGGCAAACGTTGCACTTATGGAATACATAATAATTAGCTACATTTTCGTAAAGAAAAGTTTTGAATACGTTAAGTGAATTGTCTTTTAGTGTTATTCCTGAACTTATTGTTTGTGTATTTGTTGCAGACAATCCATTAACAGGCATTTCAGGTGTTGCTTAAAGGTGCTGCGCAATAGTTTCGGCCAGTCTGTTGGCATTAGCTCCGGCGAACTGTTCAATTTTCTTGGAGTTCTTCAAGAAGAGGAAGGTGGGCATGCTGGACACTTCGTATTCCATGGCAATAGATTCACAGTCGTCAACATCAACCTGCAAAATAATTTATTTTAGCTTTAGTCATTGTTTTTTTGTATTTTCACAACAAGTAAACATACCTTGAGTACAACAATCTTGCCAGTATATTGTTGGGCGAGTTCTTCCAGCTTGGGAGCAATCATCTTGCAGGGTCCACACCAGGTGGCAAAGAAATCAACAACGACCAGCTTGTCGCCTGCATTCGTCAGCTGAGTCTTGAAATCATTCTGCAAAGCAAAAATGATTTGTATTCATTTATTGATATTTTTAGGTATAATCTAAGCAATCACTTCTAAAAAGAAAGAAGGTGCTTGAGTTTTGCTCAATTTCATGACTCGCCTCATTGCATAAGCGGTCGCGTTTTCACTTCAATCTATCGATTTGCTTTTGGTAGCTACTGTAACACGTTTGCCGTTATCAGGGGTCTAGCAACATGTGTGATAAGCACAACAACAACTGTATAGCATTAGTAACAATGTTTTAATATTACCATGCATATTTATGTGAGTTTCCCAATAGAAATGTGTGTCAATCAGTCAGTCATTCACACAATATACAACGACGATAACCCTACGGCACACAAACAAGCTAAATCTGCAGCCTCACTTACTATATTTTTTTGCAATTTAATATTTGTATTTGGACTATTTATTTACCAAAACCAACATCAATAGAGAGAGACAGAAAGGGCTGCCCACCAGACCACGTGGCCCAATGGGTATTAAGCCATTTTCTTAATTACTTTACCCTAATATGGATTAGACCTAGATAACAGCTAGAGTCACAACTAGGGACATCCATACGTCGTATGAGTGCAATAATTTATTAAAATGAATACATTGTGAAATAGCTTTTGTGCAAATTTTCAAGAAAATTGTTTAATTTTATTTTATTCTTAATTCCATATTAAATTTCAAATTAAACATGTATAATATTTATTCCACAATGCATAGAAAAATGTGTTTTGACGTCAAGTTCAAAAATTCGATTTTCTGAACGAACGAACCGATGGTCATGAACGTGGGCGTATCCAAAATCATTGTACTTTCACTTCAACAACTATTTTAACCGGATTTTGTTGTTGTTGTAACTGGGGAAAGAACTCTTGTCACGTTTCTCTAGCTGACCTTTAATTAATTGTAGACATTTCCAACACGACATTGTGATGGCCATGTACACGGGTCGTATTCGTACATGAAGCAAAGGTAAACAACAATGATTCATTATAATGAAATTAAATACAGAGAGCAGGAAAACTCGTAACTAAGTAAGTATCGACAGTTGAAGCAATAAGTATGCATACATTCAAAACAAACATTTTTGAAATTTAATTAATTTGAAGACTTCTATATTATTGTCATATGAACAACAATATTAAACGATTTCATCTTATGAGTAAATTTTTACCAATTTTGATGCAAAACCCGAACTTTAAAAATTTTTAACGAAATACAATTTATTTTATAAAGAGTCTTTTATATCTTAAGATAAAGTATCATAAGATACAATTCTGAGATCCAAAACAGAATAAAATATATCAAACACATATACATGTACATATACTGTTCCACTGTTTGTTGTATTTCTCGAAAATTCTTTTGCTTAATTAAAATTGTTTTAAAAGCAAGTTTGATTAGAACAAATTATCATTTTAAAGCTTTAAGAACGAAACCAAACAAGTGTCTATCTTTTTTAGCAAAACCGGATGTGGTTTTCTGCTGAAATGCTTCATAATGTATTGAGATAAAGTCGTAGTTGGCATTTGAAAACAAAACGTTTCTAGAAAGTATTATGAAATCATAATTTATTGCGATCTTTAGTTCATCAAATGTTGGCTAATTGCTACCTTAAATGTTTGAAAATTTTAATTAATTTATGGACCACAAAACTTTTTGGTAATTCTGAAGAAACACTGATTTAGTGTTATTTATATAGCATATGTATATGCATGCTAGAAATCAATGATATTATGTTTTTTAAAGTGTTTCTATGACATCATCTTGCACGAAATTAATTTCCAAGTATTTGATGTCGTGAATAATTTTTATAGAAATAATTTTTATATTTAATTTTGAATATGAATAATACACAATGACGCAACATCTAAGAATTATAAGTTGATTAGGGGTGACTTGTCGCAAGTTGCAAACCGGTTTACTTATGAGTTGCCCGCCAAAACGATGTGTAATCTCTCACTTTCATATGCATAGATATGTATGTTCATTATAAGATGTACATATATACAGATAAATACATATGTGAATGTACCTTTGATTGTGTATGCTTCGAGTAACACCCTGTGGCTAACTAATAAACCCACGCCAAAGAATCTTTGCTACTAGTGAAATTGCATAGTCATTACATTGAAAATGGAACTGGGCTTGTCTAACAAAAAACACTTGCCTACCTCTTTAGATTGCTCTATATAGTATATATACATATATATGTACGATTGACTTGATAATATGTACATATATCTTACACAGAGTATTTGAAATGAGTCAAAACCTTACACTTTCTATGGCGACGAGATGGCTTTCGATTGCCCACAAGAGATGATATCATTGTCATATGCCGAGTTTTCTCTATTAAGCATTTGTATCGCCAGCACAACAGACTGTATTTTTATATGCGACAGCGTATGGCAATGTTATCGTAATGGGATGTGTACGGCAAAAGTGAATGGAAAGAGGTCTGCTGGTGGTGGGGTAAATTCATGTTACGCTCTTACTTAACTCGATGACACAAATAACCCACAGGAATGCCATAGATATTTCACCTTAGCTGATAGTTTATTACTTACTTCGTCCTTCACAATGTGCACCATTTTGCTGATTGTTTTTTTAGGGATATATGAAATACAACCGGTAAAACTTATTAATTTTGCTTAATTATCACACTGCTTCACAGCACACGCAGTCGACTCGTGGGATTTTAGCGTAATGAATGCCAATGTCCAACAAGAACTCTAACTGCTCGATGTCTCTACACGCTAGCAATCTCACCACGCCGAAGAGAGCACCAGCAGCGAATGTGGTGAGTACGAAAGGTGACAACTGTTTGACTATCTGGCAAGGCAGTCGCTTTCTATATAGTGTAAACTTAGCAGAAGGCACGTTTCGTAATTCCTTTTATTGAATTTATTTATAGTATTTCATTCATAATAAACTATTCTTTTGTTTTTTGTACATCAGTTGAACGCATTAAACTGTTGCCTGCAATGCAACACTGTGTCAATGAGCAACAGCTGATGCCATGGTTCTCTTTATTTCCGATAGATGGCGTCAGCAAATATTAAGAAAATAGATGTTCAATCGGTTTGTAGGTCTTTCTGAATTAAATTCGAAATCTGACTAATTTAATAATTAATAAATTGCATTCCTAATGAATGGGGAACACGTTATTGATATTAGTAATTCTCTGTATGTTTTCTAAAATAGAAAATAACACGTCGAATGATGCTTTTGTTTTAAATTCAACACGATTACAAACCAACATTTTCATAATTTATTTATGCGACAGAAAAACAATAATTAAAATACTACACATTGAAATTAAGATTTCAAAACTAAATGAAGGCTAGGCTAAGAGCTATTTATGTATAAACTATGTTATCTTATGAACTATGAGTAATGTAGTCGTTAAGTACTATCAATGGGCTGTGTGTGCTGATTGTGCCTGTGCGTGATGCAAATGGTGATGATGATGGTGATGATATGTAAGCGTCGGTGTTGGTGCAGCCACAGTGTTAGCCACATTAGCCACAGACGCGACGCCAACGCCACCAGCGGCTGCAACGAAACCACCCGCTACCGCCATCTGTTGCTCATAGTTTGAATATTGATCGTAATAGCTGCTGTAGCTGCCATGATTTAGGTTCGAGTTGCTGCTATTGCCGCTTCCGCTACCGCTGGTGATGTTCATGCCACTACTGTTAACGTTGCCGCCACTACCGCTGCCATTGCTGGGCGCTGTTGTACCCGTGTCAAAGTAGCTGACGCCATTGTAACTATTGGCGCTCTCATAATAATGTCCATGTCCATGTCCATGTCCATGACTGTGGCCCTGGGTGACGGCGAACTGTTGCTGCAACTCGTAGTCTGACTTGGACTCACGATTGTAGTAGTAGTCAAAGTTGTCGTCAGCGTATCCTGCCACCGGCTGAGCCTCGACTGTGGCATTATACTTGATCATCGGCGTTGTTTCCCCTTTGCAACCGAGTTCTGTACCGCTGCCCAAATGCTTGATCTGTGAATAGTTGATGAACTCCGGCTCCGGTGTGGCTAACTGCGAGCCGGTCTCGTAAGCTAGTTGGCAATTAGCATTGCTGTAGCCAGAGAGATTGGACTGAGTGTTGAGGCCCGGCTGATATGCGGACAACTCAGATATGCAAGTGTAGGGCAAACCAGGTGACTTGCTCGGCGCCGCAGTTGCTGCAGTCGGTGTGGCATGGTAAATGGGATAGTTGTAGGTAATGTGCTGATGGTTCACCGTAAAGACATTTGCCGATGGCTCGCACGGGGCTGACTCAGCAGTTGCCAGCGGCCAAGAGCTGTTCATATAGTTCGAGGATTGGCTAAGCTGATGTGCACGTGTTGTGTCCTCCAAATAGCCGCATGTGCAATGGCTGTAAGTTGTACACTTGCCACATGCTGCACAGAGATATAGATTAGATCATATTGACAACAATTTCCGGCTGCTCTTACCATTAAACTGATATATCTCCAGGGCAGAGTGAGTCAGTGGATTGTTTGACGTCGTTCGCTTCAGCACCTTGTCCATGAGATTCTGTTGTTGCTGCAAAAGCAGAGAACGAGATTAAGAAGTTTACTTAATACCTTGTTTGGTAAACTCACCTTGACCTGTTTAACCAATCCCGATATAACCGACTTCTTGGACGCAGTTACACTTGCCGACCTCGAGGAGCCCATCGATGCTGCTTTACCGGTCGTCAAGGCGACTCGTCCAAAGGCTCGCTTGGACACACTCGAATTCTTGGGATCAGGTCGCAGATGATCGTGCACTCCTTTGGCTTGGAAGAAGATGGCATTTCCCGAATGCCGCCAGAAATGTGTTACTGGGTAACCGCAATGCCCGCGACAGGGCTTAATCTCCAGACGTCCGCCGCGACAGCTCTTGTTGGGGCAGGTCTTGCCCTCCTGCTTGCGGCGCGCCTTATCGCAGATGGCGGGTCTCAGATTGATCTTGGAACCATTGGGCAGAGTGCAATGCTGTGAGCAGACCAGCACGCCCAGACAGCTCTTTTTCAGGATGTTCACATTGTGGTTATTGGTGTTGCGCATCGCCCAGCCAGAGATGTGCTTCTTTGCCTCCTCGTTGTGCACCGAGTAGACTAGACGCATATGCCCATCGCTCCATTCGCTGAACTCGTCGAATTCGATGTCGGCTACTTGCGGCACGATTGCATCATTTATATCCCAGTCTCGCTTCGACTTGTGCGTCGTCATCGCAGTAGAAGTGGATGTGACGGGTAAATGGGATGTTTGACTCTGCTGTTCCTGTTGCTGTGGCTGCTGATGATGACTGTGATGCTGAGGATGTTGCTCGGAGTGTGAGAGTTGTTGGTAGTGTGTCTTGAAAGTGTAGCCATTTCTGTAATAGATGTACTCAATTACTTTCTCATTTTGATAAATTATTACCCCACCTTTTCTTAGAAATATAATTTTAATTGTTAGCATCAAAGCTTAGGAGAACATATATATTTATTCAATGCGAGAACATTTTTTGAGCATATTCATTGAACTTAAATCCGTAGTGAAAAGTCAGGTCCTCAATGAAATAATCTTGTTCACAACTACTGTATCAATTCTGTATTTATAGAATATAGAAAACTATATCTAAAAATAACCATTCACAACTAAAACAAAATAGTTTCCGTTTTCATATTTATGTAAAAAGATTACTTAAAGAGAAATTAAAAATAACAGCAATTGAAATCAATCATATTGTTCATAGACAATCAGTAAACTTGTGGATGACCAAAGATACCTATTTCAATTGGGGAAAAGTCGAAATCTTCATTTTCTTTTAGTTACAAAGCTTACAAAAATTAAAAAGTCTAGTTTCAGTTGAAATATAAATTTAACAAAATTAACTATATACTCTTGAAATATATTGAATGTTGATATTTTGTTCTCTTTTTATTTTGCTGGGCATGACATACACGATTTGCAACTAATCATTAATTTTCAAATTGAGCCAAATAACGAACGTAACGAATGTACTCATGCTTATGCGGGTTCATAGTCTCTAGAAAAGCTTTTCAAACGGATACTCAACTATTTAGACATTCTTTAAGAAACTGTATGTGCATGAATGCACTTGAAAATCATCTCATCCGAGTGCTGATATCTTTTCAAACTGCTTTTTATCAAACACACAAATGTTAACACTACGATCTTAATTACGCCTCTAAACGATTCCAGTGAAATCAATGGGCTGTTGCGTGGGTAACGGGGGCATCGTCAAATGAATTTCTTGTTCATGCCACGCGTAACTCTTTCAGGCGTCGGGTATTGATGACACGAAAGTGTCTGGTAAGACAACAGGTTCCGTTAGTTTTAGCCTAGTTAACCCACAAATAAACCAAGCTGATGTTCCCTGTAATTCGAGTGTCAGTTAAATGCGACAATCTTATTGACACTTAAGCGCCAGCGCTCTGAGTCACTGCGATTCGTACTCCATTGGAGGAGGAGAGTCTTGGTGATCTTGGAGTCAGTGAAGAGATTCACAGTCAACCGCTGTGTGGGAGCCTCACGTTTAGATTTATGCGTCAAACGTTTAGTGGGCCTCGCTCTACAATTAGCAATAAATTTGTCCCAGCTTCTCATTAAGGCGCGGGCGCCCTACGGCCTAGAAGATTTCTATTGTTTTTTTATGTGTACTGAGAAGTCAGCAGGCTGCTTGGTCCCAGTCCCAGTCCCAGTTCAGGTCTCAGTGTCAGTCTTGGACTCTTGTCGTCATCTAACAAGTTGATACCTGAGCGCCGCTTGGTGGTCCCCACAAAATGAACCTGTTCCACGCACATTTCTCGCTTCTTGCCGCTTTGTTTTGGGTTCGTAAATCGACCGCTTGACACTTCGTAGGTCTTATCTGATCTTGATAGTGTCACTTCGTTGTTTCGATTTGACTCGATTGGATTCGAAACGACTCAAGTCGATTCGAGACGAGTCCGCTGTTTATAATAACTTTGTCACCTACAAAATATGTCTTTATACTCGCAGTATATCCACACTCGGCTTTTTCATTTGACCCTTTCACTTGGCCCAATCAGCCCCCGCGTGTTTGGCCCTTTGCGTGTGGTCTGTCCCCCCCGTTGGTTCTTTCGAGTGCCATTAAGATGCTCTGTTATTCGCTCTTGCTCTAGGGCTAGGCCCCGCTCAGCATGATAATAAAGCGCTTGAAATAATTTAAATATTTTTGTGAGCATTTCGTTTTTATTGTTTCTTAATGTTGTTATTGTCATCTAAAATATCTTTTCGGTTTTTTGCGTTGATTTATGAACTGCGTTGAGCTACAATTGAACAACTCGGAAGTAATAATACTTCTAGGACTGTAACCAGGTGTTACATTTTTCAATATTCTTTTGATGTAACAAACAATTTTAAATTATTATACTATGCAATTGTTGTTGTTGTTTGTTTTGATGATTGAAATATAAATAATATACATTAAATGAAAGTTAAAACAACATATTTGAAATTATTGTACAGTTTATTAAAAGTAAATCGATCCCTAATGACCATTTCTATAAATTACAATTCGCAATTTTATTTCTTTCCTTTAAAATAATTTTAATGCTAATTTGAAAAGCAATAAATGTTCAATTGGCACATTATTGCTTTTGATTGCAATAATGAGATTATGCCTAAAATGTTTTGTTTTTATAATTCGATGCCATAAAATCAATATAATTATATTTGCGGTAGTAAAATGAAATATTTAACTGAAACTTTAGTGTTAATATTATTGGAAATATAATATTATATATGAATTCAATGTTGTTTTTCTTTTTTTTTTTTGTAATTTACTGTGTTATCTTGAGTGCACTTGTTTGTGCGTTATTTATACAGGCACTTTATATTTTCCTAACCACAACCAAATGCAAACATCTAAAATTAAAATTTACATTAAAATACGCTGTGATTGTATTTTAATTTATATTAAATATTTGCATACTATAGAAGAAATCATTGGAATAATATAATCCTACCCATCAAATATTTTAGTTTGGCTTTCATTTTCTAAAAATTTAAGAAAAGTAATTTCAAATTGAAGCATTACAGCATTGCTATCCGGATATTTTTATATATATTTATATTTGAAAAACTTAATTGTGAGTTTATAAAATAAATGCCTGTTCCTATTTACATTGTATTTTTTTTTCTTGTGTCTTAACAATTTCTAATATGCCTTGACAATTTAATCGACAATTGTATATTATATTCATATTTTGTGATTGAAACGCAGACCTGTTGATTGAGCGGGAGGGTTATCCGATTCGTAGAAACACTGTTTTCTTTTTATAAATCTTGCTGGAGGTCTACCCTTTACACATTCGCTAAAATGTATATTGGCGTACCCAATTGGGTATTGAAAATAAAAAATATGCATTTTTTTATACAAAATTATTTATTGGCTGGGTTTCTTAATAAGACGTACGTACTATACGACTATAAGGACTTTTGAAAGGGGTATAATCACAGTCGATCTGTTCGTGTTTGACAATTATTTATAGTAGCCTGGGTATAAGAATTTCGTTATTACGTATTTCAATTGCAGCTGTTTATCGGCATTTATTTCGCTTTTGCTTTTTTCTCTCATTTCTTTTCTGGTGTCAAGGGACTTGCGTTGAGCTCGCAAACGCTGAGAGTCTGCATTCGATCACTTACAAAACAACCATATTCCAAATAAATGTGCTTATCCAGAGTTTTGAAGTGTTGGGTATTACGAGTTGTTGCTTTTGCTGTTGTTGTTCTAGTTTGTCTCGACGTTATGTTATGTATCCAATAGTTCACGGTTCGCAATTCACAATTCACTGCTCATTTGACCATTGCAAAAAACACATTGTATGCCGTCGTAAAGGCATCGTTATGACATTAGCACAATTGTATCTCAATCCAATAGATACCAAACAACAGTAACCGTCGGCTTTAGCACTCAAAGACAACGATAACGAAACGATAACGAAGCGACAACCGACGTAGACGACCTTTCACTGTGGCAACCTGTGCGCGCTATGCTGTGTGCTTGCAGCAGGGCGAAATTTACGTATCTGCCAGAGACAAAAGACAAAAACAAAAACGCGTACAGCAGCACATCAACAGAGCAACTTCGGCATCGAAGACAAAAACGACGCTGGCAAAGTTTTGTCAACAATGACAATGATAGCATTGTGCCTGGCTCCACCTACAAAAACCAACAACAAGCGCTGCTGAGAGACACACAAAGAGGCAAATGGATATCATGGATATGGATGGGACCAAGGGGCAGATGAAGAGTATATCGCCACCCGCATAAATTTGGCAAAAAAAAACTCCACAAACGACGCGACTTCGGCTACGACGTCGGCGCATAATCAAGCAGCCAGCCAACTCTAAGAGCAATGCGCAATAGGGAGCTGCAGACACAGCTATAGCCACAGCCACAGTTGAAGCTACAGCTACAGCTACAGCTGCTGTTGCCGTTGCTGTTGCTGTTGCTGTTGCAAACGTATCCGTCAGATATACTCGATCTCATTGTGTATGTGTGCGCACTTCCAACACACATTCCAGTCTACGTTGATTGGTCGGATAATAAATTTGTACATTCACACACACGCAGGCACACTCGACTCGAACTCTCTGGAGTGTGGCAAGCGTGTGCAGCCGTCATTGCTCATTATCTCTCTCCCTTTTGTTTTTCTCTCGCTCTTGCTCTGAGAGTGTGAGAGTGAGAGTTTTCAGGCATATTGTGGCAGTGAATTCTATTGTATCTGCAGTATGTGCGTATTGCATTATCATTGGAAATTTAATTACTTATTTACTATTATGTATGTACGCTTATCATCCACTTTGTGTTTCGTTTTTTTTGCATCACAAAGAGTGAGAGACTATTTCCATGGATTCCCTGATAATCGATATTGAATGGATTTTCATACTAATGAAAATTGTTACTACTATTTTTTAGTCTTTTCCAAATGTAAAGACAACGCTTAAATAAATTATTAGTTAATTTTCTCTAACTTAAAATAATGGAATATACGTTTTCTTTATTTGATTCTTTTACGCTTAAGTATCTCTATGGCTAGTTTTTAATAAAAATATAATATAAAATTTCTTAAATTTAAATAGAGGAATTAAAACCATAAAATATTTATTAAAAGTAAAGTCCTCAACATTTTTTTAATGAAGTAATTTTGTTAAAAATATATTATAATATAATCTTTCTATTATATATTTAAATGACCCATTAGCAAAAGTTTACATATAATATTAATAATTTAGAAATATTTCATTTGTATGATTCTATAATTATATTTCGATATTAAAAATTTCTTGGTAATATTTCAATTATAAAGAATTTATATATATTTAAATGTTATTCAATTGACAAATATGTTTAATTTAAATATAAAAAAAATTACAAAATTCAAGACATTTTGAATTAACGAGATTCATTTTATTTTCAAAGTATCGTCACGTTCTTTTGATTTGATATGTCAAAGACAAAGATTTAGTAATTATTGTACATGCCATGGTTGCTGCTCCTGAATGTCTGCAAAAGTTACATCATGAATGGGAATATCCTTAAGCGTTTTCTCAAAATCGATTTTAAAAGCGCCACATGTGTACTACACGTTCATAGCCCTACAATTTGAAACAAGTTCCCATTAGGAGTAAAAGCAAGTGAAGAACAAGCAGAGTAATTTTAGGAAAAAAAGCATAAACAAATGAAAATAATGACATGGCCAGAAATGACAGAGAACAGCAATTGGTTGTAGAGGGAGAGCTGACGCATCGTCGCAGTCTTATTCTATCTCATTGTGTTTTCACCTGATCAGCCCGCATCGGTATTTGGGGCAAAGCTAAAAATGAAACAAAATAAAACAAATGAATGTGTGATGAGTCCAGTTGTTGGTAGCCAGGCCAAGTTGACTAACAATTAACCAGCAAGCAGTTAAAGTAAAACGCTCGCCTTAGACATTGCCATTGGTCGATGCAGGGAAAGTGGAATGGGGGAAATTAAATGCTGAAAAGCACTTGCCGCGGCAAATAGGCGTTAAGGTGAAAATTGAAATTCCGTTGACAGGAAATGCCAAAGAAATGCGGAGACTACAACGACGACTGCTGTTTGCTGCTCATTGACTGTGACCCATAATTAAAAGGGCAGTACGCAGTCAACTGGGCTGATTATACGGGATTGGGCCTCAAGATGTGTACTACCAATAAGCACAAATGGTTTCCAGCCACCAAGTGGCTCTCTTACCTTTACTACACATTTCAACTCTTGAATGTTGACTCTTCTTGGCCTGTTGCCATCGTTGTTGTCGCTTTAACGCTCCAGCCAGCAAATTATACGGGTGACAAAAACATATTTCAACGCAACAAAAATGGTAGATATTCGTAAATACACACACATTATTTTATAACTCGTAAATGGTTAGTTTGTTGCAGCTGCGCTCACATCTTTTTGGCTTTTCGCAATTAATTGCTTAACATTATTGTAATCATGGCTTGTTTAATGTAGATACACTCGGTGTGGTCCCCTCCACCGGTTCCAACTCTAACTCTATATTCAACTTCAACATCACTTACAACTCCAGCAGCGCAGCCTGGTTGTGCTCTAATGAGCGCGTGCTCTCCAATTTCAGCTCCATCCAGAGCTCCGGCTCAAAAAAATCAAAAAACAAAAAAAAAGCTCAAGCTGTTTCAAAAGGGCCTGTCATTGCAGACAGAAACCATAATAAAATAACAATATTACTTATTTACATACCTTAACTAGATAAAATAATGTTATAAATCTGAACAGATTTCAACAATTTTTTTTTCATTTCCCTGTACTAGTAAGTTATAAGGAAATAATAGTCTTATCCAAAATTCCATTTCATAAGAACAATATTTTATTTTTTTGACACTATTTATTAGTGTATTTAAAGTTCGATCATTGTAATTTGTAGTTTTTTTATTATTTCATTTTTTGCTAAAGCAAATTAATCATTTTTCTGTTAAAATAAATATGGAATAGTTTGGAATGGATTTCTAGCACCTTCGAGCAGAAATCTTATTAATTAATTAGTTGTATATATATATGTAGCTGTTCATGCACTGAGAGATTTCCAAGTCAGATTTATGAACATATTTAATTACGCCACTAATCTGAATAAAGTTTTCAAATAAATAATAAATGAAATAAATATACAATTTAACAAAATAAATAAATAAAGTGCAAAACAATACAGTTTTTATTTGCGAAGTGATTTTTCACACTGTAACTCATAATAGGGACTTTCGAAGACAAGCTCCGAAAAATAAGCAAAGTGTGACTTGTGGCAGCCCAAAAAAGACAAAGACCTAAGGCAATTTTTCCATTTACGCAATTAATTGGTCGACACTCTGGGTGGTCTACTAATAGATTAAGGGAAATAACAACAACCACAACAGTTATAGGAAGAGCCTAGGTATTTTAAAAGCGGATTAACATTTTGCTTATTGACTGATTAATATTTAACACACACGTACACACTCTCTCACACACATCACCCACCACAACGATTTGGATAGACAATTTGACAAATGTCTTTGAAAGACGAAGGCTAATGGCTTTTTGTCGAGTCAAAGTTGAAGACGATGCTCAATATGAATCCGAAATCAATATTAGATACACTGTTGGGGGGAGAGAAGAGGTTGTTTGGGAGTCAATGAGTGCGATTAGAACCCAATTATAATGATGAGATGTACTAGTATTATATACAAAATGAGCCTCAACTTACGCTTTATGAGTAAAACAAAAGGTTTTTTGATTATAAAAATTACGACTCATAAATTTAATTTTATGACTTCTTTGGCTCACTCGACTCACACATGACAAAAAAGGCAGAAGGTGCCAAAATTATATAGCTCTGCAAGCGTAATTTGGGCACTCAAGCTTAAAGAGCTGTAGAGCCGCAGGTTTTGGCCATTTCTTCATCAAGAAAATTGGCCTCAAGTACCATACACTTTAATCAGTTAAATGAACTGTTGAAAATTTGCCACATTTGCAATATAATGATTTTAATGAAGGTCCTTGCGTCGACGATGCTCAGCACCTCGATACCATCAATACTGTCCACTGGCCACGCGTTGTATCGCTTGTTTAAACAATAAGCACGCACAAAAGACGCGACCGGAGGCAAAAGCCATTTGACACTAATGCGTTTTGGGCCACAACATTTGATTATCTCACATGTCGATGGCATGTCAAGGAACTGCAGCTCTAACCACAGGCTTTATTGCAGAATCAACGGGTACGATCACCATCCTGGCATTCTTTTCATTGCCCAAAATGCAGTTAGACGCCTCAGAAACATTGACATCATACTCCATCCAAACGCTTTTCCGTTTTTATACCCGCTACCCATAGGGTAGAAAGGCATTATAATTCTGTGTCGGCAGGAAATGTATGTAACAGGCAGAAACAGGCATCTCCGACTTTAAATATAGAAATATATGTATATTCTTGATCAGCGTCAACAGCCGATACGATATAGCCATGTCCGTCTGTCCGTATGAAAACCTAGATCTCAGAGATATAATTTTTTTCACAACACTTGTTAGGTTTACAGGCAGATGAAGTTTGTTTAAAATTTTTGCCACACCCAATTCCGCCTCCGAAAAATCAAAAAACAAGGGTAATTTTGAAACTAGAGTAGCGAATTTTAATTTATTATTTATTTATTTATTATTTATTTTTTTAATTCAAATAAAAATGCTAGTAGCTATTTAAGAAATTCTTTTGTATGAGCAAATACGACTACTTAGTTGCTTTGACTAATAATCTGGTATATTTTGTACTATATGGTATATTTTTAATGTAGTACTGTATCAATACACCTAAAATAGCATTTAGTATATTTTTCGTATTTTTGCGGTATATTAATTTGTTATAATTAATACATAATACCGCAATAATTTGCTTTTATTTAAAATTGGTAGGGGTTATCTCACAGTCGATCACACTCGATTGTAGCTTTCTTACTTGTTTATTTTGATTTTTATTCAATGGTATTGACAACTATATTTTTAAAGATCTTTCTTCACGTGTTTGTGTCTTTTGCCTTACGTCTTATCTTAACTCCATTAATAAATTTACCATGCTTACGTGCTTAAACCAGCTGAGATACTGTGATAAGATAAGCAAAGCGGTTTGACTACTGGGTGGCGTTGAAACTTTAGCTTAGCTTTAGCTTCAGCTTCATCTTAATACTCTTTTTTCATCATATATATCAATATCAATATCAATATCTATATCTATATCTATATCTATATCTATATCTATATCTATATCTATATCTATATCTATATCTATATCTATATCTATATCTATATCTATATCTATATCTATATCTATATCTATATCTATATCTATATCTATATCTATATCTATATCTATATCTATATCTATATCTATATCTATATCTATATCTATATCTATATCTATATCTATATCTATATCTATATCTATACTATATCTATCTATATCTATATCTATATCTATATCGATATCTATATCTATATCTATATCTATATCTATATCTATATCTATATCTATATCTATATCTATATCTAATATATCTAATCTATATCTATACTATATCTATATCTATATCTACTATCTATATCTATATCTATATCTATACTATATCTATATCTATATCTATATATATCTATATCTATCTATATCTATCTATATCTATATCTATATCTATATCTATATATCTATATCTATATCTCTATCTATATCCTTGCTTCGTGCCAATCGGCTGGCATCCCGCATGAGCATTGACTTAATCAAGTGACCAGAAGTAGCGTAGCGTCAGTTCAGGCAAACAGCAATTCACAATCCAGAATCCATTTGACCAACCGCACGCATGACCTACGACAATGATGAAGTCGATGTGGGCTGTGTGAAGAGAGGAGAATGGAAAGAGGAACGAAACCAAGTCCAGACGTCGTCTGTCTCTCTGAGCCAACTGTATGGCAGACGCCACGAAAATGAACGGTTCATGTAGACGTTTAACTTAATTACGATTATGATTACGATTACGATTATGACGAAGGCAAGTTGGGTGAGGCGATTATACGAATTGAAATGAAAAGTGCAGGCGAAAATCAAAGGATCTGTCGATTTATTAATATTCAATTAATGTCCACAGACCTTGGCCGACAACAGGTGCTAGCGAAGCAGCGTCTTGCGAAACAATTAATTTAGTTCTAGAAGTTATGACGATCGTTGCAGGCCAACTTCGAAGTCATTCAGGCACGTCGATGGCACGGGTTCAATTCTCATTTCTCAAACAGACCACGAAAAGGAAGTGGCAAAGACTGTGGCATGCAGCCAAGCAGCCAGTTCAACAGCTGCGCTTCCAGCATATGTATATGCTGGTGGCTGCTGCAAGTGGCACACATACAGAAACTGAAACTGAAACAGATTTACATGCTAGGCGCGCTGCCTCTTGTGGCACGTGCTTTGCATCCCAGAGCTAAGATGACTGCGTGCAATGGCTCTCACCTAGTCAAGGTGCAAACTCAGAAATCGAGAAACTCCCACGTTCATTTGGAAAGGCACTCGAAATTGATGCAGCCCCTTGTCTCCTCTTTAGAATAACTGCAAATGCAAAAGGGCCTCAATCACATGATCAATCATCTGTCTATCTGTCTGTCGCTCGCACAAAAGACAATAACAATAACCTTTTACCATTTGCCAATTGCTGTTTATGTCGCGCCCAAGAGAGGTTCATCAATTCGTTGACTATTGCAAACGTATTTTTGCATATGTTCATTTGATTGATACTCCTCAAAATGTTGGCTGGGGAAAAACTATTTGCTGCAGCTGTAGTCGTCAACATTGTTAAATTGTATTGACTCGTAATCCTTATAAGTGTCACAAAGAAATTACTCTTTGAAGAGGAGAATACCAACGCTTCTTTTACTGGTAGCATAGGTCATAAAAAGTTCATATCACAAGAATACCCTCATGTGGTATATATGTATGTAATCAAATTTTACCACGACCGCCCATTTTTATAAACAGATTTACAACTATAGTATAGTGCATTGCGAAACACCTTTTGTCGCGTGCTCAGCTGGCTCCGCTTGATAGGCACACGCGTGTCTGGATGGCGCTTCAAAAAGGCCATAAAAACGCAAACAAATCCCGTTAATTAGCCAACAATCGCGGGCGTATTATCAAATGCAAATTGGCATAAAACAGAGGAAAAACAAATGGAAAACATACAACAAACCGAGAGTGGTCGAATCAAAAATGAAATTCACATTTATGTAACCAAAAACGCACAACAAAAGCCGCATAAATGACTAAAATCATTTGGCCCAGAACGACCTTAGAAAATAAATACTCGACATCGAATGTATATGCGAATCCAAACCATACACATTTCATTAGTCAATGCACATTTAAGGTTGACTCTCAGTTTCCGTTCTGGGGAGGGTTGATTAGAAGCTGTGTACCCTGACTACTAGCTAAGGGTTCAAAACAAAATTGCAAATAGAATGGGATGCTAATTTTGAGCAGGCAAACGCATCGCTATCTAATGATTATGCTCAATAAATTATATATTTTGGCACTCGTACATAGAGACGGGCGGGAGAAGTACCAATGATTTCTATCTAACGGATGGATAGGTAGATTGCAGGCGAGATACTATATATAAATAGATATCAATCGGTATCAGATTCCAGCGAAAAATCTCAGATCTCTGGACCACACACGCTAGACAACCTGAGTGACAACACGCCAATATTTGCCAACTAATTAAATCCAAATTGAGAGTTAAAAACCGAAGACACTTCTACTTTTTTAATAGGAAAAAAACCCACAAAATCACCACAGGCAGCACAGTCTTGACAGTCTGCACAATGCTACAGAGGAGACACTGGACAGGCGTCTTGAGACGCGGCAGGAGTTATAAAATCACACACTTACACCAAATACTCCGCACACTATTCACACCTCACTACAACACTGCAGACACATCCTGTGGCGCTTGGTACGACCTCGTCGTCGTCGTACTCTTGGTTGTCGTCTCTCATCTGTCTGGTCATTAGTGTCTGGCCTCTACACCGGAGGCGTCCGCATTTCTGTCACCTGCCGAGCTCGTGCCTTAGCCCGAGCACTAGTCCATTGCTATAGCTGACGCTACAATTACCTGGTAATATGATGACGACGGTGACGACCACAGAATGCCTAACAACGGCACAGCTTGCCATGTTGTTTTTTATGACCAAAGCATCTCAGGACGTGAGCTAGCAGCTACATGGATGAGGCATAATATCATCAATTATGTACACTGTGCCGTCGCGATCTGGAGCTCTGTTGCAATCAATTGTTGTGGCAGATCGCGATCTTTGCTAAGTTCTCCTCCACACATTGAACGGATCCAATGAGCTTGAATATCTCCTGCAACTTTACACTTATGAATTTGATATGCTCGTATGTAGGGACGATAATTGTCGATTTTTAAAGAAGATAGAAGTTATAAAAAGTATCCAATAGATCATTGAGTTTACAGGGAGATATACAGTTTGCGGTACTTTATTTACTCAATATTCTCCTGTCTGGTTTTGTCGTAAAATTCTGGTCCGTTGTTATCTTTCTGCTAAAAAGTTTACTTCTAGTGGTATTTTTTTTGTTACGTAAATTTCTCTGTTCAGTAGTTCTCTCTCAATTTGCCCATTATATGGTGGGACTTTATATATTTAATTTATATCAAAACATAAGTGTAAAGAACTTAAATTTAGCGATTTCTTGTTGTCTATTATTTGGTACTCCAAAATAGAATAAAAGATCATGTACATAGAGGGTTTTTTCTGCTTGAATTGCTTTTGACTTGATTACTTGCCCTTGAGGAATTTTGAAAAATTGTCTATTGCCGTTAATAGTAATACTTTCTCTGTAGAATGCATATCTAACATATATGGATCATATTTATTTTTTTTATTTCTGGATTTGGTGAGTGTCGTATTTTAATTTTGTTTTATTCAATATTATGTTATTAATAGTATGTTCCAATTAAAGCGCTTCTTAGCACATATTTTGGTTAAGTGCCAACTACCTGTCCAAACTATTTGGTAACCTCTTTTAGAAAGAGCAGTCGAGGAAACCTTTTCACACAGTGTGGTGAGAATTGCAGTAGCCGCCGCGAAGATGCCTTTATAATGACCCAATATTAATCCAATTAGCACGCTTTTGTTTGAGACGATCATGACTTGCAATTAATGCTTCGCGAGGGAAAGAAAAGAAAGAGCAAACGGAAGAAGCAGCAAACAAAGGAAACAGTTTAAGGCATTCCCTTGGACAAACAGATACGGATAAGCAAGAAACTAAGAGAGTCAGAGGCAGAAAGGACACGAGGGGTGTGTCGCATTGTGGTGTTGGAAAACTTTATGACTTGCGCTCACCTTTTATGCTCAACCATTAAACGCTATTAACGGACACTTAAGGATCGTTTTCCTGCTCTCTTTCGGTTTTTTGGGTAGGTCAGAGACGTCCCTCGGGTGGTTAATCTAATAAGCCGCAAACACGCAAACAAGTTCACATGGGAAAATTGGAGCAATAACAAATTAATAGACAACTAAACGTGGGTTGATTCGGTAGGTGGCAAGGAGGCAACATGCCAGACAATAGATAGCAAACAGCAGACCAGACACCAAAGGCCAAAAACCAGGGATTCAAAAAGGTGTGTGTGGGAAGAGATCGCAAAACTCGAAAGCAGCCTGTGGGTTATTTATGGTTTACACACATATGGCTAGCAATTGGATATGGGAAGAGCTAGCAGAACAAGGAAGCATGCAAAACAACGCCCACGTCCAACTTCAACGAGAAGATCATCAATTCGCAGATTTTATGGGACATGGCTCCAATTGGGGGACTATAAAAGCGAGTAGCTGCCAACGCAGACTCTACAGTCTTACTTACACTAAGCTCTGAAGATGTGGTATCCTTTGGGACTGCTGATGCTGCTTCACTGGAGTCCTATTTCGTTGGCACAGAACAGCAGTGAACCGCCGTTGGGCAAGAATTGGGACGACAATGACGATGACAATACTCCCATTGGCAGCGAGAAGGAGCTTTCGGATTTAGTGATCACCACAGCTCTGGGCAAGATTCGAGGTACCATATTGCCTTCACAGGCTGGACACAACTTCTACGCTTTTCGAGGCATACCCTATGCTAAGGCGCCCGTGGAGAATCTGCGTTTCAAAGCGCCTGAGCCGATTGAGCAGTGGTTTGATATATTCGACGCCACCTTTGATGGACCCAAGTGCCCACAGCCAGGACTTTTTAGCGAGGATGTGAGCGAGGATTGCCTCAAGTTAAACATCTACTCTCGCGAATTACCCAGCGAATCAGATCCAAATCCAAAGAGGCCCGTCCTGGTATTCATACATCCTGGTGGCTTCTATTCCCTTTCGGGTCAGAGCAAAAACTTTGCAGGTCCGCAATATTTTATGGACCGCAACCTGGTGCTGGTCACATTCAACTATCGCCTGGGCACACTTGGATTTCTTGCCACGGGAACTGAACAGGCGACAGGCAACATGGGTCTTAAGGACCAAGTGCAGCTGTTACGCTGGCTGAAACTGCACATCTCGCGTTTTGGCGGCAATCCCAATGAGATCACACTACTAGGGTATGGAGCTGGTGCTATGGCCGTCACCCTGCACATGGTATCACCCATGTCGCGGGGTCTCTTTCATCGAGCCATTGTGATGAGTGGCGCCGCAACTGGTCAATGGTCGCCACCAGAGCACCAAATGGATGTGGCAAAGAAGCAAGCGGCGTTGCTCCAATGCACTACAGAGAACATCAATGAAATGCTCAACTGTCTTCGTGGGGTAAATTTATAAGTAAGTCCAAGTCCTCACATTCTGATTATCTGCAGTTGTTCACTTGCAGAAACATTATCTGGAATATGCGAACACGCTGCCTCACATGTTTGACTTTGCACGCAATAATCCCTTGATATTGTGGAAACCCGTCATAGAACCGGACTTTGGGCAGGAGCGCTTCCTCATCGAGGATCCCGTGCGAAGCTATCAGAACGGCGATCACATGAAGATTCCCATTATAACGGGCATGACCAAGGATGAGTTCGTGGGTCCAGCCATTTGTGAGCATGTAATTCCTTTCAAGACCATGAGTTCATTCAAACTCTTTTTTTGTCAGCCATCCTGCAAAGTCCGTCCCTGCTGACTGCCTTCAATGAGAAGTTCGACAGCCTAGCGCCCATTTGCTTCCTGTACAATGCCAGCAATCCTCGAGCGCAGAACATCAGTCACGAGCTGAGGCAGCAATACTTTGGCCAGGAGCTCATCAGTGCCAACAGTTCGCTGACGTCGCTTGCTTCGCTCTTCTCGGATGCCTTAACGGGATTCAGCGTGCATCGATTTGTTCACCTGGCAGCCAGGACCACCAAGGTGTACTACTACCGCTTCTCCTATCAAGGTACTCGCAGTCACATCCATTATCCGGAAGATGCGCCGTATGGCGTGGTGCACCACGATGATCTCATGTATCTATTTGTGGAGCCCTCAATCAGTCGCATGTTCACTGAAGACGATGCCGAGTTTCGAATGGTGAATATCATGACACGCATGTTCTCGGCCTTCGTCTACAAGGGTGACCCTAATAAACCAACTGATCTGCAACTTCGTGATATTCGCTGGAGACCATTCAGCTTCAAGAAGCGCTACTATTTGGATATTGGCAATGAGATCGTTCTGCACGAGGGTCTCAACTCTGAACGCTATGAGCTTTGGAAGCGTTTGTTTCCTCTAAATTGGCGTCGACAGTCCAAGGATCAGTGATTCATCTGAGCTGAGGGTTTTCATAGCCTTTGTACCCTACTGTACTTCGCATTGCATTTAAATTAAAGCAATTTCACAATTTACATTTTAAGTTTGAGTTTTGCTTAACAATTATTTCCCTCTTTGACTGCTGCTTCAGTTGCCAGGCGATAAACCAATTGGCATAATTTTCAGTTCCAATTCCAATTTGATGTCTCTCCATAAGTTGTTTATGTTTTGTTTCTCGGTTTTCGGTAGCTATGCGTGTCATCACAGTGTGGGTGCATATATTATATCTATTAGGGCGCTCGGCACTCTGCGCTCGATGTCGATAGCATTGGTACGAGTCCGCGTGGAGATCGCGTGCCATTCAATGCAGAGAGAGAAATTAGGAGAGAGTTGCATGAGCAGAAACAGACGATTCTAAACATTCTACAGAATCGACAATGCGAACTCCTTAGCTATGTTTTTACATAAAGTCAATATATTTATTTACAAAATGAATTCATTGAAGAAATATGAATGTATTACTTACTTTTGGTTCTGTAATTTTATTCCCAATTGTGTTAATCGCATAACAAGAAAAACTTAAAAATAAACATACATTTCGATCAGGTCAACGATCTTTTTATGGTCTTGCTGCTTGCCTTTATTTTGTTCCGATTAATTTCTTGATCGATAAAACCGAATATTTTAAGAAAAGAGTATCATAAGGATGAATTTTATTGTTACTCTGAAACCAATTAATATATTTTATAGCTGTTTTGTTAATGCATCTAAGAATTTAGCAATCACTATTTCTCCCTGGAGAATTCTCATGTTGAATTCGCAAAATCGTATATCGAAAACGTCATTACTTTTTTTTCGGTGTACGTTCAACGCCACACACACGTGCTGAGACGACACGGCACACAGATGTTGCTCTACCAAAAAGTTACCCATTGTTGCATTTGTTTTCGGCACTCGCAACCTATTTTCATTTTTATTGCTCTTATCGGAGTTTGGTTACGCTTGACAGCATGACAATGTCAAAAGGCGACCGCCTCATCACCATTACCATCCTCATCAACAGCAACGTCGAATTGGACTGTTTGTATCCTGTACAGACAAAGTCTAATCATTAGCATAGTCCAACACATGACGCCGCAAAGCATGTTGAGAGTCAGCGAAATAGGGAGAGACAATGCCAATTGGGAAGAGTTTTGAATTCCGACAGGGCAATGAGTCACGCCATAGCATCATCACATCGCATGCTTCCTGCGAGGGTGTATCCATGGACGACCCAGTTGGACTCTCTGAGTGAGTGCAACATATTCGTAATATATTAATTTATGCAAATTGCCTGATAGTGCGGTTTGGCTTGTGCCTATCTGAAGCAATAGATCAGAGTTGTAGTGTTGCAGTGTCGCAATGTTGCAGGGTTGCACATTTTGATCGTTTCCACTTTAGTTTTAATTGTTTGGCTTGTCATCACGGCATATGCCACATGTCTGGCCCTCCACTAACAATTTTCCTAACTGTACAACAGCCGCACGTTTCAATAATTTGTTAGGAAAGGTTCCAATTTCCATGGAAATATTTCGAATAGTGAAACTATGAAGATTTCGATTTCCACGAAATTGCAGCGCAAATAAAGTTGTGAGTTTCCTCTCAGTCGCAACCTTCACCACAAGTCGCTTTCCTACTTACTTCTCCCACCTCTACCCCACTATCAGATGGAGCTGGCCTTTCCCATTTCCATTCCCGCTGTGACTGAAGAACGTACGAAAAGAACGCATCCACACGATTCCGAGACTGTCTGACTACACTCTTTATTGACTGATGGAAATCGCTCAAAACAAAGCTCTATTGAAAACTCCTTGGCCACAAAATGTAATTAGATTCTCTGCCAGGCTCCAGAAAGTCTGCGTTCGTCGCAGTCAAACCAAAGACTTCTCCTAGTCAACTTCGACCACAAGCAGCTTTGCAACAACTTCCTTTTGTGGTTTCCTCGACGACACGTGTTTCGCACTAGAGATGAGAATGACCTAACAAAATACAAAGTATCAAAGCAAAATAGAATGCATCATCAAAATTTCCTACAAATGCACGATTAATATAATTAATATAATATAAATAAAAACGTAATGTTAGCTCGAGTAAACAAAGGTAGGCTACTAAGTGAAAATGCAATAAGAGGTATTTGGTATTCGTGTATCTTCAAAGGCCAACTCGAACTACGTTGGTGAGTACGCGACACGTCCATCTCTAGCTGGAACTCCTGCTGTCAACATCAATGCGCAAGAATCTCGGGCTTACAATGAAGTTGTCTGCGCAATTGACACGCGATAAGCTCAGGCGCAGTCGAGGCACAAGTTCAGCAAGCGAGTGCAAACCAAAAGCAAAGTAATCTCTCTCTCTCTCTCCTTCTAGGCTTCAGACATGCATAGAAAAATTTGCAGAAACATCACAAAACTCATAAATAACAACAGCAGCAAACAGCCACAGCAATGGCAACAGTAACAATCTAGGTGCCAACTGTATGGCAGAAAGTGTCCACCAGGTTGTCTGGGTCTGGGCCAACAGAGCAAACAGTCAGTTCGTTGTCTTAGACCAGTCTTCGGTCTCAGTCGCAGTTCTCGATTCTTTTCTGAGCTTTTTCGTATCTGACCACTGACGATAATGTGCATTGCAATTCACAATTTATGACTCACTCGGGCAAGTTGCAACGTCTAGATGTTGAACTTTGTCTTAGTTGTTGCAACTATGCCAGCTATTTATTGGGTTAAGCTCAGTCAGAGGTAGATGATCGTTGGCATATGTATTTTCAGTTCGTGTGGGAGTGAGAAAAATGTAATAATAAATGCACTTAAGTGGGTTACACCTAAAATTTAAAATCTTCGATGAATTTTTGTAATTCAAAAATGGTAAATAAAAACATTTACTATGCAGAATTGCTACATAGACACTTATGTTTTATACATGCAAAAACTGATGTCCTCCGTTGTAAAACTCTTTATAAGTTATAACTTTATTGGGAAATTAAATTAATAAAAGATTGACTTATGAACACTTAAAAAACTTTCAAATAAAATCAGAAATTATTTCAAAGTAATGTTAGTTACTAGAAAAAGAGTATAAAGAGAAAGCTCTCATCAAAATATCTCTAAAATTTCTTTTGAAATTCTATCCAGATAAGTGCAGTCAAACATACTCGATTTAAATTTTTCAAACAATTTTAGAAGCTTTGTATAAAAATAACTACAAATATATCTTCTTAAGATTTGACATTTAAATCCGGGCTACCCACAACTTGCGATATAGGTCTAGTTAGTCAGCATAATCGCGTGATTTACAAATCTGGCCCAAGGGGCCGTCACCCACATGTGTTAAATTATGTGCTACTTACTATACAGTTAAAGAATGTATTTTCTTATCGTACAAATATGATTTCGAGTTATATATCATCAAAATTTATGGAATGAGAGGTGAGTAGGGAATTTGAAATGCTTTAGCTGTTGTGAAGCAGAGGCGAAAAGAAAGTCGAATGAGGCGTCCGTTTGGGGTTGATATCCTAATGAAAACACATTGATAAGCTCGCGAGAAAACCATTTGCAGCAGCCTCATCATCAGTTTTAATAATTTGACCTGATCCCGTGGCGTTGCATATTGAAATATGTTTTAAGTATTTCCTGCTGCATAGCAGTGGCAGTCAATGAGGCAGCTTTTCCAATGTCGCGTGCCGATCGCAAGCTGCGCTAAAAACTCATCTCATGCTGTGGGCTGCTCTGTGACGTTGATCTGTCAGTCATCTGGCAACAGAATGATACCTCCTGTAGTCCCCTGATCCAACCTAAAACAATAATATAGTGAAGTCGCATCCCATATTGTCTCTCTTTGGTTCGTTCGAGGAATCTCTGTGATGAGTCTTCGTTCTGTCTATCTGTCTACCTTTGGAGGGAGCAATGATGTGTGACGTCTACTTTCTGTTGTCAGCGAGGCATCGTATTTCACCAATAGTAGTAGCTCTTCACTGTTTATTTATGTACAGCTTTCAACTTGAATGTTGATGATGGATCATGTTGCACGATGTCGCTTATTGACTAACTGACAGAGGGTGGCGCCCCTCATTGCACCCAGAGGGTTGCTTAATACTTGCTATACTACTGGACAGTTTATCAGTGTTGTTCCTTAATACATCGTAATGCTTTTTAGCATCTAAAGGAAATAAGATAAATACAACAGCAATTATTAATAAATAAGTAGAAAATTGTTCAATAACTACAATTGTTCAATAACGTAAAATGCTAGATGTAGGCTACAAAATTCTCGAATTAATCTTTTACAATTTAAATCTGGAGATCAGTGTAATTGCTCATAGCTCAGTTAGTTGAGTTGCTACGAATTCATTTTTCACATGATCCTTGCTTAAGTGCAACTGAATATAATAAATGCTAATTAAATAATAATAATAAACGGCATAATTCGCATATTCAGGGAAATGAAAAGATAATATATTTTAGCTCTTTTCTTTAAATGCCATTTTGTATTAAACTATTACATATCTATTGCCGATTTTGTTGTGTTATTTATATATTAACTTTTTATTTTTTAATTTCTAAAGTTTATTAATTAATTAATTATTACACAATAAGAAAATATTGGTTTCAGCTTCAGTCAATTAAATACTTAGCCTTTACATAATATACTTTATACGTTATCGCCACATTGTTCACATGCACATCAACTTAAGTAATTTCTTTCTAAATTTAAATCTAAGGCCTTGAATTGTTAAATCAATTGAGTTGATAACAGCACATTTCAATTACGCTTTAATTTGCGGTTTCGCAACATTGGTTCTGACTCAATACAGTTCGATAGCGTAAATTACCCAAAGTAGAAGCTATACTCGCATATACTGATTATTTGTAAAAAACAATGTCAGATACCCCTTTTAAGGTATCTAGCACAGTATTCCCCGGTTAGCCCTTGCATTCCTGAGCCCGCGAGTTATTTGTTTTAGTTTTGATAGATGGAGAAGTGGCTGAGTAAAATATAGGTAACGAGCATGTCAAAGATTCAAGATTCTACTGGTAGAGTCTGTCTTCAGGATGAGCTCGTGATCATGTCGATCGCTGACAAATTATTCTTCCATGTGAAAGTTGCAGTCTATGGTTTGATTGATGTTGGCAACAGAAACTAAATTGATATAAGGTTAACTGTCAACAGTTTTGTGGCCGTTTAACTAATTGCTCAATAAAGAACTCATAGCTCTGACTCAGTCTGGGGTCGTCTCATCAGAACAAGTGCAGCGCGTTGAGCTTGCGTGGCATGCACCAACAGATGTTGCTATTGCTGTTGCTGCTGCTTAAACTGCTGCCCTAAAGCACTTCTCAGGCAGCAGGTACAGCGACTCCAGTGACTATTAATCATAAATTGTAGCACAGCAAATACAATTTCATTAATTTGTAGCAAAACACACAAAAAGCAACAAATGGAAGGAAAACCACACCCGCATGCCATTATGGAGAGTTTCCCACGAAAGCAGAAGCAGCAGCTCGTCATGTTGACCAAGGGCCAGGCCCAGAGACTATAGAGACTTTGTACCCTATACCCTATACCCTGGACCCCGGAACCCCCGGATCTGACCCGACCTGGCGCCTACATTAGCAAAAGCCGCAATGGCGCTCATTTTGGAGTTAACAATGAACTCAGGTGGCTGTTCAAAAGCATATTAGCCAGTTCAAGCACGTAGCTCGGAAAATGTACAAAATCCAAAAAAAAAAAATGAAAACAAGGTGAAAATCCATAAAGAGTTGCCTGATGGCAGTCGAAATTGGAGTTGGAATTGTAAGCACGAGTATCGCGGCTGCAGTTCACGTGAAGACAGCTGCCGATTCCACGGCAGCAACGTGCGCCCTCATGTTGCAACTCAGCGACAACGGCAGCAACAACGTCAACCACGTAATCAACTTACAACACATCAGCCTGGTCTCTCTACCAGTCAGACTCTCCGTTTTCCCGTCTGTCTGCCTGTCCGAAATAGTAAACATCCCTTTGTATCCTATCTGTAGGCAGCGTGGCAAAGAGCCACGAGAGAGAGGGGGAATAAATTGCAACAATTTGAAGAGTATTACAACCCCCGGAACGGAACGGAACCAGAACCAGAACCAGAAACATATTGAGGGTGCTCGCTCTAATGTTTGGTTTCATTAGTCCTAAGCGACAAATCAAACAGTTTGTGGCAGTTTTTCCTCCGCGTCTTCCTCTTCCACTTTTTTAGGTTTCCCGTGCGTTGTTTACACTCATTAGTTGGGTTCTCCGGATTGTCACACCCTCTCTCTGACAACTAGCATACGTTATGGAAGGGCGCACAGATTTCTCTCTATAAGACGAGAGGACACGGCCTGGTTGAGGGTGCTCACTGTGGGGTGCTCATATTGCTCTTATTGTTGTTGTTGTTGTTACCATTAATAATCACATTTGACAACAACAGCAATAGCAACAACATGAACATTGACAGAAGTTGCACTTGAAAAACTGCAAACAAATATTGGTTCAGCTTTTGTTAGTCTGTTTGGGCAGGCAACACTTAACACGCCTGTAATTATTGGCCCATTCCGAATGAGTTTTCTGGGTGTTGTCGTCGTCTATGATGATTGTGCTTTTTATGGGTTTTCAATTGGTTCTCCGAGATTATCTACTAAACAACATTGATGTGTGGGCGTTGCACTTGATTGACTCTGTCTGTGGTATTTGATTGCTTTGAAATGGCTACCCATAAGCTATCTTGGAATGTCCATTTAGTTGCAAGTGTTTACACCATCGAGAGCATAATGATTAGATCATTATAAAAGGAATTTTTGTTTCTTTTTCTGGTTTTAAGTTCATAGCTTGTACTTTTTTTATGGGTTTATATATATTTAAAAAAAAATAGACAAAATAAAAAGTATGTTTACAAATATTTTCCTCGCCCACTTTCTCCACCACAAATCGATAGAAATCGAATAACAAGCGTTATTTTCAAAGTAGCGTCGCGGTTTGTGGTACACACAATATTAACTGTAGTCTTTAGAATTCCTGATTATTAAATAAAATTAACAAATAAAAATTGTAGTAGTTATTAAAGTTATTATTATGAGCAAAAGTCTTCTTTCTAGGGGACATAGTAGTTGCTTTGACTGACAATCTTGTATATTTGGCACTCTATGGTATATTTTGAATAAAGTACTGTATCAATATACCTAACAAAAAGCCTTTGGTATATTTTAGTTTTTTTTAGTATATTAATTTGGTATACTTTAAAATTAATACCGCACTATTTTTTTTATTTCTTTCATAATTTGTCAATCGAACGCAACTGAACTTAATCTTAAAACTTTCCAAAAGTCTATTAAAATTATAATTTGTGTCTGGATTTCTAGGTAGTATATACTATTTCCAAGAACTCAGCTGATTTCGATTTCCCTTCGGCTTTCTTAAGAATTATATGGAATATCATTATTATGTTATGATTATTGTACTTATAAGAAGTGCGTTTAACCCTCTAATGCCACTTTCCACAATAACGCAAGAAATTAAATGAAATAATTTTTTCTAAATTGATTTGTGCCTTCTTAACTCAAAAATGCTATTAAAAAGAACGTAGAACCTTTTTTTTACCTGTAAGGTGAGAAAAACTGAATAGGTGCCTCAAGGCACCCTTAGGCACTTGAGAGTAAAAAGAATCAATTTTGTTTTGCCATGTCAAATTTTATTTTTTGGTATGATACTCTAAGAAACAGTTTTTATTAGATGTGCAACATAAATGTAAGTTGCATTTAGGGCAAATGCATTGTGTTTGTGATGTTTTGCATAATTTGCAACGACGTTTTCCACTCTCTCGCTCCAACCAATGAGGAAAATGGTTTACCTGATCAAAACGCAAGCTTGATATAGGGTGCTTTGATTTTTTTCCTTGTTTAAGGCCAAGCTGTGGTGATCGGTGAGACAGTGGAGACTGTGCTGTTTTCTCTATCCGAGAGGATGGTGAGTTTATAGCTCGCACTAGCTGAGAGCACGGCGATCTATATGTAGATGGACGACCTGGTAAATTTTTGCATTTGTATGTTACCATACCTGCGGCCACCGCTTCTCTAAAATCTGGGAGCTCCAACATTTTTTCCTTGTTCGCCTCGTTCGCCATTTGTATACGTTTGTATAATATATAAGAGTTCGTTACTGCCATATCAATTAAATGATAAAAAATTCGAGTTGCGGCATCCTGAGTTTTGGCTCTAATATGGTAACGGCCCATTAAACCATCCATAAGGTCTACGCCGCCCATGTGAGCATTATACTCCTTAACAATTTGGGGGCAATCAATTTCAACGTATTTTTTAGATTTTCTGTCGAACCGTGGAATTTTTGATGTTCCTTGACGCGGATCCTTCCTTGCAAATGGTTTAACACCCACATATGATGACAAGAAACGAACGGCTTTGCTGTCTTTCCACAGAACATTTGTTAGTTCAATTCCATATGAGCAACCTACGTACTCAATCATAGAACCTCTTGGCAATTTGTTGATGGTCCCTTCGTTCGGTAACTTACAATTGGGGATACGATTTGCTCGAATCGTGCCAAGACTGTAAATACCTTTCGCACGTAGATACACCATCAGAGGCAGTGAGGTATAAAAATTGTCAAAGTAAATAATATGATTTTTAAAACTTTGAACGCTTTGTGTCAGACGGACAACAATGTTAGACGAAGCACCAAGATCTGGGTGACCAGGCAAGATCACATTATCTCCTGCACCGCTGTATACTTCAAAGCGGTATGCGTAGCCAAACGAATCGCATAGTACAAATAGTTTGATACCCCACTTGTGTGGCTTATTTGGCATGTATTGGCGCAAGTGGTGCTTCATTTTTGTGCTGCACATTTGTTCATCAACACAAAGGCGGGCTTGTTTGGGCACCGAGTCGAACCGTTGATTCAAGTAATCAACTAGATTTCGCGTACGAAACAATGGATCGTAGCCTGGTTGACCCTTTTTAATGCGCTGGCTCTCATCACACAGAGAGAAATACTTTTTAATTGTCTCAAATCTGTGTCGGGTCATGCAATTTTGAATGGGTCCGAACGCATTTTGTCCCCAATAACTCCTCAAATTCGGATAGCGGTAAATCGACATGTAAATTAGAATGCCGATGTAATGATGAATGTCATCGATGGTAATTTTGAAATTATTTGAAATGTTGTCAGTTAAAGCTGCGCGCATTGTGTCCTCGACAATCATTTTCATAATTTCTCCATCAAAAAAGTTGCAAAATATCTCAAATGGAGTTTCCAGCCCCTTAATTTCTTCTGTAAGCGAGGAATCTCCTCGAAAGGCTATACAGTTTACATGCAACTGCATCGATTGCTCCCTCCAGAGAATCTTAGTGGGTTCCTTTGTAATCGATTCAAGACCTACCCATATATAAATTATTAATCACTTATATAAAAAATCTCAGTTATATTTGTTTACCAGCAGCATTAAATCCTCCAGAATTTGGTAAATATTCGCATCCCGAATCTTCTATAGTTGGCAATGGCGATCGAGGACGTTTTGTAGCCTTTCCAGTAGACTTAGGATCCTGGGCACTATTTAAAACATTTTCCTTATTGCCAACTATAAAAGAGATAGAATCGGCTTCCTCTAATGCAGCGTTTAGAGCTTCCACCACATTTAAATCATTGTCCTCGTCGTCACTAGAAATATTTGAGACCTCCTCATCTGGCGGGACTGACTCAAATAATTCCATTAACTGATCATCTGTCAAGTCGGATAACTTGAAGCGCTTTCGATTTGCCATATTTTCTAATTTAAGAATTTTTATTAAGAAAAACCTCTTTAAACCACTGCAGATTGCAAATAATTGTGAAATAGCTACTTGGAACAAAAGTTTGCTTACTGCCCCAAAGATGCCTCAAGGCACTTATCACTATTTCACTGATACAATGCATACCAATTACATATTTGCATATCTGTAATATTATTTTAATACTAAATTAACTTACCTCTCAGTAAAAAATTAATGGTTTGGTTTAGTTTTATATTTTAACTTTTATATTCAAAAGAAATTCCACTTCACTGCAGCTCAAATTTCACACGCGGCGAAACACATGTTCTGTGCAAGTATAAACAAAAAGTACCGTTAAAAGCTTCTGAGAGCTTTCAAAGCTTCTATACATAATTGAGCATCTATTCTTAACGGCTAAAAAATATTTAAACGTAGAAATAGCGTTTATTATTTTTAAAATTGTAAATAATGTAATGAGTACCTCAAGGCACTCTTGGGGCTTAGAGGGTTAACACTCATAACAATTAAAAAAAAATAAAATTAATCTTTAGAAGTCCTTTCGTTATTTATGACTTACCTGTTCGGAAAGTAAGTAAGCCCGATTTCTCAACCGGCTTTCAAAAATAGGAGCTCCGATATAAGGCAGACAAAAAGTGTAACCCTAAAGTGAGGGTGGTCCATCTTATTCTCATCAGCATAAACATTAACGCCATTATTAACAAGGGGCCAACCAACAACAAACAAACAAGCAACAACATGCATAATTATGATTGGGTCTCAGGTTCCCCAAAATCACAATCAAGTTGTCGTTCATGTTGTTGCTGTTATTCTTGTCGCTGTCGCTGTTGTACGTTGTACATTGTTGTTGTTGTTGTTGTTGTTGTTTTTGTCTGTCGCTGGGGCTTCAAACAAAAGCGACGATATCAGAATGAGCGTACAACAAAAGACACTCAAACGGCGACCACACACAATCGACACACACACAGACTCATATGTCATGGAGTAGCCAACGATGCCGCCTGTGACAGACAGCGAGACAATGGCGAGTGGCAGGGAGCGAGTTTTTTGGGGGCAGGTCAGAGAGTGTGCGATACACAACAACACTAGCACTCACACTCATATGTGAACATGTATGCATGTAGTTGTGCTCTACACTTTGTATTTGTTTATCGAATAATCAAATTGTTTATCGGGCTCAACTAAGAAGTGAAAAAAAGGCAAAACAATTAATTTGAGAGCCGTTTGATGTGAACACTTTCACCACGACCCAAAGGCATCGGGAAATGGAAGAAAGCAGAAATTCGAAATCAGAAAGCGGCAAGGGAGAAAACAGTCGAGTGTCCTTTTGCCTGTTTTGTAAATTACGTTTGATCTTCCTTGTTGTTGCTATCTGTTGTCTTGTTTGATTTGGGATTTGTGTGAGCCTGGAAGCCGATACAAGTGCGAGGGGTGCACTCTCTCTCAAGACAATCATCATTAATCACGGCAATTTTAATTTATACGTTCTTATGCATACAAATTGAATTAGAAGTTCCGACTCAACTGTCATTCCTCGTTTGATTCTGTCGAGGTGTAGGCGCCGTTTCACGTAATTAATTATTTGGAAAACTTCTAAAAATACATTCAATATTTTGATTACAACTATTTATTCTCAGAAAATTTTTAAAAAAAATAAGATATTACTGAATTATTTGACAAGAGAAAAAAAATTACAAAAAAAAAAGTCTCGCACGCAAATTTGGAATCTCGAACCCGTTTTTTATGATCTTTGTTGATCAACTTGACGTTTTCGAGTTTACACAAAATGCAAGGCTGTCTTTAATTACCGCTTAATATCATACAATGCCATAGTCTTTTTGTTGTTTTGCATTTCCACGAATATTAATCGATGGATTCAAGGTGGCAAGCTCGAACAACCCCCCGAAAAAAAAGACCATTGTGAAACTCGTTCCAGGCGTTCAAAATTCACTTAAATGCTAAACAAATACATATATTGTTTACAAATTTTTAAGCACGATGCGCCGGCTGTCAGTGCCTGTCTGAGGCTTCCCAGAAAAACCAGCAAAGCCGCTGCTCTTCGCTCTCCACTCTCAATTTGTATTGTCATTAGCGATTATGGGCATAGTCTCATCGTGATCCTGGGACGGGGGCGTAATATGATATGTTGACAAAACGCATAAAGGAGGTGGAGAGATAGACGGACAGTCGAACATTTATATATTTCGATAGCTGACAAACCTATAAAGCATTTTCGAAACGGCGCTACTTCAAAATGTTTACTCCTTTTGCAGGCGTCCTGCCGTCCATTGTGCACTCCATAAATACGTAATCAAAACCGCAGTCGATGATGCCACAAAAAAAATAATGATGAGGGGAGAAGGACAGAGCGAGGTAAACGGGAGAAAGGAAAAGAGCAACGATCAAGGACCACATTTTCATTTGAAATATGTATAGTATGTGGCAGAGGCGTAGCGAAAGTGAAATCGAGACAGAGTCCATACCGGCAGCTGGAACACCTTCGCACCATCATCATCATCAAATCATCATCATCATCTTCTTGATCCTTTGACTGTGGCAGGCTCTGTTGTTAGATGGTGGCACAAAGAACCAGTCGAAAGTCAAAAGGGGCACGCGCTCGTCTGCTCGTCTGCACTTCTGCTCGTCGACTCTTCTGTTCAACCCCAGTACCCGGACCTAGACATTGTGACTGATCGGCAACCGGGCTGCCTTCTCCCGTCTCTGGTCTAGACAAACCGCAGACATAAGTTTAATAGACTTATTGTAATTGAGTCACAAAAGCCACACTCGATATCGAATCACAACTCTTTCACCTTTTCCAGCTGTTTTGCTCGAAAAGGTGTTTGGTATTTGTTGTGTGTTTGCTGTTTGTTGATTTGGGGGGAAATCCAAAGAAACATAGGTAATAATTGAGCGTAATTTTGCATGTGACTCGTCACTTTAAGAACTCGTCGCAGATTTAATTAAAACTGTTCGCAAATGTTTTGCCAGTTTCATTTCACTTTTCCATTGTTATCTCCTGGTTTTGCCTCTTTCACTTTATGTTCTGTCATGTCATCTGCTTTGTCAAATTGACTTGCCCACCTTTTTGTGGCCTTTGTCCCAAAAGAGAATACGCCACAATGCGTATAGTTAAATGTTTGCTTACGAGCATGTCCGACAACACACACACTCTTATACTCTATTGCATACACCCACATGTATTTTCCGAGTGTGTGTGAGAGTGTGCGGTTGATGGGCTGGCTAACAAGTTAATTTTCCATATTTTCTTTGGTAAAACTTTGTCCGAGAAACTCTACATCAAAGTCATTATGTGGTTGTCCTTGTACTCGTATTTGGTTTGTATTCCGCACTTTCGTAAGCGTGTGTGGTTTCTGTGGGCTGCATCTCCCTGTCCTTACCCCTCTCCTTTCTTGGCTTAACCAAAGAAAAAGTATATCGTGAATGAAGCAAACGTAAAGATAATTTAATAATGAGCACTTAAGTGGTCCACTCACATACATACATATTAAACTTATGTATCTTTACCTTTAGTAGACTACCATGATGTGTAGTATATCAAAAGTTTTGGAACTAAAATTGTATGCAAGAGCATTTAGAATCGATTGTTAATTCCGATTTATACTTTATAATGCAATCAACTCAAAATACATTATAAATTATTTGTCCGTCGCATTGTTGCTCAAATGGTATAATTAAAAAAAAATAAAAATAAATTGCGTCATAGTTCTCAATATACATACATATGTATATAGTATGACATCAAACTATTGTAACAGAAATTGCGGAGGTACTTAAAAACAGTCTTATCGATGAACGTACGATTAATTCGCGGAAATGAAATTACTAAATACTAAATAATTAAATTACTAATTACTAAATATAACGCACATTACATTGAATAATTTAGTATATCTTTGCTGTATTTTTTATTTTATTCATATTAATACAGTTTTTTGATTATTTTTAGTTATTTGTACTTTAGTTAATGGTAATATTTTATATTACTATTATCAATATTTTCCATTATTTTATGTTATCCCAACATTTCATGTTTGGTGGTGTTATTTAAATTAACTTCCCATCATGAGACGCGAGGAAGTACATTTCCCAGTCCATTCAAAGTGTAATCCCTTACCAGGGTAACGCCAGCAAATCCTCCCCCATAAACAGTTGGGCCATAATCCTTTTACAGCCGCTAACATGTTTGAGATTTTCACGCAAGAACAATCCACTTAAATGCTGCCAATCTGAAATGTCAATAACAGCGACAGACAGACGCGACAACTGAAAGCAGGAGGAGAGGCACGATGGTAGTTGTGAAGAGGAGGGGGACTAAAAGAACTGAGCTTTTGTCATGTGCGAACCTGGCAATTACAAAAATTTATCGCAACAATTACGAGTCGACGGGGGAGAGGGGAGAAAGGGTCAGCAGCTACAGTTGGAAACATTTAAAGACAAATTAATGTATATTTAAGCTGCCCCAAAAGACTAATTGCCTCAAGGCGTTGGTCAACACACAAACACTCACACACACACATACACACACACTTAAGAACACCCAGAGAGAGCAACGAGGGAAAATCTCACGCCTTTGTTGATTAATTAATCAAAGTAAATAGCTGCCGAGCTCCGACAAGAGCAGAGTCATCATTAGTGTAATCTAAACGGCCTATTGATAAGCTTTTTCCACACCTAATAGCTACATTAATCTATGGATGAGCACGGCTAGAGCCAAGGCCAGTCCGAGGCGTCTTGGGGCAACGATACTCGCAGCTTCGCCGCTTGTCTTGGGAAACAATTGATCCCAGATGGCAAAACGGGCGGCGTAGGCTGCAGGACCCACATATGTAGTCCTGTCATTGTAGAGCAGTTGAACGCTTGTGGCATTGCAAGCTGGCCAGATACTTGAATCAGTCACGGGCTTCCTGCAATGATCGCACTTAGACATTTTTTACAAGTTGTTTCTCAACTTTGCAACTCACCCTGTCGTGGCAAAGTGTACAAACCACTCTGTGAGGCGTTGCATCATGAAGAGATCAGCGTGATCCTTGCTCATGATTGTACCATACCACAAGCTAGGCATAACATACTGTAGATCATCGGCATGGCCAACTCCCCGAAAAGTCATATCCTCGTTAAGCGGTGCCGAGAGACTTCTCTGACCCACATAGTCCATACGTGAGTAGTATACATTGGTGTGCTTTCGTGCCATGTCAACGAGTCGATGAACACCATGTCCAATGATGCCATCGGAGAAAATGCGTCCAAATGCCTCGATGTTGTCGGGACCCAGCTCCCGGAGTTGCTGACCCAAATAGAAGTTCTTGATACGTTGGCTCTTTGTCGGATTATAATCGAAGAGGAAGAACTCTGGGGCATACTCATTGAAGTTCTCATTTATATCGTGTAGTAAAAGTTCATTCTCCACTTGGGCTAAAGAGCAAAACTCGGTCAAATATAAGACCCTTATATTAAAACCCATCTCTCACCTAACGTTGTGTAGTCCAGCTCGTTGGCAGTCCAGCTAGCCAGAATGGGCACCTTATTGAACTGACCCTGGTTGATGAGAGCACTAGGATGCATGGGCAAAAAGTAGTTGTCAATCTCGTAGTTCCACTTCATGTTGATAAACTTGTACTGCTCCCATTGGCTGCATACTTCAACAATGCGCTGCCAGGTGACATTGCGCAGACACTCAACCATATCAAAGGTGTTGTACATGGGACATGCCACCTGTCGAGCCAAGAGGCGACTCCAGAACTCATTGTGTATGCTGTAGTGGTTTGTCGCCGAGCCGCTCATCATTATGGCACGATGAAACAATCCCTTTGATAGCGGCGATGCGAGATGCAGACTGACAGCCATGGACCCTGCACTCATGCCCATAATAGTCACCATCTGAGGATCACCGCCAAACTTTGAGATGTGCTCTTGCACCCACTCCAAGGCCATTACTTGATCCAGATAACCATAGTTGCCACCCCTTAGGAAACCCAAGGCGCCCAGGCGATAGTTGAATGCTACAAATACCACATCGTGCTCCATTAGATATTGTGGCCCCGCCTCGTAGGTGCTGTGCCCACTGCCTATCTTATTTGCTCCACCGTGTATGTATACGATCACTGGAAGTTGTGCCGTCAGGTTCTTGGTGAAAACATTAAGTTTGAGGCAGTCCTCGCTCATCAGCAAAGTAATTCCCGTCTGGGGACAGACCAGGGAATCGGCAGTGGCCTTGAGTGTGGTATTGCCCCAGGAAGGATATGGCTTGGGGGCCTCGAAGCGCAGCTCTCCAAGTGGTGGCTCAGCATAGGGTATGCCACGAAATGCATAAATCGTCTTCCCACTGAAGCTTTCCATTCGAGTGCCTTGAATGCTTCCCAATGTAGTGCTCACCAACGGATCCTCATCACTCTGCCCGTTGGCAGGGACTAGCAATACCAGCTGTACCAGCAGCACCACAATATTTAGTAGACAAGCCATTTGCAGTTCTTTCACACTACCCAAACACAGTTTCTTACTCTCATTCGACTTCTGTGTGACAATTCGGTAAAAACGTTTTGCATCGATCTCACCCGTCCTCTCTATTGGGTGGTGCGTTGAACCCGCATCAAATGATCACAGTACCAACTCGAACCCTAGAAATTAACCAACTGATTGTCCAATCTTGCCGATGGCGAACAACGTGCAGACTTCGCACTGCCTCTTTTTTATCGCAAGAACCAAAGCGATAAGCGATAAGCGATAAGCTTCTTATTGGAATTTGATTAGCGTTTATAAGATTAGCGTCGTGTTGGTCTATTTTGTAATAAAAATAATTCATTTGTATGAAAACACAGCAGGCTCAACCCAATTTTGGATAGTCGTCAACTAAAAAATACTACTTGTTAGAACTAATGTTTACTGGCCTACTGCGATAGAAAAGATTGCATACTCAAGTTAAAATACTCAAAATAAGTAATAAATAATATTCTTACTTCATATTCGGATACCTTAGTATAAGTATGTAGCTATTTATATTCCACCAGCTAAGTAATTCAACGATTTAAGACGTGTGTCGAGTGGATGCCAATAATAACTCATGGCATTGATTACAATAAAATGCTTCAAATGCCTTTCAAGCTGACGGAGGACTGACTTACACAATTACCGGCAAAAAGTTTTCTGACTATAAATAATAAAACAAGACTAAACGAATAAAAATAAATCAGATTTTATATAAATGTTACTGCAAAACATATGCAATGTCTCCTTGTTCTTGCCGAATTTAGTTTAAAAGATCCTCGAATTCTCCCACGATTTGAGTGCTATTTGAAAAATATCTCGATGACCTTGATCATAGCTAACTTTGCACAAAAAAAATGTTTTCAATTGAAACTTATTGCTTCGTTGAAGTATTGAATTAGATTTCGCAGCCGTTGAAGGAATATGCCATAGAGCCCTTCCGCTGTAGATCCTACGCCCGCAGATTTTTTATTTCGAGTTTCGTTTTGATTTTTCTCATGGGTTTGCCAGCAAAACTAAAACTGACTGAGATTTAAATTGATTTCCTTATTAATGCACATCCCTCTTATAATATTCAATTAAAACAGCCCACGACGCATTTGCAGTCGCGTCTATAACATCCCATTGATTGATATAAGCCGAGTGGTAATTACTCGGGACCCTGACACTTTCCCCTTCCACGGCCCTGAAATACACTCTGATTTCTTTTGGGCAAATCTGAAAATTATGCCGGTGCTGTTGTATATCTGTAGCTTGTGTGTCTGTGTGAAAAGCTGACAATGACCTTTCTTGAATCAATTAAATTAATTATACCGACCGCAGTTAAGATAATTGTGTGCTCTCAAATAAACATACTGTGAATATGGAACAACATATACAGCTGTGCCCATTGAAATAGCAGTGCAGACGACCTACACATTTAAAGTTGAAAAATATTATTATAAACACAACTTCGAGACAAAATTTTTTTATAACAGCTTAATATATTTAATTTGCGATAATTAAACATATTTTTCATTTTGGATAATTCAATATTTTTCCGAATGTGGATGTTAACATATGAAAATGTCCGTATTATGAAGACCATTGAAATAGCAGTGAAAAAACAAAAATGTAATAAATTTCAAAAAATCTTATAAATAACTTAATCCTTCTAAATTTCGAGTTGAATACGACCTTATAATTTGTTGTGTAGCCTTTATTGGCTATTAGAGCCTCACAGCTACGTGGCATGGAGTCCACCACGTCCTCGCAACGCTTGCAGGGATTCTGGCCCTATACCTCCTGTACAACTTGTCAAAGGTGTGGCTTAGATGTCGGGGATTTCTTGGCAACATAATGCTTGAAGTCCTCCATCAGTTCCCAATCGGATTTAAATCCGGGAACTGTGCTGACATGGCATTACATCAGTTTTTTCATGACCAAACCACTCCGTGACCAGTTGGCCGGTGTGTTTAGGTTTCGTGGCTCTGCTGAAAAGTCCATATTGAAGGGGCATTTCATCCTGAGAATACTTCAGCATGATGTTTCTTAATATATTTTCAAAGATTTCTTGGTCTATGATCTCATCGATCATATTTATAGGTCCCACACCACTGTATGAGAAACATGCCCATATCGTGATTTTAAGACCACCATGTTTAGCGGTCTTAAGGGTATGGTTTAGGTCATTTTAGGTGTTTGGTGGTCAACGGACATATTGTCTTGAACTTTTCTAATAATTAACACCAGTTTAGACGCATTTGTCCAAAGGATATTACGCCATTTGGAAAATGGCCAGTTCAAGTGGCGCTTGGCAAACTCCCACCTCGCTTTGAGATGTCTATAACCAAGTAATTGCACCTTTTCTGGACTTCGGGTATTCAAATTTGTATCCACCAGTCTTCGGCCAATAGCCACTTCACTGATTCCCCAACTCAGCCCTGCTTTAATATCCCTAGAGGATGCAAAAGGATTAGTTTAGCTGAAGAGCACTATGCATCGGTCCTCTAAAATTGTGGTTTTTTGTATCGCACCACGGTTTTCAGGCTTTGATTTATAATTTATGTCATTGAAAACCATTTTGGTAAAACATTTTAGGCGACACAGAACTTTTTTATACAATTTTGCTCCTTCCTAAGCTCAAGAAAGGACCTCCTCTCTACATTGGACCAGTTAGGTCCTTTACACACTAAAATTAAATTTTTTTTTATAGTTATAGTGCATTGTCGTATAAACTACAATAATAAACCAAATTAAACTCACTTTTCATAAAATTAAAAACAATTTCGGCTTTTTTAGTGGAAGAAAAGAAAAAACTGCTATTCTAATGTTCAGCCCAAAAGTGGTGCCCTTGGGTAAAAATATCAAAATTTCAGAAAAACTGATCAAATCTAACGGGGTTTTTGCTGTTTTCTTATCTTTATGCATTATTTTACAAAAACAATGTGCTAGCGATCAACTAACAAAAAGGAATAACCAAAAAAAACGGTTACATAGTCTTTTCTCTGTCGCACTGCTATTTCAATGGGCACAGCTGTATGTATCTTGATCTTAATTGATTTTAATTTTATATAAAACCAATGTTAATAATAACAATGTTAATAATAATCTTATTTAAATAAGTTGGTATCGAATTTGTTCAGAATATTTACAAAATCTGTCTTTTTCTAAATATAATGATTTATCTAAAGTATATATAAAATGTATTTAAATTAATGCAAATAGTGTTCATTTTTTTTAAATTTTGTTGTTTTTATACCCGCTACCCATAGGGCTGAAGGGTATTATAACTTTGTGCCGGCAGGAAAAGTATGTAACAGGTAGAAGGAGGCATCTACGTCCCTATAAAGTATATATACTTGATCAGGATCAACAGCCAAGTCGATCTAGCCATGTCCGTCCTCTTATTTATTTTTTTAATTTCCATTTATGATAAGATCATTCACCGAGGACAGCAGCGTTTTATGTGGTTTTCATCTAGTTCATGAAAGCTGAGCGCCATTACTTCACACATCGGCGAGTTGCAACATTTTAATCAAGGAAATTTAATTTTATGGTGAAGCAGTGATTGGAGGAATATGCTGAGCATTGAGGTTTGAGCGCAAAATTCCAGATACTTGAGTGTTCAACTGCGTACCGCAGCACCGCATGACGTAGATGTGGATGTAGATGGAGCGTCAACCACCCGGTAGCACTCCAGTTGTTGCAAATATATGAGTGGCCTCTTGACAGACATCATCAGCAGCCTTGCAGTTGCAAGCGCACACTGTGCTACTTGAACGGTTCTTGTATGTGCCTGTGTGTGAGTGTGTGTGTGTTTATGTAGGTATGTGTAGCATGCTAAAGCTTCCAGTGGCTGATGTTGCCACATAACGCTGCAGATATGCAAAAGTTTCTCACGCATCGCTTGCAGATGTTGTGAGAATGGAGAAGAGTGGTTAACATCCTATTGAGGGTGGATCAGAAGCCATGTAAAGTAGGACTATGAAACTATTAAGAAAACAGTATCCGCCTCAACTAATGACCTTTCATAACTGCCGTGATCTTTTAGCTACAGCACATGCCACGCCTTTGGTGGCCTTCAAAGATCGATTTCAATTCATTTGTGTCAAGAATTTGGCCAATTTAGAGCAGCTGCTTCCTTTCCAGGACACACTACAGAGTGCATGTGAAGCCATGCAAATTGAGATTGAAGTAGAAGTTGTATAGTTTAATACGTTTCGGGTTTGTATTATTTAAATGACATTTACATGCTGAAAGGAAACAGACGCAACTCTCAAGTGACCAACATGCTGGCCCCGGGACAAAGCCAGGCCCTGTGAAACGCCTCAAGCGCAGTTCTCGATACAATTGCCTAAGAATGAGAAAGGAGGAAAACGTCAAGCAACCATGGCCGCACGATAAACCACTTGAGTAATCAATCAAAGCGATATGGAACCTAAAACTCAAGCGACCTCTTGTAATAAATATTTAAAGATGAGAATTATCGCAATGGTATCGTGTTGAGCTAGGGACAGGGGCAGGAACAGGGGTCGGGGCAGGACCAACGTTTTGCATAAACGACAGGCGCAACAATAGACCAATATCTCAAGGCACTCGAAGCGTTTGCATATGCACAACCTCAATACGAAAATGCGATAATTTGAACACAAAAGTGCGTCTAATCAATACGAAAAATTATAGAGAAAACCCTAGAAAGAGGCGGATAACGAAAGTGAGAGCGAGAGAGTATATATCCAAGAATGAGACGGACTAACTGAAGTTTCTTCCTTTGAAGATCAGCGATCATTCGCCACAAGTGAGCAAAATGCACAAAATGTGAAACAAATAACAAGAACCAAGCACGAGTACCCGAACAATATAAAAAATATACTTATATCAGGGGTTGAAAGGGTCCAGATCTTTTGTGTTACTGTGGTATTGGTATTGTAATGAGCGTGACGTCTTATTTGTGGCAGACAAGCGAGGCACAGGAGAAGACTCACAAGAAAGGGTCGAATTGTTATGGTGAGCTTCCTTCCCCCTTTTCAAGACGAAACAGAAGCAAGAGTTTCACACCATTTCAACGCATGCATTGTTTGGTAAATAGGGCCTAATTTTCACTTACTTGTACTTGTTGGGTCTCTTCTCAAGTATTCCAATCAAAAGCCTTGCCCAAAGATTGCCACACCACTTGGCTGTCCAAGGAAGGTTTTGTTGCGGTCGCAGTGTGCTTTTACGCACTCATCACATCATCATATTTAATATATCAGCTGTGCGTCAGAAAAGCAAGATAATAATTTATTTATTTTATTTTATTTTATCTTGTTCATAATTGTAATCGACAATAAAAATATTTATCTGAAATTCAGAGTGTTGGCAGTCAGAATTCTAAAAGACAACGATCAACGATACACTTTTCAATGTTGTTTTCCTGTCTCAATGAGTCAACAATGGGAATCCCAAATGTATAAATGCATTCACTGATCTTGCATCTAATCTGCTGCCAAACAGCACTGCTAAAGCTATTCACACCGAGTTTATTCAACTGCATTTGAATGTCAATTAACTTAAATTGCTAGTTTTGACTTACAAAGCAACCAAAAACTATTAACAACTCGTCAGTCGAACACACACGCATAGCCCAATAGACCAATTAAGAGCCACACTCACGGACTCAAACACTCACACACTCACTGAAAATGAATCCATAACAAGCACCGAGTGCATTAACCTCGACTCAAATACCATGCATTTGATTTGCATGCATGTGCGAGTATCTCTGAGATACATTTTGGACTTAGACAGAGAGTCTCTCGCTTCCGCCTTCAATTGTTGGTATTGCAACTCCGTCGAACACAATTTAATTTAATAAAATTTCAGAATTCTGTTAGGGGATTTTGACTCTATTTGACTATTATTTTTGGGGTGCCCTTCTCTAATTATTAATAATATTTCTTTCATTCTACTCGCTTGTGCACATAAAACGCGTCCATAAACGAAATGGCTGGAAAGCTGTTTATTCAGATCTATCCAACACATAACTTCAATTAATCTCAATTAAGAGACAAAAATACGAGAGACTTGCCAGTTTCGATCGAATGGAAACTTTTAGGTTAGGGTTCCTTCTGCTCGCATAGCCCTTTTTTTTTGTTTTAGTGAGCGGGGCAGTGCTACCAATTGAGGGTTAAACCCTTGGCTCCATTAATTCTTATTGTAAAACTTGGCAATTGGAGTTATAAAATGGCGATCAGGCAACTTTACGAGTATTGGCATATTAGACCATAAAGTAAATTATAAATGCTGTTGATATTTAAGTTGAATTCTCATGACTTTATGAGAATGATGGTCGAGTAAATGAATTTTACACTTTATCATTAGAAAGAAAACTACAGAAATTTTAAAAATTTGGCTCCAACTTTAATTGTATATTTATTCAATGATGAACATCACATTGAAAAAAAGGTTTACAAAATTTCTTAGATCCTAAATTTAAGTATTAATGATTCTTAAAATCCAATTTGAGCTTTTCACTGTACAAAGTGCAGTGCTATTAGATCAGTGAATTTTTTCTCAGGCCATTGGGTCGATTGCCAATTATTTTGCCCACAGAGTCATTTATCATCTTTGTCAAGTTTAAAATTTGCGGCCATCATTTATAAATTGCCCGATCAAAAGAGAACGCTTGAGTAAATCCATTTAATTGCCCGAAGAGCAGATCCTGGCTTTAAAGTGATATCCGTGTAATATTCCGGGCGGCACCCCGTTCATTCCGGATGTGTTCGCACTCGTGTAAACATGCGTTTGTCATTAGACACACCGGAAATATTGACAGCATTCGACACGCGGCACACGAGTTGCAACTGCCAGTAGCTTGCCACTTTATGTGGCATTTGATTTTTTAAAATTGCGAAAATTTCATTTCGCTTTTTATTTAACTGTGAAGTTGTGCCTAACTTTATTCCCTTGCGCTTGAGTAAACACCAAGAGGGAAGGTCCGTCCGGTAGAGGAGGGTTTGTTTCTCCTGCTGAGGGGCGCGTGCGTTGTGTGTCCTTTGTCTGTGCATCTTTGTTGTGCTCAAGTGTCGTCACCATGTCGAATTGCCGAATCTTTTTTTCCGAACTACCTGAAATTTTACATTTTACCGTTTCAATGGATTTTCCTTTTATCCGTTTGTTTCTTTTTTTTTTTGACTTGGTTTCTTTCAGAGTTTACTAATTACATTTTATTGAGTATTACGAATCGCTTTGTCTTCATCTGCAAGTGTGCATAATTCAGTTTTTTATGGTGTGAAATACATATGGTTAAATTTTTCCTAAGCAAACTTTTGTATTGTATGCTAAAATTGAGTCAAGCTCGAAAATCTAAATTGCCCAATCTTGAAATTTAGGATTATAATCTTTTTTTCAAGAATGGAAAAATCTTTAACCTAATACCAACGTCATCACGGAACATTGATTTGCGGCATCTCTACTAACTGAGCTTACAACAACAACACCAGAAACTACATATCATTGGTTCTAATTCAAAGGAAGGAAACTCCAACATTTTAAAAGACAAGAACGAAAACATTTGAAATCAGTTTGGTAATCTTATTTTAAATCTATAATAAAATAATCTTGATTCAAGATTTTAATCTAAAAATGAGAAGTTTTTAATCTTAAAATGAAAATCAATTATCATTAAAATCTTGATTCAAAATTCTTTCAACCTAAAAATCTTAATTCAAGATTGTGTTTTTTAAGATCGAAAATAAACTTAAATCAAGATTTATTCAATCTAAGTTTTTTTCTCTCTGTGTATATTTTACCAGATAAGCTTAAGTATACATTGGATATAGTAACACCAATTTGCTAATATAATCAATTTTATATTGTAATGAATCACTTATAAATTACTTTCTGTTTGCTTTTTACCTCGATAAGACTAAAATATGTGGGTATTTTGGATTGAAACCACTAAGCCACTCAACAGAATGGAATGCCATTTAAAAATTATCAGGCAGGTTTTATAATTATAGAATAATTGTTAAAATTAGTCAATTTTTATATGTCCTAAGTAACTTAAGCTTTTTTGAGAATGCTTCGTATATAGTAAATTATAACAGCGAAGCAGAGTAAAAATTAAAAATGTTTCAGATAAAGTGATTATTATTAGTGAATGTAATTCTTTTCCTCCTGCCTAATATTCGTTGAGTACTTGCCACAGCTTCTGTTGATGTCACGCGTTTACGCGGACTCTCTCAGCTCATTTCTCAGAGGCCGTGGCAAGCAGCAAAGAAAACAGTGAGTTTCCAACGCATTATGATTAGAGCAAATGCGGGTAGAGCTAACTGTTTGCGATAGAGCCCTTTAAATTTGTGGGAGAAATAAATATGTATGTATATGGAATGTTGAGAGTAATTCAATGCCGCAATTTCAAACAAAAACCAAAACAATTTTTATGCACAAGAACAATTTTCATAGAACAATCAAATAAAATGCAAAAATTGAGAAAGTAAAGAAAAATATAGACAAAAAAGCGCGTGGGAAATTATGAAAATATTTCATAAATATTTTGCTTGTAATCCTTCAACTCCAGACAATGCCTCACCTAAGCCCATTAAATGAAATCCACGTTCACAACAGCACCTGAGCGTACCACAAAAACTAGGGATTCGCTTGAGCATGGGATTAAGCGGCCAAGCTACTTAGCAGTCACTTGTCCAAGCGACCGATCAGTCGCAACTGTTCCTGTCCCAAACCCATAACATTTCAATTCTCACTGGTCTCTGAAAAGCAAGAGACAGAGAGAGAGAGCAAGCGGGGAGAGAGATGCTATCATCGGCCAGCGATCTTGTCCCCTCACCGCAGGACACTGAGCCGCTCGCTGATCGCCTCTGATCGGGCAGACGGACAGATGGACAGACGGACGAATATTGTGGACTCACGTTGAGTGTGAAAGGTATTATCAGTTTGACTCGATCTGGCGTTTGGCCTATGTGTTATGTATAAAGTTGTTGCCGTTTATGTTTTCAGTTTCATTTATCAGTTTGTGAAAATGCCAGATGAACAATGAGAAATTATGAGACTATGATTTAAAACATCATGTATCCCCAATACATTGAGCAACCCAGCGAGGGTTGCTTTAAGTTCCTCCTCATTGACTCGACTTTGTGACTATCTCAATGCTCGGATCTCGATGCCTTTTTTCGATTCAATTTTCATGTTCTCGACGTTGCCAAATGAATGATTTCCTATATGCGGTTTTAATTGCGGCTAACAGAGCTGCCGTCATATACATATATGTACATACATATTCGGATATGTTTCATCAAAAGATCGGTTAATTAGCTGCGAATTGTTGTCGACTCGTTTGCTAGATTCTTTAATCGTGATAAGTCTACCAATCATTAAAACTTTCAATTGACTACCAGTAATGCACAGAAAATTATAGAGAGAAAGTGAGCGAGACGTACAATTGAGCTGAAAATAAATAATGCAATAATGTTTTACGAAGAATTCTTAAAAAGTAACAAGCAACAACCCCTCGAATCTTACTAAAATTAAGAAATATTAGGCTATTTGTTGTTAATCATTACACAAAAATTGATTAAATCGTTTTGAAAAATATGTATCAAGTGAAAAATCCGTATACATAGTACCTTACCAGCACATGATAGCAATCATCTTAATCCCATAATACCGTTTGAAGAATATAGAAACTTTACGGTGCTTCAATTTTTAGATTGCAATATCGAATTTCCTTTCTTACTTATCAAGTATACATTATAGTTTCATTATGAAAAAATATTCATACATATAATATTATAAATTGTAATTATTTCATAGAAGCATATTTTACACTTAATCGTTTGTACTTAGTATACTGCACGTATTGTTTTATAAAATTCTATTTTGATATGGAGAAATTGTTTCTAAGTACCCGCTTAAAGTGAATTCCCAAAAAAAATTCTGAAATATAAATAAATAGAAAGTAATGATTATTTGTTCTGAAAGAAAGTTAGCAAGTACGCAGACCACATTTACTGACTAATAGGGGTGTTACTTCCAACAGTGAAATTGTTGAAATTCCACAAATTTATGACGACATTTATGCGTAATTTTTGGTTACAATTTAATGGTTCTTGAAGTTGGAAAAAAGAGTTCGATGGATGTCGTAAAATGACGAGTCCGCTTACACCCCCCGGAGGGGATGTCAAATAAATTTGAGAAGAGTGAAAAGTTGCAATTGAAATCGGAATTGTTCTTGATATGGAACAGTTAATTTAAGGCATCATTAAAGCGGCACTCCCACTTTTTTGAATCCATTCACATTGGCAGCCAGGTAGACGACGAGTTGAGAGTGTGTGATGATCTCTTCATCAACTACGGACGAAATACTTTCTCTTACTCGCCGAATATGCAACGTCATGACTTTCTTTCCAGTCAACGCCCCGTTTGTGAACGTGCCCGTAATCCTTTGAGGTTGAATAAGTCCTATCGCGTGCTAGGCCCTCAATCTGGCGACTCGAGCCGAGCAAGGAGTTGACGCGCCACGGGTTTCTCATTCACAATCGACTTTTTTTGTTGTTTGTGACGTGTCATAATTGCATGGTTTTCTTCGCCGTCTTATTCTTCTTCATAATGTCATAGAAGTGTGAAAATTATGGGGTTTACCCTTCAGTCCACACAACCCTTCAGCACATCGTTTATTTCCTTTATCTTTCACTAAGGATCACCGAAAGGCCAAAAATTTGTTTGCTAACTTTGCTGCATATGTCCGAGTAATGGCATTTACCTTCTTGGGTTTTATGCGCTTTCGATTGTCGCCATGATTTTTGGGGGTTGATTCTCCCTCTTCCTGCCTTCTTTTTTCGTCATGTGCTAAGTTGTATTTTATGATCTTGCACAAGACTGTTTCTAACTGATTTCTTTATAGATAACGTCAGAGGTTATTCCTTTTTTTGCAATCATTTAAAGTTTATCGCTGTAAAGATCGTGAGAAGAATTCTGTTAGGTAAACGTCTATTTTAATAGACGTTCCTTTTCTTCAGCATCAACATTTGGGAATAATATAATTTAATTATAGTTTTACAATTTTAAATTTATAATTAAATATTTTGTAATTTTAACTTAATATCCATTAAATATTTTAACAAAAAATTTTAATCGAAGAATAAATTCAACAGAAAAAATTAATTTCTGAACTTTAACATTACGATGTAAAGTTTCGAAACATAACTTTTGAAAGAATTTGTTTTTACAAATCAAGTGAACTCACTCTTTATTCAATGTCTTATTGTATCATAAATCTACTTTACTGACTCTAAGATACATTTTTTCGAAAAAGTGAGGATAAGATTAATATACATCTGTAATTAGAACTATAGTTTTAAATCGGTTATTGTAAAAAATGAATTTATACGATGCTAATATATAAAACATAAATCTAGTTTTTTATGTTACTAGATAAGCTTTTCGTGCATTTTAAGGGTACGTGTTAAATAAAACTGAAACACAATTAGTTTGGTTTTCTATCCTCTCATTCCCAGATTTCCCTGCACTTGCATTCGCTTTGGGCGCCAACTTCAATACAAAACTAAACCACAAGCGCAGCTGCTGCTCCTTTCAGCTCCTGCTCCTGTCCTTCTCCACGCACCCCCCGCTACAGTACTAATGCTACTTGTGCTCCCCTGTCAGTGGCCAGGTGCCAGGTAACTCACAATTGTTGTTAATTTTTTCTCTGTGCTTTCAGCTCAGACTTAATTAGCTTTGACTGGCTGCTATAATAAAATTACAGTGCTGCCCTCCTTCTCCGTTCCCCGACCCCAATGATGTCGCGTGCTTCTGCCCAGAAAGAGAGCGCGACAGAAAGAGAAAGAGGGATAGAGTATATGAAAGAAGGGGGAAAGGAGTAGGAGGGCAGACGCAGGTGTGCCAATGCCACAACTCTGTTTGTTACAGAGACTGCTCCATCAGTAGAGCGCCAGCTGGCGTAGCTACCGACCGACTGTCCAATCAAACCTCGAGTAGTGGCAGCGACAGCAGACGCCAGCTACAACAGAGCCAGCGGCAGCGACATCGGCAGAGGCAGCAGAAGCAGAAGCGGGAGCGGGAGAGCTGTAAGTTCGGATAGAAAGGAATTCCAATAGAAATGCGAGAAAAAGAGAGTGCGAGGCGGCGAGTGTCTGGCGGATAGTAAACGGATAAACCGGATAAACTGGAAAGCAAGCCAATGAGAGCGCAACAAAACAACCACCACATCGTCGTGGTCGCTGCTGCTTTTGCTGCTGCTGCTGAGTCGTGGTTGTCGCTTCGGTCAAAAGGAACTTAATGTGGTGTTCGGCAGAGCCAGAGACAGTCAACATTGCGCAGCCGTTGTGAACGGACGTCCAACAGTCGCCGCGACACAAAATAAAGCAAGCAACCAAAAACACAGAGCACATTTGAGAAACTAAGAGTCAGTGAAAACTAAAAAGTGTTGAAGTTTGTGCGAGTGGCAAAAAGAAAACTTTTCGCGTTAAACATGGTGATGAACGGTGCGTTACCAGTACCGATGCCAACGCCAAGTCCGCCAGCCAGCAAATCACGCATCCAGATTGAGTGGGATATCAATGACACCGTTGTGCCGACGGTCAGCGAGCACGACGACTTCAACGACTGGGCCAACGGCCACTGCCGGCTCATCTATGCCGCCCACAGTGAGGATGCCAAGAAGCATGCCAGCGGCTGGGCGATGCGCAACACCAACAACCATAACGTCAACATACTAAAGAAGAGCTGTCTCGGCGTGCTGCTCTGCAGCGCCAAGTGCCGCCTTCCCAATGGCGCCAGCGTCCATCTGCGTCCAGCCATCTGCGACAAAGCGCGTCGCAAGCAACAGGGCAAACAGTGTCCCAATAGGTAAGTGTCCACTAACTCTTCCAATCCCCAACTGGCGAACAGTCGTGCTAAGCAAGCGCTTCTTCAATTCTCATTACAGAAATTGCAATGGGCGCCTCGAGATTCAGCCATGTCGCGGGCACTGCGGCTATCCAGTGACACACTTCTGGCGCCGTGCCGGCAACGCGATCTACTTCCAAGCTAAGGGCACCCACGATCATCCACGGCCGGAGGCCAAGGGCTCGACGGAGGCACGTCGTCTGCTCGCTGGTGGACGACGAGTGCGCAGTCTGGCCGTGATGCTGGCTCGGGATGCAGCACTCAGTGACAAGCTGTGCAGCCTGCGGGCCAACAAGCGCCCAGCGAAGTCGCTGTCGCACCCGCTGCAGGAGAACGCCAGCAAGCGCAAGCAGCGGGCCACAAACTCTGCAGAGTTGCTGCCAGCGGGCACAGAGTTGCCATCGTATCGCACTGTTGCCGTTGCAGCTGGCACGCCTACCGCCACGTCCTCGACGGCAATATTCCAGCAAGCGCAAACAGCTAGCTACATGACACCGCAATGGAGCACGGAATGCTCGTCATACTACTCACAGGATGCCTCCTTGAACTACAACAGCGGGGGCGGCATCTATGGATACGAGATGCACTCGCCCCTCTCGCCGCTCTCCTCCAACAGCTCCACAGCCAGCTACTACGCCAGCTCGGAGACCCAACTGCAGCATCAGCATCAGCAGCAGCAGCAGCAGCAACAACAACAGCTGCTGCAACTGCCACAACAGAACTATGAGCCTGCGACGACAACAGCTCCGAATGCAACCGGCTACCAGACTGGCATGAATCTCTACGAGAGCTGCGACGACACCTCCAGTCTGACCAGCAGCTCTGGCTACAGCTCCGAGGACTACAGCTACTTCAACGGATATGTGCCACAAGCAGTGGACATCAGCGGCAGCTCCACTGCCAGTCCCGAAAGCTTTTACAGCCCCAACTCGGAGATCTTCAGCGTGTTCGATGGCAACATCAGTGGCGGCAGCAGCAGCACCGTGGAGCTGCTCTACGAGGAGGCAACTGCCTATCAGCAGCAGGCGTTGCAGCAACAGCAGCAATCCTTCATTTCCCCACCCGGCGTTACCGTCTCCTACCAACAACAACAGCCGCAGCCACAGACACAACAACAACAGGCTGCGGATTACTATTATAGCAACACGGGCGTGGACAACGTGTGGAACATCCAAATGGACGCGACGATCTCTCCAGCTGCGTATCAGAGTCAGGCAACAAGCCACGAGCCAGGCATTGGTATCTTCTGCTAATCCCACCAAGATCTCAACATTATTACCACTCAAGCGTTGTTCTAGTCTCTAGTTGAAACACAAATCTCGCCTCGAAGTTATGTTCCCATTTCCTTTCCCCAATTTGCTTGTTGGTTTTATCTTTATACCATGTTTCTAGCGCCTAAGTCATTGAACTCCATTGTTTCCCTCAGCTATTCCAAAGTTTTAAATTAAGCACCTACTATTAAGTATTTAGCATCTAACTAAGTGACGTACAAGTAAAACCCACCTATTTATGCATTTTTGTAATAAACATTTGAACTTATTAAACCTTACAATTCTTTTTAATCAATCCAACCTAAACATCACCAGCATCTTTTGTGATATGGCCTGCCGTAATGTTCGATACACTTATATGTACAAATATTCATTCAAAATGTAGTGGTTGAGACCCAATTCTCAAAAAACATTTAAAATTATAAACAAAAAGGGTTTTGCGATTGGCGGAAGCAAAGCATTATATTTTTTTGCATCGCAAAAATTAAAATTATTTTCAACTATTATCCAATTTCAATGCAAAGGGCTCGACGCCTGATCATTATTGCCATCTGAAGGACCCAACGGAGTCGTAGACATATTTTGTGGATTCTGACTAAGCACAAGCTGTGAACCTTGGGTGCAGTCAGTCTTAGGACTAAGTGAAGGATTCAAAGTTGGTCCAGGGGGTGCTTTAACTATTAAAGGAACGAGAGCCCATATCTGAGTATTAGAAATAAAGTTATACGCATTAGTGTCGAGATCCTCCAGCGGTACGAAGAACTCTTGCGAAGCTTTATCTGCTTCTGGTACTGGTCGCGAAGCATCGGGAGAAGATGGCGACAATGTTGATGTTGATGTATGCGGTGCAGGGAACTGCACTGGGGTCTCTTGCACCAAAGCGGCAGCAAGACGCACGAAATTATCGGATAGCATAGATTTGCGCCTTTGCTGCGGTTTCTCCGTCTCTTTTTTCTCTTCATTAGCTTCCAACAACTTCCGACGTAATCGCTTTAGCAGTTTATGCCGATAATATTTCTGTAGAAAATATTGCTTCTTTTTGGGCTTCGCAGACTGCTGAGACATCAATCCGACCACATTCATGACCAACGGCACTAGGTTTTCATCACAGTCTAGAATTAGTGGAACCTTCATTTTGGCGGGAACTTTCTTGAATTTTTTTGTATTCGAACTCGATTTAACTAACTTCTTAGAAATCACCATTATAAAATTTTAGATAAAATAATATTTTCACAATTGTACAAAAGCAATAAAATAAGTAAACAACTTGTTTAGAATGAGAAGATTTCAACACACTTTTCTTCTCCTTGCTAATGTCTGTTGACAAATTTCTCATAGCAATGTGATTACTTTTTTTATTAAATTGCTCTGGATACAGCATTACAGTTACTTCAATGGGTATGTGCTACAAACACTCGACATCAGCGGCAGCTCCGCCAAACCGATAACTTCTACCCACAAAATTCGGAAATACAATTATTATATACATATATTTTACTATAAATAAATTGGATTCTTAACATTTAACTTTGTTTGTTGAGATATTAAGTTTCTTAGTAGCACTTAGATCTTATTTAAAAAAGTAAAGACTATTAAAAGAGTACAGCAAACAAGAAGAATAAAAGGGCAATTTAAAATTATACTTTACCGTAGGGTCAAATTGCTGGATCAGTGGCAATATTTGAAATTTCCTACATAGCTTACATACCTTTTCAATCAGTTCTGCCCCGCTGTATGAACTCCAACCGATAAATGCAATTTATTGATCATTTAAACAAACATTAAAACAATAACCAATTTCTATAGTACATATAGATGAAATTAACAAGTGCTTTTTTTATTTCACTTTAATAATATAATAATTTGAATATTATTTGCCAATTTATAGCTATTTTAGAAATTTTGAAAAAGAAACTCTATTAATTTATCCATTTGACAAATGTATTCATTAACAAATTGGCGAATATGCATATTAAATTAGCTTGGCAAATTCGCACTCGCGAAAACTACAACCCCAATCGCAATGGAAATTCCAGATATTGTAGAATTGAGCCAGTTTTCGCAAGTCTCGCGAATATTGAATTACAACAAGAGAAAAGGATCAACGTCAACTAATTTGCATAATCGTCACAGCATGAAAAGAGCTGCAAAAGGATAACAAAAAGAATCAGAGATGAGCAAGTCATATATTTGCATATAGGGCTTACATTATGTAAGGGGCTAATCAAAGGAACACGGACAAATATTGTAAGCCCCGACGAATGCGACAGGAAGCACACGTTCTGCTTTTGATTTATGGTCGGAAATTAACATAAATGAAATCAAAACATTTTAAATGTTTTTATTTCAGTGCGATCGGAGGGGGTAGCATTTGAATTATGTATTCAAATATCACTTGGAACAAAGTCATCTCAAAGGTATCAACTCAGACTCAGACTCATCCTCGCCTTGCCAGGTCAGAGTGTGCGAATATCCTTGAAGGTCGCACGCGCCGCTGACGCGCGTCCTTTTCAACTAATGGGTGTTTTGTTTATGGTCGCCCTCAAACCCGACCCTCATTAGGGTTACGTTTAGGGTTGCCCAACCCTTTCCACTTTGCCTTTTTTCAACTATTTTCAATTATTTATAATCAGCTTAGCATAAAAAATCGCTATAAAAAACAATTGGTTTATAGTTGAAAATAGTTGAGTGGCGCCTGACAGCAATTGCATCTTTGTTCAAGCGTTTTTATTGTGCATAAAAAACGCATTCATTTTTAAGTGGTTTAAATATTTAGGGTTTAACGACCATAGGTATGCCGTAGGTGTTTATATCTAAATTTTATATAAGAGTATTGTGTGCGCTTTTTATGCGGATTTAAAGGAACTGAAGTTACTATGCATTTTTATTTTCTATTAATTTTGAAAAACGAAGCGAAGCATTTTTCGATTTCAAATATAGTTTAGTTAGTTAGGTTTTAAAATATTAGTTATAGCCTATTTCCACTGCCACTCAGTTCTTTTACGTTTCAATCCAATTTTTTTTCTTATGGATTTTTACAGAGGGCGAACTTAACATTCGGCCTGAACGGAAAAGAACCGAGACTTTTTGGTGCTGTGGAAATAGGCTATTACATTTTTATTTTCCTTTTAAAGTTTTGTCCTCGATGAAAAATTTAATATTTAGTGAAACATAGCAATAAATTTATAAAATATTGATCAATAAAATTCATATATAAAATAAAAAAATGAACATGCTATTAAATATGATAATTTAAATATTTAGTTTAAAAGGTTTGATAGTAAAACTATATGAAATTATTTTATATTCAGTACAGATATTGTGTCTATCTACTAATTTTTCGGCAATAACTTGTTTAGAAAACGATAGTACTGATTCATAACATAACGAAATCGTTTTTTATATTTTTTTCAGATTTTTGTGCTTATGTAACTGGTATTTATTAAAAATTCTTTGTAAATCTGATAGATATTCAATATGAAACCAATATGTCCAGGACTCCAGTAGTGAAATTTTCCCTATTGTTCGACTGCCTTTCGTAGCTCGTTTTGAGCAATTTTCATGCTGACCCACCCCGCCACAAATCGAGCATACACACATACACAAACACACATTCCATTTGACACGGATGTCAGTTAAGGATTTTCAGGTCATTTCTGCGCATGCGACCGCGTATCGTCCTAGTTGCCATTCAAGAGCACATTAAACGCGCCTCATTTGTTTTTGAGGCGTTTTGCCGAACGTGTTGTCGATCTTATTGTTACGTATCCTTTGAAGTGGCCCATCGAAATAGTTTTTGATGAGTTTTCCTGGCATACTCGCACATTGTTGTGGTTCATATTGTCGCAACATTTGACATTAATGGTCACAGCTTTTGCCACGTATTATAAATTAAATAGTTAATCTTCTTGCCTGCCCTCTCTTTTTATTGAACATTGCAGCTGTGATTGCTGATGGACATGCCCTCTCCTAACGTGATCTGTGAAAAGCCAACCGAAAGTCACACTTGAGATTGACACTCAAATCAGGACAATAGTTCTGCTGGTTCCAATGACCTTTCAAGAACAGCGGGTTCGTTTTATCAGGTATATTAAACTTATTTAGGAAAATTCAGATCTTTTTCATCTTTTCGTGAATGTCCCAAATGAAGTCTAGATCATATATGATATGTACATACATATATACATATGCATTGCATTGTTGTTATTATTTGCAATTTTTGCGAATCCTTCTTTGAGCTAGTGAAGTTGTCCATATGGTTATACCACATTAAAGTCCGAGACCGAAATAATGCAGCGCAAGCGCCATCCATTATAATTGAAGCTTAACTAATGTAAATCAGTAGCCATAATAATGCATAAAAAGCGCCATCTAGTTTTAGGTTGTCGCAGCTGACGGTAAAAAAATCGCTATAAAAATATAGCAAAAGCGCCATCTACTGGACTGATTTGTCATAATAATCTATCAAAAGCACCATCTATAAGTCACCAGCAAAACTAACCTAGTTAGTATTCATTGACAATTTGATGAGGTCACTTTCTTGCAAATTGCATATTCACAAAGCTAGTCTTTTTTACCGTGCGATAATTTAAAATACTGTGTCGATTATCATGATATACTAGTATATTTTTAAATGCAAACTACGGTCACACAGTTGCCGCTGGTAACTTGCAGTTGAAGCAACAAGTAAAAATTAGTTTGCCACGAAGATTTAATACAACAGTTGTTTTAAGTATATGTAATAGTTTTGCCAAGCATAAAGTGCACTACAATAGTTAATCATAAGTTTTTTAGATAAATCACGAACCTGTTTAAATACGAATAAAGAGTTGCAATGTCGGCATCCAGATTCCTAAGTGCAGTTGGGCAAATTTCACGACAACAATTGTTGCAGAATAAATGTGCTAGAGGTAATTGCCCAAAAATAGATGAATAAATGATATTCTAATAGATATTTCCAAAAGAAAGAAAGTTTAACGTGCTGTTGATCTAAACAGTATAAACATATACGATTTGAGCTAATCGAACACCGCCTATCGCATCATTGGACTTTGAACTTTGTACTCTTCCACATATGAGATAATACCAAAGTATTATGTTGGACGTAGTACAAAAACACAAGTAGTTTAAACCACTACTCACATCACCATTATCATATTACAGCCTATCCTGCCGCAGCACAATTTCAACGTCGTCTAATGGCCACAAATCCCGCAACATCTCCAGCCGCTGTTAACAAGCATTTGCACACCAAGGTGGTAAATGGAGTGCTGGTCATTAAAATTGATTCTCCCAATGTCAAAGTCAACTCGCTGGGCGCCGAGGTGAGCAATGAGTTCGAGCAAGTGATTAAGGAGCTGGAGACGAATCCTTCGGTGAACTCTGCGGTGCTCATTTCGGGCAAACCTGGCTGCTTTGTGGCTGGTGCCGATATCGGCATGCTAGAAGCGTGCCAAAAGGCCGAGGAGGCTACCCTTATTTCACACGGCGCCCAAATTATGTTTGAGCGCATGGAGCGGAGTCGTAAGCCAATTGTGGCCGCCATCAATGGTGTGTGTCTGGGTGGTGGTCTAGAACTAGCCTTGGCCTGTCACTATCGAATTGCTACAAAGGACAACAAGACCAAGTTGGGTTTGCCAGAGGTTATGCTCGGTTTGTTGCCTGGTGGAGGAGGCACCGTTCGTTTGCCTAAGCTATCCTCGGTGCCCACCGCTTTGGACCTAAGTTTGACTGGTAAACAAGTTCGTGCCGATCGTGCTAAGCGCCTTGGCATTGTTGACCTGCTTGTCGATCCCCTCGGTCCTGGTTTGCAGCCGGCTGAGCAAAACACTATCGAGTATCTAGAGAAGACGGCCGTGCAAGTGGCCAATGACTTGGTCAGTGGAAAACTGCGTGTAAGTAACCACACATCTCACAGCTTACGTTTTTACTCGATGACATGGAATTTGATTTAACAGGTGAATCGCGAAAAGAGTGGTTTGGTCAACAAACTACAAGCGTTTATCATGGATACGGACTTTGTCAAGAACAAAATCTTTGATACGGCTCGAAAGCAAGTGCTAAAGGCCTCTGGTGGTCTCTACCCCGCTCCTCTAAAGGTAATCCCGTCACCCGTCAAAATTAAAAATTATCTCACAATCAATCACACATGCTCCTCAACAGATCCTAGATGTGATTCGTGCCGGCGTCGACAAGGGCACTGATGCTGGCTACGAGTCGGAACGCAAGGGCTTTGGTGAGTTATCGGCTACACCAGAATCAAAGGGTCTCATTGCGCTCTTCCGTGGCCAGACTGAGTGCAAGAAGAATCGCTTTGGCAAGCCAGAGCGTCCCGTCAAGACTGTGGGCGTGCTTGGTGCGGGTCTCATGGGTGCTGGCATTGTCCAGGTGTCCGTCGACAAGGGTTACAATGTAGTCATGAAGGATGCCACCGATGCAGGCCTTGCCCGCGGTATTGGCCAAGTGCAAAAAGGTCTGGCAACAGCTCTAAAACGCAAGCGCATTACGGCCCTTGAACGCGATCAGACGCTGTCGCATCTGCTACCCACGCTAAACTACAACGACTTTAAGACTGCCGATATTATAATCGAAGCTGTTTTCGAGGATATTAACATTAAGCACCGAGTAATCAAGGAGCTTGAGGCAGTTGTCCCTGAGCATTGTGTTATTGCCACTAATACCAGCGCCATTCCCATTACGAAGATTGCTGCTGGTAGCTCGCGTCCTGAGAAGGTAGTGGGTATGCACTACTTCTCTCCTGTCGACAAGATGCAGCTGCTGGAAATCATTACACATCCAGGCACCTCTAAGGACACCATCGCCCAAGCCGTTGCTGTAGGTCTCAAACAAGGCAAGGTAGTGATTACAGTGGGCGATGGACCCGGATTCTATACCACACGTATTCTGGCCACACTCCTGTCTGAAGCAATCAGGTGAAAGTCTTATTCATATTTTCGTATTGTAGCGTTGTTAATCCTTGTATTTCGCATAGGCTGCTACAAGAAGGAGTGGATCCCAAGGATTTGGATAAATACACCAAGAAGTTCGGCTTTCCTGTAGGCGCTGCAACATTGGCTGATGAAGTCGGCATCGATGTTGGCTCCCATATTGCCGTGGATTTGGCCAAATCATTTGGCGAACGCTTTAGCGGCGGCAATCTGCAAGTGATGCAGGATTTGGTATTGGCAGGCTTCTTAGGTCGCAAGTCTGGCAAGGGCATTTTCCTATACGATGGCCAAAGCAAGGGCAGCCGTCCAGTCAATACGGAGGCACACGAAATCCTTAAGCAGAAGTATGCGCTGGTTTCCAAGGGTGCCAATACACCTGAGGATCTGACATTGCGAATGGTGTCGCGCTTTGTCAATGAAGCTGTCTTGTGTCTGGAGGAGAAGATTCTTGACAGTCCATTGGAGGGTGATGTGGGTGCTGTTTTCGGTTTGGGATTCCCGCCATTCACCGGAGGCCCTTTCCGCTGGGTGGATTTGTACGGCGCTGGCAAATTGGTTAGCAAAATGCAGTCATATGCTGAACTGTATGGCGCACCTTTCAAGCCTGCCCAAACGCTGTTGGACATGGCGAAGGATCCTGCCAAGAAATTCTATCCCAAGACTGGCGCTTCGAAGTTGTAAAGAACAAAACAGAAAAAAATCGACATTTAGCTTTAGACAGAATTTAGAGCATTCTAATGCATTTTTCTCAACTGATTCTTAGAGTGGTCCATCCTGATCCCCATTATCATGAACTTAATTTGTTGAAGTTGCGCGATGGTAATAATAAAGAGTATCGTATAATATTTTAATACATCCAATTGTTTATTTGACACGACTGTTTCGCGAGTATAGGAACCTCGCATGATTTAATTATCTTTAGTGTAATCTGTAACGATTTTTGTACATCAATATATATATTTCTTAGTCTAACGTAACATCAATATTAATATTTACAAAGCTTCCTTTATGGACGAAAGGAATAAGTTGCTGCTGCATCAGCAACTTAATGGCTAGAAGTACACGTAACACATTGAGCACACAACACTTGGGCAGTTTCCAATGGTTGTTCCAAGAGTTGAACGGCTGGCTATCTTTGGAGAGCTTTTTGTTGATTAAACATCTTTGACAAACATTATTTAAGCTTTTTATGTACATGGAAACAGAATAATAAGCTATGTACATACATCTGAATATTCATTAGTTTTCCTAACATCTTTGGCTTTCCAAGCTGCTTCCCAACTCTGGGCATCAACCTTTCATCAAATTATCGTTTACTTGCGCCAATCTCGTCCAGAACTGCAACGCTGTTGCCTAGTTGGAGTGCTGCCAGTGGCTCCCACAGCTGCACCATTGGCCCCACCGCTACCACCACCTGTGCTGCTGCTCCCCCCGCTGCCATTCAGCAGAGTGCCATTGTAACGTTCATGGGACGGATAGCGTTCGACAACATCGTCGATCAGCTCGAGAATGCCAATCTTGAATTTGCGCCGCTGTTGCGGCGTTAATGCTGCAATATCTGGCAGAATGCTTCGAAAGAACTCCATGTCCGTGTGCTCTGTGACGCTGAGGCCCCCAAAGAAGGCAGCTCCACCCCCCGAAGTGGTCACATCGCATTCCGTTTTGATTCGCTTTGCGCTGCTTGGCTCAAAGTGCGGATGTTGTTGCTGTTGCAGGTGACTGGCCATCGCATGGTGGGAATGCGGCGGTTGATGTTGATGATGCAGTGGCGTCGATGAAGTATCGTTGTATATTAAATCTGGTCCGGCCTCAGCTAGCTGCACATCAGGTATGAAATTCTGCAGACTATTAGCACTGGCCGTATCACTGTGTGCTGGCGAGCCAGGAACAGTCATCGCATTGCCGCCTGTCGTCGAGGTGGTGCAGTGCATGCCCAGGGTGGCAGCTATGGCGGGATCAAAAGCATCAATAGTCTCCTCGTCGTCGTTGTCCGAAAGAGACTGCTTCATCTCCATAGAATCGTTCATAACATGGTTGTTGTTGTTGTTATTGATGCTAGTGTTGTTGTTGTTGTTGCAATACAAATGCTCCTGCTGATGCTGCTGCTGATGGAGATGCAAATGCTGCTGGGAGAACTGGAAGAGCGTGGCCAAACTCGAGTTGCCCTCAAGAGAGTTCCGCGTAGACTTAAGAAATGGTAACAAAAACGCCATATGCTCAGTAAGGTAGTAAGGTTTGTGCTGTGGCTCGGATCCACTCTGTTGCTTGATGTAGCGCGAGAGGCAGGCACGAAGGTTCCTCCATCTCTCCTTGCAGTGAATAACTAAAATTATATAGATATAATTACGTCTGTTTTATAAAAATGAATATTTTACAAATTACTTACCACTCTCTCGGGTTTCCTTCGAAATAAGCGCCCAGGCCTTCTCCTGGTTGTCTCTGTAACGATTCAAATAAAAAGGATCGTTATTATTGTTCTGATTGGAAATTAAGCTAACGAAATGAATATTGCTCAGCTACGAAAGTAACTCAAGTGATCAGAGAAACTTGATACTTAAATTTATAATACGTACAATTCATATTGCGTTTTTATGATTTTGCTATCTATGTTACCATCCTCTAGGCAATAATAATAAACTAACTCCTTAAACATGGCTTTCAATGAATAACAAAAAAAGTGACAGATTATTTTTGAAACCCTAATCTGTCTTATCTACACATCCGTTGACCAATATTCATTCGCACATCACTAATATATTGTACGTTATTGTCACTGTACTATCGATGAGAACTCACGACGAGACTAGTTGCCATCGCTAGCGGGCTGACTAAAGTGTGAACTCACCTGTTGCGATACTCGGGCACTTTCTTGTCGTAGAGACAGCGATGCGTGCGCACCAAATTAACGAATCGAATGTTGAAATCCTCGTCCGCTTGCATGACACGATTTGTTGATCCTATGGTTGCAGTTGTTGCACTCGGACTGCTGCCGTTGTAAAAAGTTGCTACTGATGTTGCTCGCTCGTTGCCTCCGCCGTCGCCGTTGCTGATGCTTTGTCGATTGTTGTTATCGTTGTTGTTGCTGTTGATGATGTTGTTGTTATTGCTGTTGTTGTTACCGCCGCTACTGCAGGTGTTGTTAGTTTTGTTGCTATTGGTGGTGCTGTTGCTGCTGCTGGGCGTTGAGGTGGTCATATTCGTTCCACTGCTTGTTGTTGTGTTTGCTGTTGCAGCCTGTGTTAATTATAGAATTTGCAATCACTTTACTGTTGATGTTGAATGTTGCAATGCGTGGCTTTGTTGCTGCCAGCGAAGCACACTGATAACAACAGTGACTGCAATACCTGCTAGCCACTTTGTTGTTGTTGTTTCTACTCTTGTTCTGGTTGCTGTTGATGGCTGACAACAAGAGAAATGTTTGCTATACTCGCAACGGAAACGCGAAAATGTCGATGATAATCAATGTTTTGAAATAAAGACTATCCTCGATAGTTTCGCTATATTGTATCGCAAATTGGGATAAAGTTCTTATAAATAAAAGTTGGCTATTTAACAAACAATTCACGATAGTATTGTTAGTGTCTCGATGTTGTCCCATCGCTATTTCCCAGTGTTGTATTGAGTGTGTGCAATTGTGTTGGAATTGCTAATGTCTCAGCAACAACAATTACTACAGCAGCTTTATGCCTTCGTCAAGCGACAAGAGCTTTTTTTTGCTGTGCTTGTGTTGTTGTCATAACTACATACATACATACATACATATTTGTGAAATATAATAAAACAGGGTGGCCACTTTTGTTGTTGCTTTTGTGAGCAGTTTCGTGACAACGGCGACAGCCGCAACATTGTTTACCTTTCATATTATTATAGCCACAATAACAGTAACAGCAACACAAACAATAACTATTATAATAAATAGCAGGCTATTTGACTGTACTTGCTTTTGTTGTTACAAATTCTTGTCAAGACTTGGTCTTGGTCTTTGATAACAATAATTCATTAGAACGAATCTGAATTCGGCAGTGACTCGTTTTAATACCTCGCCTGCTTGCATGTTCGTGGATGCAACGGCACAGCTGCTTTTTGTTGCAACTACCTGTTTTGATTCTAATCAACCCACTCAGTCTTACACTCCCTCTCTTTCTCTCTCTCTCTCTCACTCATTCATACTCTATTATATTTCTCCCTCTCCCTTTCTTTGTCACTTTTCCTCTCTATAAATCGCAAAGACTCTCGCTCTCTTTTCCTTCGTCTCTCTGCGGACTGTCGCTCAAATCTTTAACAAATTTTCCCGCCACTTTCAGCACCTTGCGTTAAGCCCACCAGTTTGGCACAAAAACAACGTGCGCACAGTGGTCAGAATTACTCTTCTTATATTTATATTTAATATTTATTTAGTTTAACAAAACGATTTAATGATCTTTAGCTTCAAAAACGAGTTGTGTGTTCGGAAAAATTTTTATAAATATTTTTTTTTAAAGGTATTACATTTGCCGCATTTTGATATTTTAAATTTGTTCGCGACGAATTGCCCACTGTGTCACAGTTGTTATGTTGTTTTTGTCGTCATCATTATTATCAACACTGCCAACTTCATTATCATCAACGCTTCGCGCGTGTTTCGGTTCTGGCTGTTGTTGTTATCGTTGCTGTTGTTGTTTTTGCTGCTGCTGCTGCTGCTATTGTTGTTGCTGTTGTTGGCGTTGCTTTTGTTATTGCCTTTGCTGTTGTTGCTGCTGCTCTCGTCGTTGTCGTATGTTCTGTATTATTCGTCATTTGTTTTTGTTGTTTTCGTTAGTTTTGTTTGTTCGCCTTTAACAGTTGCCAGCGTCGCTGACGCAGCAACAACGACATCGACAACAGCAGCAGCAGCAGCAACGCCAGAGCAGCGAGCGACTTTGTTTTGTTGTTGTAGATTCTGCTGCTGCTTGCTGATTTTTTTTTGTTATTGTACCGCCTGCGCAACTGTTCTTATTGTTGTTGTATAACGAAGTGGAGAGGGCAAACAATAAACTAGCTGACAATATTAATTGTGTTTTGTCTATTAACATAAAATATATATGTATACATATACATATGTACATTCAACACATTTATGAATATGTACATACAAACATACATTTGTAAACAAGAAGAAATGAATATTTGAATGTAAGTATAATTGTTTAGTAACAACAACAACATCGACAACATACAGCACACAAGAAGTACAGCAACGTGCAAAACAAGAAAACACAAAAAATATTTCTAAAGCTAACAAAACACACACAAAACTTGCAGAAATACCCGGCTATTCCCCCTCCCCGTTTCACCCGCCCAGCCAATGACAGCAGCAGCAAGAGCAATGAAGGCAAAGGCAATAACTTTGTTAGATAGAACAACAACCGCTACAACAACAACAATAACATCAACAGCAGCAGCAGCAGCAACAAAAGGCACAAATACATATACAATGTACACTCTATACACAGACACAGAAACAGTTACACTATGGCATATAGAATTTTTCTTGTTGCTGTATTGTTGTTGCTTATCTGGCTAAGGCGTTGTTGTATTTGTTGTTGTTGTTGTATGTATGTATGTACATACTCGTATGTATATTTTTCAAAAACATTTTCTTCGTACGTACATATCTCGAAATTGTTTATTTTACCTGTACTCTGGCAGTTTGCGAACACCGCGAGGGAGATTTGAAAAAGCGTTTCCGTAAGAAATTTAAAGCGCGCTTTTATTTTTTAAGCCAGTGTCGCACGGAAAACGGCGCCAAAAAATGTCCGCTGCGACAGCGACGCAAGCGATGATGACGACGACTGCGACTGCAACTGCGACGTCAAATGTGCTGTGACTATGCAGTGACTGTGACAGCGACAAACAACTGACTGACTGACGTAACATAAAAAGTTGCAATTTTAATTTCGTTTTCGGTTGTCGTATGTTTCACGTTTCAAGCGACGAAAGCGACTAAACACACAGATACTCAGTATCTATCAGCTACAGTAGAACACAACACAATAACAATAACAACAACAACAACAGGAGCAGTCGCAGCGACGACGGCAGTTGAGCAGCAGGCAAGCAGCGACTACAACATACAGTGGGCATCATCTGTTATTTTATTGTACGATTTTAGATAATGCGTAATTCGAAAACACCTTAACTTAAATACAAACTTTATAAACTCATGTGCATAGATTTTAAATAAAATTAAATAACCATTATTATTTTATTGCCTCTAATTATAAAAAACTCTCAAAGACTATGGTCTTCATTCGAACTTAGACTGAAACATATTTTAAATAATATTTATAATTAATCGACCTTACTATAGTAATAACATGAAGCTATAGAAAATCATAGGAAGACAGAATATTTTCGACTAACAAAATCATATATGTCAGTTATTGATTGTCCCACTGTGCAACGACTATGGCAAACAGAGAACAACAACAGATGAAACACTGCTCGCTCTCTCTATCCCTCTCTCGCTTGCGCTCTCTCCCTGTTTCACATTCACACACACGCGTACACAGTTGGCAACAACAAGAGCACAAATTTTATTGTTGTTGTTGCTGGCGAACAACAAATAATACAAACAATACACACACGGCCACACGCACACGCTCGCAACTACGGGGAGAAATACAACACAGCAGAGCAACGGCAACTGCGCGCTACAAAACGCAAAGAGACAGAGACGCAAAGCAGAAATGTCGAAACTTAACAAAAATTTACTTCACTGTGGTCTCAATCCAACCAAATAGTTCAACTCTAAAACAATTCAAATAATGCCCCTAAATTAAACACATATTTTATTATGATACCAGACGATCATGAGCAGTAATAATTTTATTGTTTAGCCATTATTGAATCAAGGTGACTATAAATTGTGAGAGTCCTTTCCATATGTTCCGATCTACCCCAGCCCAATGTGCATCTTACCCAATGCAGCTGAGTGTGGGAGTGTGTGTTCATCCACCTAAAATTGGGTTTCTAACTCTTAGCGAACATTGAATCAACGACAGTTGGTGACTGAGCAGCAGCAGCCGCGCCAGCGGCAGCAGCAGCAGAAATGCCTCTCAGAATAAACAAAATGTCATGCAAACAAAAATACACGCAAAATATTTTGTTGCCTGCATAATGTTGTTGCTTTTGTAAAAGCTCTCGACCATTCGTCTCTCCTCAGTTTGACTCTGCTCAAACTTTGTTATCATTGTTGCTTTGTAATGGCTGCGAGAGCAAGCTTTTCTTGTTTACATTCTTCTCGGGATACAGAAGCTTTAATAGCTTTTATCAAACATGAAGTGCTTTCGTATTAGAAAGGCAGTTACAATTTGAAAATGAGTCTTCTATTACTTTCTTTTAAAATTAATTTCTGCTAATTTATATTTAGAAACTAATATGAAATGCTTGATTTAAGTCACAAATTTACCAAGTACCCATCACATTTCAAGAACGCAATTCAATAACCATTATTTCTACGTGCATCACAGTTAAATGCCTTACGGGTAATAGCTTTTGGTAAAAAGCTCAGTGTATCTACCCCAAGCACTCATTCATACTACATATGAGTTTATATGCACACAGTGTCTAACTGATATAAAGCACTTTCTCTGTGGTCTTAATGATTTGTTTACAACTTTGTTGCCTTGCAATTTACCGCAAGCATACATACGTTTCAGCTTTAACTGTCATTGTGCCCCAATCCCAAGCCAGAGGTTTCCACAGAAAGCTTCGTAACTGATATGTACGCAAAAATTCAATAAAAAGGAGGCTCGTTTCTGTTTTGGCCTACATGCACGAGTGGCTCACGAGGGCAAGCCGAGCAGACGAGAGCCGAAACTTGGTCAGCAGTGGAAGCTTCAAGTGCAATCCTTTCGGTAACGCTTTAAAGCTAACAAGCTTGTCGTGTCCTCAGTTGGCAAAGGACAGTCATGACTGGCGCTAGTCCTGCGGGCGCCTAAAAGCACGCAACACAAATTTTCCTTGTTGCTGTGTCAGTTACGCGCTGTGTTCGTCGGTCGTGTGCGAGTGTGCGTGTGTGTGTTACTAAACGTGCTGTTTTTAGTGTGTGGCGTGCTTGTGTCTGCATCCAAATATTTGTCATGAATTATTAACAGCGTTGAACTGGAAAATTTTAAGCATAAGCTGTCGACGAGGAGACTTCAAAACGTAAGAGAAATTTTCTATAATCATATAGACATTGACTTGTACCTAGTTGATTCTCAAAAACTTTTTGTGCCGTTGCAGCTTGTACGAAATGCATTTGTAAAGCGCAATTTGCTCTTTCATTGAATCTCACTCTCTCATTCCATATCACAATCTCTCTCTCGTTGGCGCTCTCCCTCTCACTCTGCCTTTCTTTCTATGCTCTCCGAAGTGTAGAATTTCGATTTCGTTAGAAAATCGAAGCAAGCTTGTGGGGGGATGGATCAGTGATTGTGGGTATCGTTGCTGCGGCTACCTGTAGATGGCACACATGTATATGTAAGAGTAAGGATGAGTGTGTGTGTGTTCGTATGTGAGTGTGTTTGCAGATGAATGACAGGGGCCAGGCGAGTCCTTGAACAGGGTTTTTATAGTTCAAACATCATCGTCGCGCCCTCACTAACTGCTCCTGCCATAGCTCTTGTTTCCGACTCTAATTAATCTATAATTCAAGGTCTAATGAGCCCGTCACGAAGGTTGAACATGACGAAGTGCCACTCAAACTCATTACGAACTTCTGCTGCTGAATGCCTCGAATGCTTACTCAGGGCATTCCCAATTATTTGCACTGAAATTATTAGGATTGCTGTAAGACAAGTGGCTTTAAAAGTTTCATTGAATCGAAATTGGCTCATCAACTTACCAGGGGATTTCTCAAAGTTGCTTAAAGAACTTTGGAAGTCAAACACGACACTGCTTCATTAACTTTACTCTTTGGAAAATAACATGAAAACGTGAATGGTAAAATCGCAACAAAAAAGAACCAAATAGTATATCATAAATATCATTTTAATATTGGCCGCAATACTAGTATTTAAAAATATAGAATTATTTAAATGTTTTTCTTTAAGAAAAATACGAAGTACTCAAAACGTGCTGCGTACTTTCTGAAAGTCCTTCCGCATTTATTGTAAGCTATAATATTTAAATTCCTGACACAGTGCCGAGAAAGAATTCCAGCCCATTGCAGACACGACCGCAACTACCAACAGCTGAACATTAGCAAAACGCTTCCATATTTCCCCACACAGAGACACACTCACTCACACAGTCACAGTCAAATAAATGACAAGCATTTGGCGTTTTAAAAAAACCGCATTACGCATACGCCACGTTGGTATTGAGGCAGTCTGGCAACTTCGGCGCGCGCCATAACAAAAACAAACAAACAAACAAAGAACTGTGCTGAAGAAGAAAAAGCTTTTCATTGCCTGCCCATTAGCGCTCACTCTCTCTTTCTTTCTCTCTCTCCGACTCTCACTCTCTCGGTCTCATACATTGCCTCCACCACGTCCCCCTTCTTTTTGACGTTAAAAAAAATAAGAAACAAAAATGTGAGTCTTTTTTTTCGGGGTTTTTCCTGCGTCGCTTCGCAGTCGACGTCGTCGCAGCAGACATTAGCATTTTCGCTTGAGTAGAAAATTTCAATGATTTTCCTTCAGTTAGTGTGAAACGAACCAACAACTTAAACGAAACGAACGCGCGCGTAAAATATTTAATACAGAAAACACAAGTAGAAAAGCACACACATAATTAATATTAAAATATCCCCTTGCATACCGTCCACAATACGTAATATAAACAATAATTTCATTATTAGCATACATATATACATACATCAAATAAACGATAAATGAAATTTTGCTCAACGAACTCAAAACCAACAAAAGAATCCACAAGTAGCTGCAGAGCAAACTAAACCAAATATAAATAAAAGAAAAATACATAAAAGAATATACAATACATACTCTTCGAATAATTCATATACATATGCGTAGGTGAAAAACGGATTCTGAATCTTGCATTCTATATACGGAGAGGTGACAAATGAATTGCATTTTACATTGGATGAGTTTTGAAATCGTGCAGCAGATCGATTTTTTTTTTAATTTTTCTGACTTTTGGGCTTGATTACCAATTAACTTTGCGTCATTTGATAGATGCAGATGCAATGTGAGTATTTATGTTTATATGTTAAGCATCTAATATCTTTTGAAATGCAAACATTTAAATAGCTAAATCCAGTACATACATTCTTTAAACATAATAGAAAGCGAGATTTTTGGAATATTATCAATTATCAATTCTCACAATTCACTTTTTCTTCTCTTTCATAATTTTAATCAAAATATTATTACTTACCCTACCTCCTAAAAAGGTACTTGAGTTATTTTTAGCTATTGTCCATTTATAATTTATTAGACACCATACCTTTGGCTATATTTAAAACGCTACTGTCTTATATATAGTAAGCATTATGTACGTAGCCGCATCCAAATATAACTCACTTCTTCTCCAACCAACCACCAACCAATCTGTACTTTATGAATATTTGATCAAATTAGCTGTTCTCTGATAAAGAAATCGAAATAACAAAAATGTTTCTGACTCAATTGCCTGCGTCACATATATGAGCAGGACCGCTTCAGCCTTGCCGGGACACATTTATTTGTCGCATGGTGTTGTTACTTGGTACCGCATGGCGTATGAGTATTATATACATTTTTATAGCCAGCAACAGTCGCACAAGCCACACAATCAGCCGGCTGTGTCTCTGTTTATGTCAATTTCAATTTTACATGCGACACACCCCCCGCCCACACCCATTTAACTTAGCTTGCGTGTGTGTGTCTCCCTCTGTGAGTGTGTTGCTATTTTGCTGGCACCGGAAGCAACTGCAACTGCGCTTCATTGCAACCCTCTGTCTCTGCTCATCGATGCAATGTGTGTGTGTGTGCGTCTGTATTTAGGATGGCACTTGTTAGAACGGAAACGGATATCCCGTGTGCTCTTTGCACAGTTTGCCAGCTCACTCAGTGTGCGTCTCCTGTTTGTCATTTCGTCAACGTCATCGTCAGTCTCTCTCACTCTCTCACTCTCACGCTCTTTCTCTCTCTCTCTCTCTGCCCTTATCGTCGCTGTCTAGCTGTCTCGTTGTCTCTGTGTGTCCTTGCATTTGCCCAGCACAGGAAATTTTAAATTGAATGTGCGCCCAGTTTGTCTGTTTGCCAGTTTATTTGTTAACTTGTTTGTACGCTTTTGTTGCACTGTGCCCTTGTACCGTAGCATTACATGGCATGCCTAAGCCCAAACATTTGTTCGGACGTGCTTTAGGTCTGTTTGCTGCCCTGCTGCTGCTCTCATTGCTGAGTCAACGGATGCAGATAGGTGACAGGGCAAAGAGAGCGAAGACGATGAAAGACCAGATTGCAAACCAACACTCTAAAGAATGCACATAAAAAATGTCTCAAGCTAAAGCATTGAAAATATCCTGAAGAAGTCGGAAATATGTCTTCGCATATTTAAAGCTACTATGTTAATAAAGGAGAAGTCGATTAGGGGATAAGCAATAAATTGTTAAATTTACATTTTAAAGACAGTGAACTATTTATTGTAGAATAAGCTTATTTCAATAGCTAATCTAATTAATTACTAGGAATTTGAAATGATGATGACTGGATTATAATTCCCGATACACATAGGGTAGAGGGGTATTATAAATTTGTGCCTTTATTCAATGTATGCAAAGTATGTATTCTGGGTCAGCGTCAACAGTTAAGTCGATATAGCCATGCCCATCTGTCTGTCCGTGTAAACATCAGATCTCAGAGATTATAAGAGATGAAGATACCATTTATTTTCGACCACACTTATTATCTTTGAACGCAGTCAAATTTTACTTCAAATACTTGCCACTCCCAATTCTAACCGCTAAATTGAATAAAAAGTGGGATTTCTAAAGCTATAGCCGCGATTTGTGGTATATACAATCTTAGCTACAGTTCTAGATAAAAATTGTAGAAGTTATTTCAGAAATACTTTTGTTGGAAAGAAAAAAACTCCTACTTACTACGGGTCTTAGTTGATTTCGCTGGCAATATGGTATATTTTGTACGCTATAGTATATTTATTATTATTTTGAAGTAATATATCAATATTCCAAATATGCCCTTCGATATATTTTTGTATTTTTGTGGTATATTTATTTGGTATATTATATGAACAATACCGCACTGTTTTGCTTTTACTTAAAGTGACTAGCGGGTATCTCACAGTCGAGCTCACTCGACTATTGCTTTCTTACTTGTTCGATTTGATGTACAAGAATTGAAGTTTGAATCGTTGTCCGACACTGTAAAACAATAAGTAACAGTATTTCATAAATTATATATATTTTCATTTGCATGTGAATAATAAACACTCCATTCTCAAAAGTAAAGATTAAACTTCATTTGCCTAATCAAAACTGTTTATAAGCAGCTTTTTCATTAGTTGTTGTTGTTATTTAGTTATTTTTATTTGTCAACAAAGAACTGTAAATTTGCTGTCCTGGCAATTTTCCTAGAAAATACGTTTCCGTTTATTTTTTTTCTCTTGCACTTTTATCCTTGGCTATAAAATAAATGGTGGCCTTCTTGAAGTTTACATTTGCAATGGCCTTTGACTTGTTCATGTTCATGCTCCCCTCGTCGATGTGATTCATGTTCCCGCCATGACTTTGCTGTTTGTTATTGTTGTTGCTGCTACTGCTGCTGTTGCTGTTGCTTAGTGCGTACCACGACGCTGCTGCATATTCGTGGAGATTTATGTATGTACCACAAACGCAAACACACTACACAGCAACAACTACACATGTTTCTTGCCAGGGCTTTACATAACACCCGAGAGTAACCCAATTTTAAATGCTGCTGCTGCTGCTTCTGCTGAAACAAATTTCGACATCGTCGCAAGTCGCAGGTCCATGCATATCCGCATCTCTGCCGAGTGTGGCCTCGATCTGGGTCTCTTTTTGGTGTCATCGCACAGCAGGATGCGGCTTGGCAGTTTCACTTTAAACGCATACTTTCACATACATATATACGAGTACTTGAACCACACACTATATATGTACATATACATAGATATGTATTAGGTACTCGGTATCTGTAAGTACGCGTATCTAAGCTTAGGTTTTGCTTCCTCTCCTTAAGTGTTATGTCCGTGCAGTTGCTTCAAGATCACACAAAAACACGCACCCACACATCTATACACATCCACATTATTCGTATTATCCCATAAACACTTAACGCGCTAGTTGTTGTCGATTTTTCTTGGCTTTTGTTTTGCGGCTTTTGTGCTTATCGCGCCAATCACAGCGACCAGGACAACGAAGCTCTGCACATAGTTCCTAAACATATACCTACATCTACATAAAAACGTATATGTTTACGCATAACTATGCATGTGTGTATTCACTTAGAATAGCCTCAAGTTGTTGTTCTTGTTCTCGTTATTGTTATTATGCCGCCTCGCTTTCAGTCACCGGCCCCTTAACGACTTACGACTATGTCTTTAAGTGTTCATATGCCTACATGTGTGTGTGCATGTGTGTGTGTGTGTGTGTGAGCTGGCATTCAATCCTTTTGTATTTGACACAACAATAAAAGCCACATAGCAAAACACTAGCAAAAGCTCACTTTACACACAACATAAGTATGCATAAATATTTCATTATTTATATCGCATTCTTTTTCTTAGAGCCTCAAGTCCTTCTTTTCTTTGCATCTGAAGTCAACAGTTGTTTGAATTACCAAGTCTTTGTCTTGGCCTGATTTCAAGGGGCTTTGCCGGTACTTGATTTTATGCCATATACAAGTTGATTTTCTATAATAATTATTTGCTTTTATTCATAACGTATACGTAACATTTACATTAAACTTTATGTTTATTATGTGATAGCGTTTAAATTTGTTTTCTTTTCATGAACTTTGGTTAATCATTTTCAATGAAATTCACATCAATCAAGAAGAAAGTTTGTACCTCTTGAGTGTTTTATTGGGAATTTCCATCGAAGCTAAGACCGAATGACCTCTCCTTCTGCACTCTGTCTGCTCAGATCCGTTTCATGATTGTTGGCCATTCAATTTGACCCCGAAAAAATGGACGTTTAATCTCGCAGTCTTTTTTTTTTGCAGATGAAATATTTTTCGTGGTTCGTCAAAAATATATTTACGAGCACTTGAAGGGGTGTGATTCATGGAATTGTTGGCTGACTGTGTCTGCCGGAGACCAAGAAATAATTTAAACGTCTGTAAATATCAAATGAAGTCTGACATGAAAAGTCTTCAAAATGAAATTTTAAAATATTTAAATTTATAAATGGTCCATTCAAGCTGCTTTTGAAATTGACACAGTAGTTGAATAGTAAGCACATGGCTAACAATTTCCGAATTTCAATTTTAAAGAATGAGCTAATTGGTCCTCCAATTTGGTAATTTCTCCACTAGTACCGAATAACACTAAACTACAGATCCCTCTATATTTAGAACCTGGTAAAAAAAACTATATTTGAGTGTGCTCGACTGTGAGAGACCTGTTGCTAATTTTAAATTAAATCCTAAACTACAAATATTTTAATATAGTACTACATTCAAACTATACCATAGACTACTAATTATACCAGACCGTCAGTTAAAGCAGCTAAATCACGATTGCTGTAGGTGTCTTTTGCATTTCTTTACCATTTGCCATTTTTTAAACCCGCTACCCATAGGGTAGAGGGATACTAGTATTATAACTTTGTGCCGTTATTAAATGTATGTAAAAGGCATAAGGAGGCATCTCCGACCATATAATGTATTATATTCTATATATTCTTGGTCAGCGTCAACAGTTAAGTTGATATAGCCATGCCAATCTATCCGTCTGTCTGTCTGTCTGTCTGTTCGTATGAACATCTAGATTTCAGAAAATATAAGCAAAATTTAGTTCCGATCAGCTAAAAACTGTCAAAGTTATTAAAGAAATACTTTTGTATGGGCAAGAAGCCTTGGAATGACAAGCTAGTATATTTTGCACTCTTTAGTATATCTTGAATGTAGTACCATATCAATATACCAAATACCATTTGGCATATTTTTAATACGCACGCAGAACATATGAAGTCTAATCAAAAAATATGTATGTATATAACACAATATATAATATGATATATATCTATCTCTTATAGTATCTGAGAACTAATATTTCAGGGGGACAGACGGACAGACAGACAGAAGGACATGGCTATACTTTATGACTTTACTTTACTGACGGAGATGACACCTTTTGCCTGTTACATACATTTCCCGGAGGTACAAAGTTATAGTACCCTTCTTCTCTGTGGTACATGAACATTTAAGCTTATCATCTAACACTTGCAGCTAGAAGAACAAACAGTCAAGTGTTAACCTACTACTTCACTATCAGCTACTCTCACCAATAGTAAAGACATATTGTGTCTATAACTAATATCTATCATATAGCTTATGGCAACCGAAAACGAAAAAAGCACAACTGAGTATTAGAGACTTCCCCTCCCTCTTCGCACTGCATGTCGAAGCAGTTTGAAATTCGACTTACAGTCGTTGCTCGTTACTCGAGTGCGTGTCCATTCGGATCTCAAGGCAGCTGTTCACTGGCCACGGGTCGCCATTGCGTGTGGCGTATAAAAAACAATGAGAATGTCGCGACCGCTACGAAACTGAAAAACTTAAAGTTACCTGTAGCGAATCGCACAACATGATACCCTTTGAAATTAAATGTAATATTTTGACTTATTATGTGGATGTGGACAAACAAAATTAACCGAAATTATGAAAATGTCGCATGCAAGATTATTTAAAGTGAATTATTATTATTATTATTATTATTATTATTATTATTATTATTATTATTATTATTATTATTATTATTATTATTATTATTATTATTATTATTATTATTATTATTATTATTATTATTATTATTATTATTATTATTATTATTATTATTAAAAAAACACCAGAGCGCCTAGCCTGAAGTTATGCGCATTCAATGCGGTTCCGGGCTGGGAAATTCCGCCCTGAAACAGCGAAAGGGGAGTTTTTAGCGGGTCAGCATGCATATGCAATCCCCGCACAGCCATAGTTTGAGACGTCGCTATGGTGGTGTGTAGACATTTTCTTCCCTACCTCAAAAAAAAAAAAAAAATTATTATTATTATTATTATTATTATTATTATTATTATTATTATTATTATTATTATTTAAGAACAGTAGTTATTTAAGAAGAGTAGTATATTTTTTGATATTTCATTTAGAAATCGCAAAATATATTACTTCAGTTAACGGGACGTTAACTTAACAGCGTTTAAGGAACCTGGATCACCCCATTGCGTGCTCTTTGCATTAGGTGTCCGGCAGTAAACTCGGGGGATGTTCTGCCATCGCAACGGTTTGCTGTCCGCTGAAAATTAAAGGCGACATATTAACAGTATTTGTGGCTTACATTTTTAATGGCCCGCTTTGAGACGTTCACTTATGTGGGGTAATTGCATTTAGGTGCAGCAAGCAGACAACAACAACTAAACTGGAGCACATGTGAAGAGTAGAATGGCTGACTAACTGACTAACTGACTGGCTGACTGGTGGTGTCATTAAGTGGGTGATAAGAGCAAGGATAAGTGGTCCTGAGAACAGCACTTTGTTGCAGTTATGAAAATACATATATAACTGCAGCTGTAAGTGGCTTGTTAGCAATGTTCGCTGTGCTGCGCAGTTAGTCGGTGGCGTCTCACAATTGACATCAATTATGCTTATCCGTTGACCAATCCAGCAAACTCCTGTAGGAGATACGAGTCAGAGATATGCCAGTCCAGCTGTTATCCATCATTGGGTCGAGGCATTTCGATTTATGACTCAGCCACCACCACATTACCTGGCTGTCATTTAGCCAATTACCTGACAAGGCAAACAAAGCGCCGTTATGTACCACGTACTCGTCCATACATATTCATATATGCAATAAACATGTGGATGTGGATGTGGTTGAGATCGGTGAATGCCTCTGACCATTCATTCATATTTTTATGTCTATATTATGTTCGAGTGGGCATTTTAATTTATGCCCAAAAATTGCACGAAAACACAGAGCAAACAATTGCCAACAGCTGTTCGAGAGAACGTGTAACACATTCAAATGCTGCGAGAGCAAGAGAACGCCAGAGAATGAATACATGATTTGATACAGCATCTTTCTAAATTTGTAGCTTTGCTGTTTTCCATTCGCTGTCGTTGTTGCTGTCGCTGCCTTTGTAGCCGTCGCTGATCGAATGAATTCAGCGCGTCCCCGAAAACTGCTCACAAAACATTCAATTGGGAGAGCTGCGTTGGGAATTTCTTTTCGCTTTGCGAACGTTTAGCGTTTGGACGTGTCCGCGAGTCGCTAAATGTCGCATCGACTTACTGCCCCGCTGAATAAAAGTTAGTTTTTACTAGACGTATACGCAACGCCACCAGCGCGTCACACATACGCCCTGTGCGCCCAACCTAAATAACAAATACAAGTTGCAAGAACAAGAGAAATATTCATTTGTGTGTTCTTTGTCATTACTGCGCGGCACGGCACGGCGAGTGTGATCAGTCAGCGATCTCGGCATTCGCCGTTCGCCGTTCGCCTTTCGCCAAGCGCCATTCCAATTGGCGAGCCAGTCGTTAGCCGCCGTTCGTGCGTTCCGTTCGGTGTTCTCGCTCATCTTGACAACACCATCCTCGTCACCATTGTCGTTGCCGTTGCCGTTGTCGTGCTCGTGGTCGTGGACGTTGTCGTCGAAGTTGTCGTTGCCGTTGTCAATTCCATTCGTTGTCGTTGTACGCGTTGCCAGCTGTCAGCGACGCTTCGCCGCGGCGTTTGGAACTAAAAACGTTTTCAAGGCACGGGATTTTCTCAACATTTTACTCGAAACGCCTTTGCCTTTTGCTATTTTTAACGTGTGTGTGCGGCCATACAGAAATTTTCACATTTTTTAACCATTTGCCCGAATACTTCTATGCTCAACTGTTTGCATGTATTTCGCATATACTCGTACACAAACACACATATGTATAGCCCGTGTGCGTGTATGTGGAAAATTTCGTTGCGTTAAATAAGTTATAAAACAATATAAACTCGAGTACACTTGCCAACAAAACCCAACAGATTTGAAATGAAAACAATCAAATTCATATACACAAGAGTTTAACCACTGGATTTCAGCAATTTGAAAATTCGTTGCTAATCAATGAACGAAACTAATTTATGTGCTGAACTATTAGTAGCAATTTGCAGAAAGAGAAATCATAATAAATATAGGTTCAAATACATATAATATATTTCGTAAAATGCTTAGCATATTTGTATGGGTACCAAAATCCTCATTACAAGTATTGGTCAAGAACTTTATCTTAAAGTTATTAAAAGTAGTTTAATTGTAAACTGCTAATATGAAGGAATTTTAATAGAAAGATGTGAAGCTACGAACTATGAAATCTATTAAATATAAATGTGGACTTTATGCCAATGCACATGAAATGGTTTAAAATGAAATATTTAATTCAAAAATATTTGTCGTACGCATTGTAAAGTGGAAATGAAAATCAATCGATAAGCTTTTCAAAGCAAAACATTCCACAAACTGCAGCGAAAAAGTGTGTCAAGTAAACGAGCAAAGCAAAGCAGACCAAAAGCAAAAGCAAAAGCAATGCACAAAAAAAGGACGCCGATGCAACAACACAAACACCAACAACAACAATACGAGTCTTAACAGCAATAACTACAGTAGCTGGGGTGTTAATACTTAATTCATGTGAACCTATAAATAATTTCAATTTAGAGAATGTGTTGCCTGCCTTCGTCGACTATATAATATACGAAATAGTGCGCGTTGTACGAAAAAATATGCTAAAAATACCAAAAACTGAATGCTGCGTATTCCTCTCTGTATATTCGTGAGTGTATGTGTTGTGTGCGTCTGTGTGAGTATGTGTTTGAGTAAGTTTGTGTGTGTGTGCGTATATCTGCACTCTTATATCGAGATTGATCGAAATGCATTCACTTACTTAACAGAAACAAAAACAGTAAATGCAGCTCACAAAACAAACAAAAGACAAAACGCACTCACGAATTGGCGACACGGGCGACTGTCAATGCGACCCCGCCATCCACCATCCACCCTCACCCTCACCGTCGCTCTTCGCATAGCATCTCTATCGACAGCGACGTCAGTCAGTCAGTCAGTCTGACAATCAGAAGACTATTATTTAATTTTCATCTCTGGCTGAGAGAAGGCGAACGAAGCAAAAACAGATTGAGAATTTGAAACAGAGAAGGAATCAGCGACAGACACTTTCAGCTTGCAAAAATTAAATAGACTTTGCCAAAAGCACCTAGAACACAGTTCAACAATATTACGAGTATTCATTTTCTTCAATTTATTTTTTTTAGTTTTTTTTTTTATTTTTTTTTTTTTTGCTTGGTTTTGCTAAAAGCGAATTTTATTTATTTTCGTTTGGTTGTTTGGCAGCCAACAATTTTTAAAATAACAATGATACATGCGGCTGCTGCTTGTTTATAAATAAATGCACATACGTAAATGCCTTTATCAGCCCAGCTCGAGAGAGCTCTCTGTTTGATAAAGTTGGACAGATGCCTGGGCCGTTTAGGATGGCCAACACTTTCCCCTCCTACCCCGTGTAGTTTATATGGAGTTTGTCTAAAAATAACATCAGTCTCTCTTTCTTTTAAAGCTATTCTGTTTTATAAAGTAATCTAATGACTAGCTCTAATACTTAAAATTTTTCCATTTCTGAAAAACTTTGGAAAACGAAAATTATATTGTGAGTTTAATTATACCTTATGTATGTCTTTTTTCAATGTAATTTCTGTCAATTGTATCATTATTATTTTGTATTCTTGAAAATATCAATGGTGTTTATAATTACAAATATTTCTACAGCTCTTAATGAGTTCTGCAAAAAGTTTGAAATAAACATAAAATTTTAATACAATACATGTAATGTTGGTTATATTGATAACCCTTGATTATTTAATTACTTAAATAGTACTACTTCCTACTGACGAGTGATTTCGTTGCAACTGATGGTAGCTGCTGTTTCTGTTCTACTTTTGACGACTGCTATTCAACTTCTTACGACTTCTTCTGACAACTGATGATAACGATGGTCTCCACCGCTGTTACATACATACGCTTCAATAAATTTAATACCACTTTTAATTTGACCAGTTACTGATTCAACGTCGGTTAGTTGTGGTTGAAATAAGCTGTGATCCTCTGTACATATGACAACAAACCCTTGAGTGTTCATTTCAATCAAACAGATTTGTGGTATTATCTGACTGTAATTTAGGTCCAGCTGAATTCGAATGTCAGATATTTGAATTGATGGCTTCTCAGTTTAGCATTTTGTTGGTTATGCTACGCTTTTGGCTCGGCAATCCCAAAAATTTCTCTAGCATAATTGAATTTGTTTAAAACAGAAGCAAAGGAATAAGAAGACAAAGAAGAGAGAGAGAGAGGGAGCGAGAGAAATGGAAAGAAGAAGGAGATATGAAGAAACGTTGCCCAAATGCGAATACAAGCACATGCACTGTACTATAGATGCGTGTGTTTTCATCATCATTAATGTTTAAACAAAATAACATTGGCAGCCAGAGACAGCAACCGTAACACAGGCAACACTATTTGTAGCACTAGCACTTCATCTCTCCTCCGCCCCGCCTTTCTCTCTATCTCACTCTCTGTGTGTCAGTCTTTTGCCTCATGACTCTGCTCTGTTCTGTTCTGTTCTGCTCTGCTCTGCTCGGTGTGTGTATTTTGCTATTAATAACAAAAGCTTCAGAAGAATTCAAATTGAAATTTGAATTTGATTTCATTTTCTTGCGTTTCGTTTGTTCAGACACCGCAAGAGAACAATAAAACAAGAACAGAGCCAACGCCAACAAAAAGAAAAAGTGGCCGAAAGGTTTGCGGTAGTTTTATGAACAGCCACGTTCAAGAAATTCAAACAGAAATCATATACATTCATGCGAGTACTCGTAAAAATATTGCCTCACGCAAATACTAGAAATCACTGTATCAATAAATAATCAAGCAAAAACTTAATTATGCAATTTCTTACTTCAAAGTAATGTTGATGGAATATATATTTTAAAATCGTAACTAAATGTTATGATTTATTTGAAAACCTTTATTCCCAATCTCACTCGAAAAATATTATTCATACCATGAGCATATGTATAAGCAACATTCCAAGTGAACTCAAAATTGTATTGTTTGCTTTTCAGGTGAATTCTTCTTATTTTCTCTCTTTTACCACATCTACACACATAAATGCCACTCAACCGTGAGATAATTCTTACAATGCCCAGCATCCGCTCAGTCTCTCTCTCTCTCTCTCTCTTTCTGTTTCGCTCTGTCTTCTTCGCTTTCTCTAATGGTGTTTGTTGGCAGTAATAAAACCATAAATTATTTGCAACAGAGTGAAGAATTTCCAAATAAACAATTTCCGCTGAAGCTCTGGCCTAACCACTCTAACGGTATCGCAATGTCGAGACATTAAATACTCGCTCTGAGAGGAAGACACATGGCGTATACTCAATGAGAATTAAACGGACACTTCCTGCCAGCTAAAGTACTATTGATATAGTCGTGGATCTTATTCCTCTGTTGTAGCTGTTGAGAATGTAATGGGGACATAATTTTACATCAAATCGGATAAGCCAATATTTTTTATCTAGTGTATATAGTATTCACACAAGACTAAATTAATTTTTTAATTCATATTCTTTAGATTGATTATGCCCATTTATATACTTTCGCAATATACTTCATATTGTTTAGAGTCTTATGAGACGAACTCGCTAAAAGTGAATATAAAAGGAAGGAAGATTGCAATATGTTAAAAACTGGGATAACAGATAATACATGTGTATTCTATGAATATTCCATATTTGTTTATATCATAATGGAATTGGAAATGACTCACGTATTTTGAATAACAGTTTTAATTACTCAGTACTCATCTTAACTCATATACTATACATGCCATATAAACTACAGCACTAAAAACAACAAGACAACAACAGCAACAAAAATATGATTAACACATGGCCCAGCCGCACAAATTACAAATCCATTTAAGAAAGAGCAATAGCCAAAGCCAAAAAGGCCAAAACGTAAAGCAAAGCCGAAGACAAAGGCAGGGCAAGGGAAATAATTACGAGGCAGTAAAAAACAATTTGGCAAAGCCACAAAAAAATAACCCACAGAGCATCAAGCATAACTACAGCACAGCAACAAGAATTATCTTAACAACAGGATAACATACATAAACAAAATGAAAAGTTTGTATGTGCTGTGCATGGCGTTTGTGTGCTACTATGCAGTGTTTTTAATATTTTATTACTACCATCGAGCCTACATGCAAACGTATAAAGTGCCCAGCGTCAGCGAGTTGTTGCAGCCTGCGGCAACTGTTACCACCGAGTAACGAGTAGCGAGTAGCGAGCAGCGAGTTGCCAGTTGCGAGCTGGGAACAACTCTCCACGAAAACAGCTGACTGTGGCAACCTGAAGCTAACCTCCCACTCGTAAAGGCTTCGCGCCATTAACAGTTCTCGAGTTGTTGTTGTTCACCTTTGACGTTGCTCTGTTGATCAAGTAGACGCACACACACGCTATAAGCATACTACACATGAATACATATACAGCATATAGAAATACTGAATTTGCAAAACGATGCTGAGTTGCGTATATAAATTTGAATTGCCTCGGTGCCAAGCAAAACTGAAATGAAAATCGTTTTTGTTATTCGCAACTGGCAAGACAGACTGCAAGAATATTGTTGCACTTGTGATTAATGTTTCATTTGGTCAGCATTTTAATTCATATCATCAATTCAATATTCATCAACAACAACCACATCATCATTTCGTCTTTACTTTGAGGTATTTCTATTAACCTACTACAATCTCCCACCCCATCAATTAAATACTTTTTTTTATCACATTATGTTAGCGCGTGCCTTGAATAATTTCCTGAATGCTCGACAGATTGAGATAATTACTAATTCCAAATAATACAAAGGAACGTACTTTGAGATGCAATTTTTGAATAGTGTTGAAATTATTCAGTGCTCACTTGATTGCATAATTTAATACATTCTGTGCGTAATTTACTTTTGGTGTAAATGAACGAAAAGTAATCACTAAAATTTTTAAATACCGATCTGATATTTAAAGGATGTATGGCAACAAATAACCATATTGATTATTTTAGATTAGACTATTTTAGATTATTTCCTTCCTTTGGGAAGGCCGGTATGAAAATGAACTTGTGAATTTGTGCACTTAATAATGATTAAGGTAGAAATACATACGACAAATGGGACCCGAGGTGTTTTTAAATGTTTTTTAAATACAAGTGCAACCTAGCTCTAATTGAAGTGAGTGTGTTTTTTTACCGTTACTTAAAACGAGACATTTAAATAGAGTCCAAAATAGCACATTTTGTGCATTTCGATCTTTACTTCGATCTTTTCGTTTTCCTATCTCTGCTATGACCGACGAAATGGAACATAAAGAGGTGTTGTATAATTTCGAACAGCAGCTGTGAAAGAAAGTTTCAAAGTTTATATACACAAAATATTGAATTAAAAGGAAGTTGATTGATGAATTCAGTTGCCTACCACAAAATGTATCATGTAACATACAGCAACTTATTTAATTTAACCCATCGAGTGGATTAACAATATATGTAAATTAAAAATCGTGTTATTATTGTGTTACTGGCCGAAGCAACGACAAATCCTGATTCACCTTAGCTAACCTACAACTATATTACTTAATAATTATGACTAATAAGAACTTTATTTTCTAGCCTTGCAGCTAATCCAATGATGGCCAACGATATTAGCATAGAACACAAAAAAGTTGTAATGTCTAAGATTGAAACTTGAACGAGTAAAGAAAAAGTCAAGTGAAAGGCAACAAAAGAGAAATATAATCAAAAATCCAAAGAGAGGAGGAAGCAAATTGTAACTTTCGCGTTTCAGTGAAAAATCAAAAAATTAACAAATCCAAATCCCTTCCTGCCTCCACTCAGAACTAACTTTAAGTTAAGCGCAAGTCAACAAAATATCAACAAAAACAACAACCAACTAACTAATTAAATAGCAAATACAACAAAATCAAAAACTAATACAAACGAAACTAAGCGAAAACGAAAAGAAAACACAATAAGAAGTTAGATTTACCTGAAACACAAATACAAACACAAACACAAACACAAATAAAAACAAATGAAGCAACAGCAACAACAATATCAACATCAACGGCAGCATCAACAACAATTGAGCAGTAAATCAATGCGCAGCATACGAAAGCATAAAAAGCTCAAAGCGACAGCAACAACATTAAGTACTAGTAGTAAATATTAAATAACAATAACAGCAACAGCAACAGCAACAACAACAACAGCAGCAACAACAACGGACAACAAGTTCAACAATCTTTGAGCATGCAACAAGCTGGCCAACTCACACAGCAACAACTCCAGCTACAGCAGCAGCAACAACAGCTACAGCTACAACAACAGCAGCAGCAACAGCAGCAGCTGCAACAAAATGGCGTCGATATGGCCGCCTATGCCGCATCACAGGCCGCATCCGGGGCTGCCATCAAGCGGGCGCCAATGAGCGGAGGGCGCTTCGACTTCGAGGATGGCGGCACCTACTGCGGTGGCTGGGACGAGGGCAAGGCCCATGGCCATGGCGTCTGCACGGGACCCAAGCATCAGGGCGCCTATGCTGGTGCCTGGAATTACGGCTTTGAAGTGTCCGGATCTTATATATGGCCCAGGTATGTACGCAGACTTATTGAGTTATTGCGTTTATTCACACACTGTTATAAAAGTCAATTTACTATTGAATAGTTTTTGTCTCAAAAATACATCGGACGCATAAAGATTATTTAAGGAATATGAATAAACAAATATGAAAATCAGATTAAAAACCAACAAGTAAGAAAGCTTGAATGAATCAAAACAGAAGGCTATATTTGGTAAAGTACTACATTCAAAATATATGGTAGAGTCTAAAATATACCTGATTGGCAGCCAAATCATCTAGACTCGATTGAAGAAGGCGTTTTTTGCCATACTAAAGTATTTCCACCAATAAGCTCAACAATTTTCAGGAATTATAAAAACTGTAGCTAATATTATATGTACAGCTCATGACTCTAGCTTTCAAAGTTTTTTTTTTTGATTTTCGGAGGCAGAAATGGGCGTGGCAAAAATTTTAAACAATCTTGATCTGCTTATTAACGCAACAAGTGCTGTCCAAAAAAATGGTAGATCTGTCTTCAGTAGTCTCTGAAGTCTAATTGTTCAAGTGGACGGACAGACAAACAGGCAGACGGGCATTATTATATCGTCTTGGTTATAGACGCTGATCAAGAATATATATACTTTTAGAGTCGAAGATGGTTCCTTCAGCCTGTTACATACGTTTCCTGCAGGAAGTAAGTTATAAACCCTATGGCTTACGGATATACAAAGAATTAGGAGATATGCCATTTTAAATACCGAAAAGTTAAAAAAATAATATTTCTGCTGTAACACTTGAACATTTCTTTATTATTCTATTTTGTACAATAATGCCCATGCATACTATCTTCAACTTTCTTAAGTTTTTAAACTATTTGAATATTTAGCTGTAATGTGAAATTTTGATGATTATTATCCATAATTCAAAATAATTATATTATTATTACCATGGCAAAAACTTGTTTATTATAGTTATTTTTTTTTTTTTTATGCTAGTTCTTTATTATTGTAGCCCACATACAAGATGTGTGGGAGCATCTAAATCGATTTTTCGCTTCCACATACTAATTTATTCAATTCAATCCAATTGATTTGCAGCGGATCACACTACGAGGGCCAATGGCAGAATGGACGCAGACACGGTCTGGGCGTGGAACAGATTGGCCGGCAAATTTATCGGGGCGAGTGGTCCAAGGATGGTCACAAGGGACGCTACGGTGTCAGGGAGAGTACCGTTTCAACGGCCAAATACGAGGGCACCTGGAATGAAGGCTATCAAGATGGATCCGGTTGCGAAACCTATGCGGACGGCGGTAAGCTATCACATGGGGTACATACGTATGTATAGAAGTATATAACGCAGCTTCATGCATGAGATCATTTAACGGTTTTATTTTGCGGCCCATTTTCAAAGAGCCACAGCGACAGCGTCAACGAAAAAAAAAAAAACAAAAACACAACAGAGGCACAAAATCCATTTGTTGTTCGCAATTCTCAAGTCTTTTATTTTATTTAACTTTTTGACGTTTCTGTAATAATTCGGCGCATGTCCCGCATAGGCAATTGCTGAGCTTCTGCTCTACTCTGCTCTGCTTTCCGTCTTGCCTTGCCGGTAGGGCACACACATATTTATATATATTATTTATGTATGTATGTACGTTACGATTCTAGGCAAATACACTCACACACACACACACACATTGGCACCGCACAATGACCAATACCTGACGTCATATTTTCATTTCGCAGTGCGGTTCAATGATGTTTTCTTAGTTTTTCTTTTGTGAAACATTTTTGCAACATGAGTGGGTTTTTTCTGGGGAAATTCGGTTAGCTCGACTAGCATATGGCTCTCTGTGCATATCTATAGATCACTTGCCTTGGTGCGGGTGCAATGAAGCCACATGCGAGTACATGTCTTATAACACAATAGCAGCGAAATGTCGAAATATATGTATATTTTTCGTGTGGTTTACAATGTTTCCGAGAAAATGTCACTATTGACGCTGTGCTCTCATTGCATTTAATGTGCTATTCTCAAAGATCTTTAATTAAACTATATTATTTAAATTATTATAAAGTTTCCAAAAGAAATATTTCATATACCAAACATTCCTTAGTATACATGAATTATACATTTTTGATATTGACATTTAAGATCCCTAGATTAATAACAAGTTTGTTATGTAGTGATTTTTAATAGTAGAAATATATTTTTGTTTCCTGTTTATACCCGCTACCAATAGGGTAGAAGGGTATTATAGCTTTGTGCCGGCATGAATGTATATAACAGGCAGAAGGAGGCATCGCCAACCCTTTACAATATATATATTCTTGATCAGCGTCAACAGCGTCCGTCTGCCAGTCTAGACGTCGGTCCGTATGAAAACCTAGATCTCAGAGCCTATAAGAGATAGAGAATTACTTTTTTCGACAGCACTTGTTATGTTTGTTGGCAGATCAAGCTTGGTTGACTTTTTTACTACGCCCATTTTCGCCTCCGCAAATCGAAAAAAATGGAATAAGAAGTGTAATTTCATAGCTAGAATTTTGGTACATATAATAATATCTACAGTCTGAAACTTTGGTTGCGATCAGATAAAAAATGTCGAAAATGGGAAAACGACTACTTACTAGGTTTCTTAGTTGCTTGTGTCAATCTGGTATATTTTGCTCTCTATGGCATATTTTTAATGCAGTTCTGTATCAATATACCTAAAATAACATTTGGTATATTTAGTGTATTTTAAAGTGAATACCGCAATATTTTGCATATTTTCAATATGGGTTGTGAGTATCTCACGGTCGAGCACACTCGACTGTAGCTCACTTTCTTGTCTCATTTTGTATGGAAATATTTTCTATTAATGGATTAAAGCATTCTTGCTTTAACTTTACCAATTTCTAGTAAATGTATTCGGCCCTTTCGACCTTCAGGAGACTTAAGGGTCTGTTATGACCACCTTTGCAAAATAACTGCAGTAATCGTTAATCCAGTTGAGTTGACTAAGGCAACGTTTACCCAGCCAGGACACAACTATCGTATACTCGTAAATTGTCATTTGCTGAGCCTCAGTAATACTATTTACTAATTAAATAACCCCACCTGTTACGACATTCCAAGCAACGCAGTCAACAATTTACATACTTTGCTCTGTGAGAGTGGGAAGGGACTCTTTTGCTAGCTTATAGACGCGTGATGCCATTAATAGAATAGAGGTGGCTTGGAATGGGATTGGAGTTGGGGCTGGCTAATGAATGTGTTCCGTGTTACAATAAGTAGGTGCAGGACACACGCTAAAGAGAGAGTCGCCATTCCATTGGGGTCGCACAATGCGGTTGCATTTATCATTTGCATTTTAATTGATGGAACTCTTGTTGAAATTGTTGTTGCAGGTAAATACCAGGGTCAGTGGCAAGAGGGCAAGAGGCATGGCTATGGCATTCGCACCTCCGCACCCTTTGGCCTTGCCTCTCACCATCGCCGCAAGAATCTGCACGCCTCGCTGAGCTCCTTGCGCAGTGCCGAAAATGGCAATGCTGCTAAAGTCCCCGAGAAGTCGGAGGAGATTCGGGGTGGCTTTGTGCTCACCGCCAAATCCGATAAGCTTCCAGTGCGTCGCAACAGTCTCACCGAGAAGACGAAGAAGGGATTCTTGATGGTATGTATACCTGCAAATTTGTCCACTGCGACTATTTTAGAAAACACCCTGTTTATATCTCTCTCGGCAGGGTCTGAAAATGCGCAAGCAACGGAGCACTGGAGATCTGGAAAAGCGTGGCACCATTGCATCGGGTAGCATACGTTCCACAATGTCATCGGCTTCCTGGGTTAGCACCGGATCCGAGCAATCAAATTTAACCACGAAGTAAGTTAGCGATGAAGGAAGATTTTGTTTTTAAAGCTTAAGGAGGTTATATGATATGATGAGAATTACAGGATTAAATGTGTTAGATTACTGTATTAGGAGTATCTACCGTTGTATCATTCAAAGCGAGTCTAAAAGTCTTTGGCTTCCTAAGGTGTTTAATTTTGTAGAAACAATTCGTTACTTATTGATTAAGGGAGTATTTAGAGGTTTGCCCTTCATAAATAACTATCAAAGATGCACCTTTAAGATCCTAAGATATCGCTATTCAGATTACTCGCTGTATATAGTCTATAGTATAGTCTTGATATCCGCAGATCCGCGCACACAGAGTCCAATGCCAGTTTTACCATGGAGGACGAGCAGCTGGATCCCACAGTGGTAGAGACCTACATGGGTGAATGGAAGAAGGACAAGCGCTGTGGCCACGGCGTTGCCGAGCGCAGCGATGGCCTCAAGTAAGTAGACACCCCTAATCCCCCACATACTGAAAACCATATGAATAACTCTCGAATCCCTCTTCATAGATACGAAGGCGAGTGGTACAATAATCGTAAGCATGGCTACGGTGTGACCACGTTTCGTGATGGCACCGTTGAGGAGGGAAAATACAAGAACAATATATTGATCACCAGCCAGAAGAAGAAGCATTTGTTCCTGGCGCGTTCGCGCAAATTCCGCGACCGCATCACGGCCGCCGTCAATTCCGCGCAGCGCGCCCTTAAAATGGCCATGCAACGCTCGGACATGGCCATCTCGCGAATGGCAACAGCTGCGGCCAAGGCCCAGAATGCAGACGTGGCCGCCGAGCAGGCTCGCATCGATTGCGAGAATGCCGTACGCATGGCGCGTGAGTTCGCTCCCGATTTCAAGCCCTCGGTGTTGGAGCGATTCGAGAAGCTGCGCTATCGAGAGCGCGAGCGTTTTCGCGGCGGCACCGGGCAATCCAACATGGATCTGACCGTGGGCATGACGACCAGCACAGTGGGTAACAAGCAGCCAACGTCGACCGCAACGACGACGACACAGTTACCAACGCAACAGTTCTCGCCGGCCAGCAGCAGTGGCGGGGGATCGGGATCGGATGCGTATGCCACGCAGGCACAACGACAGCAGCAGTATCTGAACATGCAGCAACAGCAGCGTCGCATGTCGCAGCAGAAGCAGGAGTCCGAGTGTCCAGTGCCCTCGTCGATGTACTCGCAACAGTTGCCCGTATCGCCGCAGACCGATCTCTCGGGCATGGTCAGCCATGGGCAGCCGAGTCACGCGCAAGTTGTAAGCGCCATCAATCAAATGTATCACCAGCAGCAGCATCAGCTGCAGCAACAGAGCAACCCGCAAACGAATCCTTCATATCAGTTCCAGCAACAGCAGCCGCCTGGCGCGGGGGGCGTTCAACTGAATCAGGCGCAGAAGCCGCAGACGCCGTTCGGTGCCACCAATGCGAATATGACGCCCAACAACAACATCAACATGTCGCCACAACAGAATTTGTTGCAGCAGCAGCAGTTGCAACAGCAGCAAAGACTTTACCAGCAGCAACAGCTACAGCAGCAACAGTTGCAGCAGCAGCAGCAGCAGCTACTGCAAGAGCAACAACAGGCTCAGCAACAACTACAACAACAGCAACAGCAGCAGCTACAGCAACAACTACAACAACAACCCTCGCTGCACGCCTCGCCCAGCCACAATGCCGCCAGCCTTTTACGTCGCGCCTCTCAGCTGCAACAGCAGCAACTATCGGAGGCTGCGAATGCCGCAGCAATGGCTGCCACACAGCAGCAACAGCGTGGCCAGCGACCGCCCATGTTGGGCCAAATGGGCCAACAGTCGTCCATCGATCATTTCGATCACTACAAGCGGCCGCCCAGTCGCGACTCCTCCATCGATCGGTATGCTCGCGCTGCTAGCCGGATGAGCGGCACGTTTGCCGGCTCCCGTCAGGCTTCGCTGGATCGCTCTGGACTTGCCGATGCCGTGCCCAATGGCAGTGGCGGTGGCAGTGGAGCTGCAGGTGGCTCCAGCACTCCGGATGGTCGTCCCCGGGCTGGCTCAGTATTTCGCGGTACAACGCCAGTGCCGGGAGCAACTGGGACGACAGGCACCTCAACGATGACCGGCAACGGGACGTTGCCTTCTGGCGCCGGTGGGCGATTATCTCGCGCTGGCACGCCCAGTTTAGGGGGCGGAGGGCGAGCGCCCAGCCAGAGCAACACAGCGGAGCCGCTCTTCTCGTCGCCCAATCAACCCTTTGAGGATGTGCTGCTGCGTCAGCGAACGCTCGGTCAGGATATCATTCCCTCACCCTTGCAACCCAAACGCACGGAGAGCTTGTATTTGCCAGCCAAGCCCGCAACACCAGTGGGCATGGCTATGGGCGGAAAAGGTGGTGGTGGCGGCGGAGGCGGAGGTGGCAAGAAAATGAAGGTAAGAGGCATTGCAAAATAATTTCATAACGGAATTGATAGGAAAATAACACAACTGAGAATAATTGAATTTCCCATTATTAGAACTTATTTTTAAATACAAAATTAATGGATTTGAAATTGTTCCCAAATCCTAGCAATATTTATTTAATATTTAAGATACACATCATTTCTAAAGTTCTTAAAATCTGATGTCAGAGTGACTGAGTTAAATGGTTTTTATTTACTTGGTAAATATTGAGGCCAGTTTGATCTTTCTTTGAAAATGACTTCAAACATTTATATTCGTATAATTTGGTTTACTTAAATATCAATCTGACTCTGTGAAATTCTTATGAAATTGTTGATTTCTTTCCCAATATGAAATTAATTGAAATTGATTAGTTTTCTTGCACTTTCAATTGGGCCATAAAAACTGCACGCGTCTGCTTGTCTATTTTGTCTATGAGATTTTGGTCTGACCCCCCTGTGGACTGTTTGTCAAATTCCCGGGCTGCTGTTTCCCAAATATTTCATAACACAGTTAATCCGCACAATTAACTTAATTCGTATACAATATATCTGCCACAACGAGAATAGACAGAAGCGATATTATACGGTACTATAGCACATACATTCATATATACATATACACACATATGTATGAATATATGTATCCCTATACTAAATGTACTGAGTGAGATTTATTTCTCAGAGAATTCTCAGAGCACCCGCCGCCACACCAAACATGTGCCCATTCTCTGGCTATTTATAGGCGGGGTTCGAGTGCACGCCAGGCCAGAATGGATTGCACGCTTCTCTCAGATCTCTGCTGAATACGATGAACACTTCACAAGTGGTGGTCGTCCATTGGAATAGATTGTCGCCTCGCAGCCAGGCGACAGTTTTCCGAACCACTTTGTTGGTAGTAGCAAAAGACGCGTTGGTCTCGTTAGAGGCGGCAACGGTAGCATCAACAGCTGAGAAAGATTCCTTCTTCGACACTTTGCAGCACAATTCAAATACTTAAACAATATAAATATATTTGAATCATACATATAAACGAGACTAGAGAGCAACAATCATTATTATTGTTGTTGCTGTCGTTGTTGTCATTGTGGTTGTTCGCTTGGCTCATTGCCGTCCGTTGAACTATTTTTGGCCATTTGGCGCATTGCTGCCAACTGACAACTGACAACAGACAACAGACGAACGGGCATAATTTGTGTGTTTAGTTCAAATTGGAGCGTCATGTACAACTCGATTACAAATTGGAGGTGGCGTCAATAGATTTCAAGGCTTATGCAAGCTGTGCCTGTAGTGAATGTAAAATTGTTGCAAAAGACTATTTAACTTGAGCGAATCACAATGGATTGGTATCCGGAGGAGGATGAAGAGGAGTTGATGTTCTCGCCGGCCCTTTTGGCGCGTCGAGCGAGTGAAAGCTGGATTGTAGAGCCTCCCGTTGAGGTCGTGTTGTATGCCACACACACTCACACACACATCAACTGTTGAATGACTAATCTTCTTTCATTATTGGTCTGTTCTCTCACTACAGACGGTGCCCATAAATGTGACGTTGCAGCGCAAGAAGTCGATGCCTGACTTTCAGGAGCTGCCTCGTGCCACAGAGGCCATGAGCCGCGAGGAAGTTTCCGCCTTGGGCTCTGCACGCCGTGAGGCAGTGCGTCGTCAAATCGAAGTGAACGAGCGCCTTAAGGCGAATCCCTTGTTGTATTTGGTTAGTCCGCAAGTTAAGGTAAGTTGATCGTGGCGATAGTTGCTGTTATCATGAGAAGTACTCTTATGCATACATATACATCACTTCATCTCTCGACAGGATTGGTTTGTGCGCCAACAGCTGATGCTGCTGGTGCTCTTTGTCAATGTGATGTTGGCGTTATTGTTTGTCAAGATGCTTACCTAGCGCCGGATGCGTCAGACCACACGGAACACTTTCAAAACAACAACAGTAGCAGTGTAACTGGAATAACGGTTTGAGAGTCATTGTGAGGCAGTCTTGAGTTTGAAAGCAACTGTGGACACAGTTCAGAGCACACTGACAAATCATTATGGCGATGTATGTTTTGTGGATTCTGTGTGGCTTCATATTTTTGTGGGGGCTAACAATTTGTAGCATTTGCAGTAAACCGATTATAACACAAAATAAACAACAAATATATATACATACATATAAAATAATATAATTTATATTCATAAATATATATCATTATATGTATAAAACCAACAAAAAATCGAATTAAATACTAGACTGCAGCCAAATTGATAAAAACAAAATATGAAACAAGTGAGAAAAAAAAACAAAAAACTACTAAAATTACGCAGAACTGCAATGCACAAATCTTAGAAAATTAAATAATAAACAATTTTGAAATGGCTGTGCAGCCATTGCATAAATCAAATTTGACAAGCCGATTAAACAATTCATAATTGTGGCGAAAATTAAATAAATAAAACAAAACAGTAACAGAAAGAAAAACTATATGCAAATCAATTTAACGAATTTTTCTACACATTTAATGTAATATTAATATACATAAATATATGTAAACAAAAACTTACATTTAAACTACACTTAACGTCATCAATACTTAAACCACGAGCATACATTTAAACAAAAACAAAGCAAATTTTAGACAAACAAATTGAGAAAACGGTAAAAAAAAAAACGAGAACAATTTCCTATTTGCAATTGAATTTTAATTTAGTCAGCGAGCTAATCAAAAAGGCATCAAAAACAAAAAATATTTATAAAAATAAAAAAAAAAACAATTTGTAATATTTAGCAAAATTGTGTGGGACCTAAATTGAAACAGCAAAAATATAAATCCAAAATCCAAATTTAACATAAATGTGTAATCATAATTTGAAGCACCAATTAAGTGCTTTGGTTTTGGGCTGGCTAAAAGTAATATTTTGGAAAACAACTTAAACTATGTAATAATTATTAAAGCGATGAATTTAGATTGAGATTGTTGATGAATGAAGCTGTATATATAACTTTTAAATTTATCATATACATAACTTTACAATTTAATTATTTTTCTCCATAAAGTTATGTACTTCTTTATTTTATAGCTGAAATTATGCCATTTTCGACGTGTTTGCAGCAATTTATTGTTATCATCCTTTCGATTCTCTATTATTTCAAATATATTATAATTATTTTGTTTATTTTTATTTATCATTTGTTCTTTTCTATACATATATTATTTACAAAAGAAAATAAACAACAAAAACAATTGCACATGTGTGCTTTAGTATTTATTTCTTTTGGTCTTTTCTATCCATCATCCGTTGATTTTTTTTATTACTGTTATAAATAATAAAACTCTCAAGTGCAATTATATAAACTGTAAAACTTTCTGCTTTCTTCAGCCGCTTCAAGATTGGCAGAAATACCTTAAAAATCGAAAGACTTGAAATTGAAAATTGTTAGCTGATGTTTGAATGGAAAATTTAATTTGTCGTGCCAGAAATTGGAAAAACATAGTAAAAAATTAAATGTAATAAAAATTACAAAATACCATAAATATAATTGCATACAGCATAAATCAAATCACAAAGTATTCTATGTATATAGACATATATACATATATGTATATGTACATGCTATTTACATCAGATTTGCAAGCAAAACCAAAAACGCTGGAAAACTATGGAAATAACGATCAAATCTTATTAAATGTTACCAAAGGCAAGAAACATATATAAATATATTAACAAAAAGGCATAAAAAACTTTTTCAAGGCTATAATAAAACATACAATGAAATTATAATTAAACTCTGTTTCATTTCTGGCTTTATTACCACCACGAATTTTTTTGAAGGTCAACCAAATATTTAAATAAATGAAATACCAGTTGTTAAGTATTCGAAACGCTTTATTATCTTTTTCCAATTGCTTAAAGTGTTTTCTAGCATTATCAAACATTATTGGGAGTACATATTTCACGATTTCTTATTGACGTTTTTTCATTTGCAGATTTCATTTGGAGCATTTTGTAACAGCACGGCGCACTACATATAATCGATCAATTATCTCACATATTTATCGTATGAAATATAGAAAAATGTAAGGAAATTGCATATTGTACTATAAAAAGCTGATGTAGTATATACTCGTATACTCCGAAGAATTTAAAAATTTTGAGTAAACATAATTATTTGATTCTTATGTGTGTCTGTATTATAAAAATTAATGCGCATTATTTATGTTGAAAATATAGGACCTAATAGCCACATTGCTTGCATTCAAAACGATCAAACCCATTTTCAAAAACAAAACAAAATATAATATAGTTACAACAATGAAAAGCGTTTGAATGGTTTTAAGCGCAAGCAAAGGGCTCAGATTGAAGTAAACCCAATGGCAAAAAGCAGGTAACAAGAAGGTAAAAATGGTACCGCCGATATATGGGGAAGCGGCTCATAATGCGCCTGGCTTCAGGGAAAACGATAACTTTGGTCTTGAATTATTTTTCCCCAGTATGACCTTTTGCTCCTCCTTAACACGCTTCTCCTGCTCCTTGCGCATACGCTGACGTTCTTCGTCCATCAGTCGTTGTTCCTCAATAATAGCTAAGCGTTCTTCGGCCTGTAGAAAAGTTAAGATTAATATTTAATTGAAGTAAAAATAATATTCCAGCGAACACTTACCAATTTTCTTTGCGCATCTTCGATTTTTCGATTATTTTCTGCCAAAATTTCCTCAAGTTCTTCGCGTTTTTGCTTTTCTTCCTCCTATAAAACCCAAATAAAATTTCGTATTAATAAATCAAATCAAACGTTGAGCTGAATGCTTATAATAAGTTATAATTAGATTTAAGTATGAAACGGTTTCTTCAACACCGATGACGCACTGTGCGGAGACTTTAGTAATTCTCTTCTTTTTTGTAGCTGCTTAAGCAGTTAAAATCTAGTATTAAATTTAACAATAAATTACATAGAAGATTTTGGTAGAACGTAAAAACATTTAGTAATGTCTAATAATAGTGTTTAAATGATAGTTGATAATCATTTTTGTCGGTTTACAATAAGAGCACACAACATTAACAAATGTACTAAAACTTTTTTAATTATTAATTTTTATATTATTCTTTTTTCATTTTTTTTTTGTTTTTTTTTTTTTTTTGCTACTTACTATTGAAATAGTTCATTTTTCCAGTTTAATGGCTAAATCATTTTTGTAAATATTTGGCTTTGCTGCGAATTTGCATTTTGATTTACGGTATTTCAGCTACAGTTATAGTTGTTATAATCAAATGATTTACATTACAAACGAAAATAAAATTCGTTCCAAGAAACGAAAAATGCGTGTGTTGAGATCAACAAACATAAAAGTACATGATAGGCACGACAACAACAATAAGTACAGTCATACCCATTGATTGACAAATGGTAATCCAGCTTATGAGTTAGGATAACAATCTTAAGTCTGATCAGCATTGATGCTCCTATGACGAATGTTCCTAGAGAGAGGATCGTTTGTTGGACTTTGCAGTCTTTGCTTTAAAATTGTTTCAGGGTTTTTAATTACACTTTCCACATTTTTGTTGTAGTTTGTTTTGTTTTTATCCATTTCGAATGTTGCACACATTGGTTTTGTTCGTTTTACTTAAGGAACTCACTCACCCGTTTTAATTGATATGCCACTTTTAGGGTTGCGTACAGTTGAAACTAAACTATTCTAAACAATTCTGACGCCGCCCGCCTACAAATACTATACCAACTGTACTGGCTAGCTAATTTAATAACTATATATTACATAGGTGTACATTTTAGGACCACGCCTCAAACTGTACGGTATTTGGGATGTGTATGTGTGGAACATCTTGTATGTTCTGCTGCTCATCCATGTGGCCGAATTCTCATCAAAGCAGGGCTCGCGCATTGTGTGTCCGGCTTAGGTACGGATGTAGTGGGGTCGTAGGGTTGGGATGGCCATACGTACATATGCCATTGTTATCAATCAAGTATGTTCGGATATATGCACACTTAGGAGTTTATAGTACATTCTGCTTGTGTGTTAAGTGTTTACGTGTTACCTTGCGCACACTCTCGCACCCACACATACTCTCATCATTCGATAGAAGCAATATATCGCGCAATATTATGTAACAACAACAACAACGAATTACAGAAACCAATCAAAATTATATATAATGTATATCGAACAAACAAAAGATGAAGCTAAAAGTAATGCAAATAGATTTATGCGCTGCAAGACACATTTTGGTTTTTTTTTTGTGTTTTTTGTTGGTTGGTAGAAAAAATAAATAATAATTACAAAATTATTTGACAAGAATAGAGACGAAATGTGCAGCGACGTGCCCAAAGGGCTCAGTGTGTTTGTTTAATAGGAATGTGTGTGCGTGTGTGTGGTGTTGTTGTTGTTGCGCAAGCCTCAAGATGAGCTTAAAATCTAAAGGGTTAAAAATTACAATATAACAAAGAGCAGGAAATTCAGCCATGTTCTTGACTGCAAGAATTGAATATATGTATATCAAAAATAACAAAATTGCACAATAGTACGATTCTAAAAGTTTTTCAAATGACGTGAAGATCCAAAGTTGGTTCTTCAATTACGATAAGATACAATATAGAACTGATCTAATGTACTTCAAGAACATAACTGCGTTTGTTATGAGATATTTAAATGATGGTTAGTAAGGTTAATACACACTCAGACGCACACACACACCCATACATAGACATTGGCACACTGAGCCGCTTTTACTGCTGGTGTTTTTGGCGGTGTCTTTAGAACGTCGCTACACAATTTCGGATAACATTTGCTTTTAAAAGACGACTGTTTGCAACTGCTTTTTGTTGGTGGTTTTTGGTATTGGTTTTGTTCGTGTGTGTGTTTTTCGGTAGGAGTCGAAGATTGTTTGTGGTAGTTGTAGTGGCAGTTTGTGTATTGTGGTAGCAGCAGTCGTCCAGCGAAATCTGAATACGAGCACCTACCTCGCGACGGCGTTCATCTTCTCGTATTTGTTCGCGTCGCTTTTCCAGCTCCAGCATCATATCACGCTCCATTTCAGCTTTGGCAGTGTCGACGCGACGATTCACCTCTTGCTCGATTTCGTCGCGACGCTTCTCGAGCTCTTCCTCAACACGCTTCTTCACTAGCATCTCGATTCGTTTGGCCGCCTGCTCTTCAATGGTTTTTTGCTCAGCCTCCTTTTGGCGACGTTGCCGTTCCATTTCGGCCAATCGCTCCACCTGTAGTAAGTTTTGCTAAGCGCAAAGCATACGGAATACAGTTAAGCTACTAATAAAATGTATTATCCATCACTTACCTCATCTAGTTTCTTGAAGCGACTGCGCTTGTGCCGACTCCGCTGAGTCTCATGATCGGAGTACTGCTGACTATCACTGCTGGATGAGCTGGATCGCTTGCGGGACTTGGAGTGCGAGTGCCGATGATAGTCGCGCTCTGTGTGCGAGTGTATGTGTGTGTGCGAGTGCGTGTGCCTGTCGCTGCGGTGCCTGTCACGATCTCGCCGACCATGTTGGTTCATTTCTGTGGATTTGTCTCTATCCGTTCGGCTGCTTCGTGTGCAACTGCTACGTTCGTGGTCCCTTTCCCGTTCCCTCTCTCTTTCACGCTCCCTGTCTCGGTTGTGTGACTTACTCTTGCTGCGTTTTTTATGCTTGCTCTTGTGGTGACGACGTTTCAGCGACGGACTTCGAGAACGTGAACCCATTGTGTAAAGGAATAAAACTATTAGAACACTTTTTGAATCTCAAATTTTATTGAATTCTTGCTGAGTTTTTACAACAAAATCAATCTGCAGATGCCTTAAAATCAGTGTTGCTTAACATGCAACGTTAGTATTTTACGCCACAACTTTCAGCACTGTATTTGTGGTATTTTTTAGCGACAGTCAGCTTTATTCTTATCCATTTCTAGTATCATTACATGAAAATTATCAATCATTCCTTGGTAGTCCTTATATTTAGCACATTCTTTTGCCGCCTCCTTGGCCAGCCATTTATACTCGGTATGCTCCTCAGAAAGCACCACAGGTTTATTAGGATCCCGAAGCTCCGCTAGCCAGTAAATAACAATCTTGGGCTTACCCTTGACCTCGTAATTGAGTGTAACTTGCTTATCACGGTAAATAATTAAATCCTTTTCGTCATAACTGCAAAACATTGTATTGACAACTTGCAATTTGTATTGCAATTGCATTCACTTACCCGGCTTCTTCTTTGGTTTCGCGGCGAGCAGTTGTGAAGTCGTCTTCGCCAGGATCAACGTGACCTTTAGGCGCACTCCAATGGAAGTCACCATATGAAGCTTTCAATAGTAAATATTCAATTTGCCCATACAGGCGCCTGAAAAGAACAAATCCTGCAGCTCTCTTTCCCATTTTGCTTGTTTAATAAATCAGTGTGGTAAAGTACAAAAAAATGTATGTACCGAACTATTCAATACAAATTTGTTGCTGTTAAGAGGCAGGTAATATCATTCAAAATGAATAACGACGCTGATAAGATGCCAGTTTATCAAAGCAGTCATTTTAACTTTATCTGTTAAATGCATTATGAAATAATAGATAGAATATTTATTTATTTGAAACCCTGTGCTGAGAGTATCTTTTTGTTAGCAAGACATTCAAAGTATATTATTTAATATTAATATATTATTAATTGTATATAACGCACGCTATATGCCTTTATTGAGTCATTATTTAAAAAAAAAATGGTTGAGTGTATGTTCATATATTCTTCATAGACCAACCAAATCTAAGGTTGATAAAATTAAATTTATCACAACTTAAAGCATGATCAGCATATCATTGCTTAAATTGCATTTGCCAACACTGGTTTATTAATTAACGTTGGTCGAACCGCGCACGTTGTGAGTGAATGTGAATTTGGATTATATAAAAATAAATAGCAACTGTGAAATAAATGTATCCGCTACTGCGCCGATTTTTAAGTGGCTCCATCAGCAGCGTTAACCAGGCGAACTTGCTGCGTGGCTACGCCTCTTTTACAGTGCAGGATGTGATGCGGGATGTGTCGGATGAGACCGGCACTTTGCTTATTAGATTCGCCAAGCACATTGCAGTGGAGCGCTATAAGTGCGAGGAACATGTGCTGCCGCCCTCTAAGGTGCGCTATTCCGACTACTTTCCCATCACGGATGAGCGTTACTTTCGGCGAACGTTGCAAAGCACGCAGGCCAATCAGCTGCCATCTCTGATTATACATGCCTCAAGTTATCGCTCCAATGCTCCAGCGCCAATGTATGTGGCGGCTCTGAACGCTTTGGATGCACATGCTCTTGCACAACTGAAGCAGATGGATACCAGCACAGTCTTGGAATCATTGTATGCTTTTCTATTTCTCATGCCTAATTGGCTTCGACGGACGGATTTCTATCATGCAGCCATGCGACGCCTGGCGAAGGAGACCTGCTGCAGCAAAGAACGCTTTCTACAAATATGCTTTTATCTGGGTCTGCAAAAGCAATTGGAAAAGCACGATTTGGAGGCGTTGCTGGCGTCGCAGTTGAATGCCTTTTTGCCCAGCTTTAATTCATTGGATCTGGCACTAGTGTCTAATGCTTCTTTTAAGACATCAACACTGGTGTCAGGTCCATCGCGAGATGCTTATGAGGCTGCTCTTGTGGATGCCATTTTAAATCTAAAGCTGGTGCCATACAGTTCTGCGGATGCCTTACTTATTTGCTTTATCAAAGCTCTGCGTCTCCAGCGAGTTCAGGATGAACGCGTCGTTCAGTACCTGCAGAACATTTGCCTGAATCCCGAGGAACTCTCACAATTACAGCCACGTGGTTTGGCTCATATCTTTGCTTACTTCTCGGAGATGAGATGGGATCACTCGGAAACCGTTCAAGCGATTGTTGAACAGTTGTTGCAGTTTAAGCCGTTTGAACTGCGGACTAAGGACTTGGCCACATTTATCTGGTGCTGCGCTCAACTTGATTGTGCCTTAAGTACAACACAACTAAAGCAGTTGGAGATCGTTGCTCTGCGGAAACTGGACCACGGCGAATACGATCGATTCCCCGATCAACTAGTAGATACCTGCCTCTCACTTTGCATGCTGGGTCATTATTCCAAGCAGCTCTACGATGCAGTCGAGAAGCTGAAAGCCAATCAACGCCAGCGACTTCGTGTCCAGCCCAAGGTTGACAGTCGTCTCACTGTATTACGGTCCGCTGTGGCCATTGAGCATCCAGAATGGTCGGATGTAACAAAAGAACAAGTTTTCAAGGAATTTGCTCGTGCTCCTGGCTATTTGCTTAAGCAGCGTGAAGATCTGACAGAATACGCGAATCTGCTAGCTAAAGATCCCGAGGTGGAAGGTGTTGACATAGTCTGCCCCATTGCAGGCATTAATTTGCCTAGTCTTAGAGTGCAAGCGCAGGGAGGCGAGGCACCCGTTTATTTCGTTGAGCTTTTAAGTGAATATCAGACGCTGAAATTCAGTGGGACAGCGACTTCACTGATTCGATTAAAACGACGACTCTTAGAAGCAATGGGTCACCAAGTGGTGTTGGTAAGCTGATCAGACAAAACTCGACAATTCTATAAAATTGCCCTAATTTGTGTTTTTTTTTTTAGCTGCAGTCTGGTGAGATGGCATCCAATGCACAGGCGCTGCATCAACTTCTAGAGCAAGCAACTACTTCAAAAACCGAGGATAGTCCACAATTGCAAGGGTTAAAGAATTAAAACGAGTGATATATATCTATACAATCTACGTCCCATAGTTTTAATTAACAAGTTTGTAATGTAATTAATTTAAAAAATATAACACTAAATTTAACGTTCAACAATTGATACATAATACAGAGGGCAAGCTTTCACGGTTATGGAAGTGTGAGCTCATCTGATTGACTTAATCTTGGCCTTGAGCACAATATAGGCGCCAAATCGTAAGAGGAAAGTCATTACACACAGTGCAATGATGTCCTTCCAGAACTGATCACCCGACATGGTAATTTCCTCTAGGAATTTCTTTGGATATCTGCAATTGGACGCAATATATATATGATAAGTCAAAAGCTTAATTCATGTAATGTGATCCAAATACCTGTAATGGCAGTAAGGTGCTTCGTTACACTCGAGAACGCCGCGATTGAGGCCATAGATGGCCCCTATGAAACCCTCCAGGCCATATCTTAAATGGGATATATGACTACCCCATTTTAAGTAGCTCGGAAGATCCCGCAGCGTGACACCAAAGCCGGCGAACATCATCATAGGTATGGTGAGCACTGGAGCCAGGAATGTGCCATTGACGACATCGAACCAGGCGCCGATGATGAGACCAATGCTTTGACCAACAAACACTATGAGCAAACTGATGGAGAAGAACATCCAAAAACGAACCCATTCCATGGGCTGATAACTCCACAAATAAATAATTACAGAGAATATGAAACTACTGATGAGCTGCAATTTACGAAGAACGTTATAATTAAATCCGAAAAAATTAATCCAGTTACTTACTGTTATTGGCAAGTCTATCACGGTCATGGCAAAGTAGAAGGCTTTTAGTGAGTACCAGCGATTAAAGTGTTCCTTAATTAAAATCGTCATCTCAATGGGGACTAGAGCGAGGATAGAAACATGTCGTCAAGTACGGCGGACCAGATCAATCATTAGCAGATCAACTTACATGTCAGCACCGTTAACATCATCGTTGTCATGGAGTGATGCATCAATATGGCAAAAAGTAAGTTATAATTGTCAAGTACCCGTGAACCCTCTCGGCCAGAATGATCATACATTGCTCCGTAAAGCACAGCCACCATAATGTTGACGATAATGCGCATGTGCGTCATTGTGGTATCACGACGCGCCTTAATGTAACCACGGCGTAGAAGAACAGAGCACTGATTGGCGAAGCTAGTGTTTTCCAGAGAAACGTTTTTCGTTCGTTTCGGTATGGGGTGTTTGCGCATGAGTGCTTCGGAGCGAAGCACAGCGCCGGGATTGTTGAACCAGGTCAGACAGCTACCGTTCTCCGTGGCACTCTTAAGGGTATCGACCTTATCAAATCCGTACTCGCCGCACGCCAACTCAATAACTAAATAAAGATGGAACAAAAATTTGTGAAATTTAATATTCGATGGAATCTTATTAGTTCAGTACTCACTGTAATCTGCTGGATTGTGGTACATGGGGCAAGGTAGATCCACCGACTGCAGGAAGGGCACCAGTTTCTGGGTGCCGCCCTGGTAGACACAGTTACCGGCGGAGAGCACATAGACCTGGTCGAAAATCTGAAACAGCTTTGCAGTCGGCTGATGTATAGTGCAAATGATTGTGCGCCCCTGAGATGTCAATCTCTTGAGCAACTCCAAGACTTTGGTGCAGGAACTGCTGTCCAAGCCACTGCAAATGACCAGACAACGAGTATAGGAAAATCATTCATCAGTGACCCAAATGGGAGATGCGTCACTTACGTGGTTGGCTCGTCCAGAAACATCACAGTGGGATTATTAATCAATTCCATGGCAATGGATAGCCTCTTCTTCTGACCGCCAGACAGACGCATTGTCAACGTCTGATCGTGGTCATAAAGACCCAGCAGCAATAAAATATCTTCAATCTATGACAGAAATGCGAACATTATATTTATTTGTGCTTTTTGGTATTGTTATACGAGATCTTACCCTGCTTTCCTTCTCTTCGTAGCTGACATTCTCTCCCAATTTCAAATCAGCAGCAATATGCATATTTTCACTAACAGTCAACAAGGGCTGTAGGCGATCGTCCTGTGTGATATAACAGGACAATCGACGGAAGGAAGCTATAAAGGAGCGAAAAAATTTATATTAATATGCCAATGGAATCATTACTTTACTTACGAAGATCGCGTCGACGGCCATTTAGCAATATGTTGCCAACCACTCCGGTTGTCTTGAATCCCGATAAAGCATCCAGGAGCGTCGATTTACCAGCTCCAGATGGACCCATTATGGCAATCAACTGACTGCCAGGGAATTTACCACAAACATTATGCAAAATTTCCTTTTCACCTGATAATTAAAAATGATCGAATTAGTGCAATTAGAATAATTGAATAAACGTTTTATTGAATGATAGTTAATTACTACTAAAACTAGATTCTCGAAAGCATCAAAGCATCATGAAGTCACTTGAAACGAGCAGTGAAGTGTTTAAGTTCAAGATCAATGACGTCTTCTATAAACTTTGTACAGAAGATTAAGCTAAGTAATAGCTTGAGTATGGTACTAAATATCATAACGAGAGCACGCTAATTGCTCTCTAATGACAACTTATAATTAATAACTAAATTAAACTGGTTTTATAGCTATTTTTAGAGTTTCCCTGAAACCAAAACTAACATGCTCTAAAAAGAATTTTAAAATTTCAATAGTAATGACTAATAGAAAATGTTTGTTAAATAAATAAATGTTCATAAATTACTATAATGTAGACACTAGAACAAATGTTGAATATAGAAGATAGAACAAAACATTTTCTTGGTGTAAAAAACAACAACAATTAACTAATTATCGCGGCGTTTGGGAAGCACATTATAGTCATACTGCCGATATCAAAGTTTATATACATATATTTATTATAAATTTATTATCTTGAACTTTGCACGGCATGGTTTGCCTCACTGATTGCCAAGACATTAAAAGCACTTTAGTCATATAAATGAAATTAAAAACCTATCGAATAATATGCACTCTATAATATTAAAATGGAAACCTTCATACAAGTAACAAGTAATTTAAACTAATTGGAATGCTAATCTTTACATCATATTAAGATCATTTTCTTAATGTTTTCCACAATATTTCCACACATTTTAAATCGTCCACTCCTATATTCATATTCCCATTAAGTTACAAGTTGCTAAGGGCAAAAATTATAAATCAATTAAAATCAAAGATTTTGTTGTTCTTATAATAATTTAAAAAAAAAAAAATTTCACAAATAATTTGTATGTTCTCAGAGCGGAACCTTCAAATAAATAATTGATTGATCCGCAAGCAGGGACAGGGGCAAGGGCAGCCTATCTTATCGACGGAAGAAAGAGCTATTAACAAACCAGCTAACCAGAAATACAGCTATCAGGTAGTTCTACTCGCATGAGGAAATGTTTAGTGTTACCACATCAGAAATTACACATGGTAGAACTAAGCAGGCGAATGGTCATTATCTTGGATATGGGACTACTGAGCTCTACACTATTCGTAGCAGTTCTTTTGTTCTTCATTGTTTGTTCTTCAAAAAGGTAACCGCTTTTTTTTGTTGGCAATAAATGCGAATGCTTTGCTATATTTTGGCAATCTTATCGGAGGCCTGTTTGAACTTATATTACCTGGCCATATCTAAGCATTCGTCACATTGTTGCTCTCTGCCATTATGGCACCACACACTTACCTCGATTGAAGCCCAATTTGACGGTCAACGAGAGCTCTTTGAATTCAATATCCACGGGATCACGACCGGGCAGATTGGACAGAGCATCCGTGTCAAAGTGCACTTCTTCCTCACCCTCATCCACTGGCTCCAATGGCGTTTGCTTGACGGCAGCAACCTGAGAACTTGTGGGCGTTGCGGTGACATTTGTTGTGGCAATCGCAGAGGGTGCGGCATTGGTCGCTGTGTTCGTGCGCCCATTGCCCCAGCTACTGGCATTCGTCATGGGCTCTGTTGTGGCGTTGTAAACTCCACGACCCGCCTTAGATGTACTGCTTTCGCCTACTTCGATGCCCAATCCGATGCCAGCGGTGCCGCCATCGCTGTTGAAGAACTGCTCCCTCGCTGATAGCATTATTATCGATCAACTGCAACGGAAATCGATAAAGTGCATACGACTTAATTAATAGCTTTATTTATTTATACATTTGCATAGAGGATAATTTGTCTACAAGTAAATATCATAGTAAAAAGTATAAAATGTTTTCGGTATGAAACGGTTAGAATTTGAATCGATTTATCGAAGAAGCTTTCTCCCCATTGAAAAGGATGATTTCTGTCGTTGAATTTACAACAGTGTTGGTTAATTTCAGTTAAATGAAAATCAAATTTTATTTTTTGGCTGCTATTTTAATCTCACGCACATTGTCGAATTAAATAACAATTTCCTCAGCATAAAAAGTATTAAATGCAGAATTAATCATGCGGCCGCCTCACGGACAACCTTTGCAAGATCGAAAGCCTGGCAGTACCAAAAGCTTGACGGATGAAGTCCGCTGCCTGACAATGCCCACCATAAGCATTCCAAGTACCTCCACATCGGCCATTGGAGGTGCTCTTGAATTTGGTCGCCATCAGGAGGCCAGAGCAAAAGTAAATGAATCTCTTGGTGAATTGAATGTGGTTAAGAAACGAGTTTTAAATGATGTATGTCCCACACCGGCTAACCAATCGCACAACACCATCGCTGCCAGCAATATCTTTTCGTTAAACCGATCCACGACTATTAATAGTGTCAAGAGTGGGCATACGAGCAGCTCTGCTAACAATACGCAATCTAAAGACGGCGCCACCTCATCGTTATTGTGCCCAGCCCATGACGCAGCCTGTAACTGCAACCCTAGCGAGGAATACAGGACAAACAATCTTTGGGACTACTGTGAAGTGAATTGCAAAACCGCCGAGTTGAATGTCGCAGCCTTACCACTGGCTAGTCAACAAAAAGCTGCACTGTCCGATCTGATGTATTGTTTGATTGGCATGAGGTGTGACTTAATAACGCCGTTGCCTCGAGATGATGCAGCTCCAGGTATCGGCAAGTATAAGACTTGTTTTGTCGTGGATAAGGGCTTGGACAAGAGCTTTACCAGCATTATCTACGATATTTTGCCGTTGGCCTCACACTTTATGGCCATCCAACAGGTCATGACCGCCATCGATGGACGTGGCCAGGTGAACATGGCTCTAAATGCAGAACTGGTGATCATCAGTCGAGACTTTTATAGGTTAATGAACGAAGCGGACAGGGAGCTGGATCGGGGTGCGTTGACACTGCAAAAGCTACTTTACTATCTTCAACCAACCATGTGGGTCATGGAGCACCTATGGATATCTTTGGGCGACATACTGCTGCAGGATCTCAAAGGGGCAGCTGTGCTAACGGTTTTGTTTAACGCCGTAAAACGCCTGGACGGAGATAAGGCGGCGCAGACTATGTTAATTAACGTCACAACCAAGGCAGCACAGCCATATATGCGTATGCTTCAGATGTGGCTGCAATCGGGCATCGTTGATGACTACATGACGGAGTTCATGATCAAGGACTACAGTAAAAAACTGAAAGAGGATAAGGTCCAAAATAACTGGGAAAAGCGGTTTGCGCTCCGCAGTGAAGACACGCCCATATTTCTGAAGAAATACTCGAATATAATACTACGAACCGGCAAATACTTGAATGTGATTAGACAGTGTGGCAAACTGATAAAATCGAATCCGATTGTGGACTTTCGATTTAATCCCGTCGATGAGCGAAAACACGTCAGTGTGATCAGGGAAGCCTATTATTTTGCGGCTCGTAAGGTGCTGGACGTGCTGATCATCGACAACGATCTGATGGGACGTCTGCAGTCGGTAAAGCGTTATTTGTTGCTTCAGCAGGGTGATTTCATTATGGAGTTCATGGATGCTTGCGACGAGGAATTATGCAAAAATGTGGCCAAAGTGCTGCCCATGACGTTGGAAAATCTTCTTGGTCTGACTCTGGGTCTTTCCTCCGCTTGTAGTGATCCTTACAAGGATGATCTGCACTGCGAGCTGCTCACCTACGATTTAGTTACACAAATGAACAAGATTATTAGCCATTGCGAAGAGAATGGATCAATCGATCATCTGGACTTGACTGGCATGGAGTGCTTTTCCTTTACCTATGAGGTGAAGTGGCCGGTTTCACTGGTGCTTAATAAGATGGCCATTGGTCAGTATCAGATACTCTTTCGGCAGTTGTTCTACTGCAAGCACGTTGAGCGACAGCTGTGCAAGGTGTGGAAGGAAAACTCAAAGACCAAGAAGTTTTCCCCGCGTGCAGCTTGGCTGTACCGCTCGGCCTTTGCTCTGAGACAAAGAATGATGAACGCCATCCAAAATCTGGAGTATTATATGATGATTGAGGTGATTGAACCCAATTGGCATGCATTTATCGAGAAAATGAAGAAAGTAGAAGACATCGATATGTTGCTTACAATACATCAGGACTTTCTCACCATGTGCCTCAAAAGCTCCATGTTAACCGAGGATTCGCAGCTGAGCCGTATCATCTTCAGGTTGGCCAAGATCTGTCTAAAGTTCTGTGAGTTTATTCAACAATCGCAGCGAATCTTTATTGATGCGGAGCTCAAGTCGATGGTTTGCGATAGCGGCGATGAAAAGTCCGACTCGCAGCCAGATACTTTGGAGCAAGCAGAGTGCGAGCAAAAGCTCGATCATGCAGATACATTTACGGAACGCATTAAATGTTTTGATCGGGGATTTACGAGTACGCTCATTTCATTTCTTAAGGAGGTCTATGGGCTGGCTAAAGCTAATACCAACGATGTCTTCATGAATCTTGTGAACAGAATCAATTTTAATGGATATTATTCACAACAAATGGAAGCAATTTGCATTGAGAAAGCTATGGCGGATTGATTATCCCATATCAACAAAAACCCAAGTTACACAAGTCTTGATCAGAGCGAATAAAAATTTATATGAGTGGGTTTTTTTTAACTTCTACAACTTTTCTAAACTTTTGCTTCAAAATGTTTTGGTAACTTCACGCCTTAACACAATAAATGGTAAATATAAAACTGATTGCGAATGGGGAACTCTCGAATAACGATCGAAAGTGCATTACATTATTTTGGTCTGGCATCGGTTGATTAATTTCGAGAATGATGCAATGGGTGTCACGCATCATGAAATTGTGCCACATTTGAAGCATGTTGCAACAGGGGTAACTAATGGGGCTGCTGCAGCTGTGATCAATGTGCCCATCTTAGTCAAACGGGTTTGCTTTCGCGCCATTTTGCACTTTGCTCGATGTTCGAGAAGTGTCATTGCATCGGGACTGTAAGTCACACACCTTTATACACTTGCTAATTATCAAAGTCAAGCCATTGGCCATGTATTTCCCACCTGCAACTCAAAGGTTCTCCACTCAACGCTGTAGAAATAATTCTTTTTTTGTATGTGCCTTAATATTATATTCATATTGCACTTATGACACATCTTAATTACGCAAATGTCGATTGCAGTTGACGTCAAAATTGTGCATAACGTAAATAAATGGTGCTTATTTACGGGCCACACACAAAACAAAAGTGCAGTACACACACAACACCAACTACTACTAAAGCAGCAGCAATGCGGAAGAACAACTATAGTTGTAGTAGTTATAGTAGTTATGTATACATAATGAAAACCGATTATTAGTGTATATGTATTGCTCTATATTTAATTGTTAACCAGTTTAATTTAGTTACTTTAAAATTGTTGGATGTTTAATTAGCGCTCATTAAAGTTTTGAACTTTTGCCATGCTTATAATAATTAGCATCGATCTGATCAAGTCTGGAATACGAAAATGGTAATTAAAAAAAACTTAGATAAAACTCTTAAACGGCAATTGCTCAGCCATACATCTAGTTGTATACCTGTATTGAAAATTAACATTTCAATTCCAATCTCATTAGTGAGCCAGGTAAAACAATTTATCCGCTTTGAGATTTTAAATATTTATGAACCTTTTAGTTTTTATATTCACATTAACAGATATTGACAGCTAGGTCTGCATATGTTTGCATTTTTGAATTATTTTCTGTTAAATCATTTATAAGTACTAAGTGAGTGTAAATATTTTTGTAATCTGTAGCAACCTCAATAAGAGAATGTTGAATATGTAAGTATATACATAATTAAATATAGCACGCAATTTACTCCAGATTTAATGTAATGCTCATCTTTTTGTTTTATTGTATTACTGACTGTATTAATTGAATAGAGAATATATTCAGTAAGATCAAGGTACAGCTAGCTGAAGCGATTCACAATGAAATATTTATAGTTGCATATGTGCATATTATACTACATAAACAGATGGGATTATAGAGATCTTATTGTAGAGCTGCTTTAATCAAAACAACAAATGCATTGTTTGTACTTAAATACATTATATGTAAATATATAAATGCTTGAAAGATTTAACAACAATTGCAATCGCCAACCGCTTCATGACGAAGTATTCGTCATCTTTAACCTGCAGCCTGGACACCATATCAGCTCTCATCTCTATCAGCATCTGAGCACTATGGTACCACATGAACTGGCCCCAACTAACTGAAGGTGTCTGAAATGGAAATACTTGCACTTACCAACAACTCGAACTATATTCGCAACTATGTAGCAATGTGCATTGCACTTGAAATAATCAATTAAATAGACATCAGTGTCATTGCCCCTTTCTATTACTCTCTAAGGGCTAGACTACTATAGAACTACGCCATTTCAGAATATGAAGTATGACGTGCGGAATGGCTCTTTATCAGCAGAGATTTCAATATTTATTGACACATTTCGACAGTTGTCATTTGTTATTTGCTTGCGAAAATTCCAAAAACAAGAAAAGTTCACCTTGAATCCCATATTAAGTAAATTGAATAAACCCTCAGATAATGGACTTAACCCAGTAACTTAAACAACAGTTTCTCAGATAAAAGACAGCTAGTTTACTTGTAATTTCTAAGAGAGTCTAAGTATATACATTTTTCTTCATTCCATAATTGTTCCTGTTAAAATATTAAAAACCTTGTAGAGTCAACGCACAGTTAATTGTGCGTATACCTATGTATGTATTTGTATCTGATTATGTTTGTTGTATTGTTTACACGTCTCGGAAGTAAACCGGTTCAGAGATTTTAAGTGCAGTTGAAAGAAGCATCCGCAGACAATCTCAAGCCAAAAAACTCAGAGATTGAGCACAGCGAAAGAAAGACCTAAAAGCAGAACAGAACAGCTGCTTTCGACGGAGTCAAAAGAAAGAAATTAAAGATAAAAACAAAACAGAAAATTAACCTGGATGTGCATATTATTGTTTGTTTCAATGAATATAAATATGGATTAATAACGTGATAATTTAATAAAGGCAGCAGAAAAATGAATATGCAAATTCAGCACATAAATCTAATGTTTCAATATCTCAACACGTTGCTGTTATTGTATGAAAAGTTCAATACCTTCTACTAATTATATTATACAAGTTGTAATAATATCATTATTATATTTGCTAATCAATAATTTTGATAAGAAAATGCCAATGCAGAAATTTTAAGAGTAGATGATACAATTTTGTAGTCTAATGACAAATCGTTGAGGTAAACAATATTATTACAATATCATAAGGTATTAAATAAACGTTTTTTTTTATGTTAAGTCGTTCATATATTATTTATGTAGCATAAGCACTAAAGAGGTTAAGTATTTGTTGAAGAGAATGTTGACTTATCAAATTAAATGTTGATTATTACATATATTTTTATATTGCCACATTTGTAAATATTTTTTGTCTTTGTTAAATTTTTAAATATATTTTAAATTTCACAAAAATAAATTAAGTTTTATCTTTAATAATTCAGTTATTTGTTTAGCAACCATGTAGGATGTAACTGAATAACAAGTTTGGAACACTTTTCCTTTGAAATACCAATGATGAATATTTTATTGGCATATCTTTTATTGTGAATTTCCATTTTTTATATGTTAGGTTTGAAATTGTTTAGATCTGTGTTTCAAGGCACATTACCATTTGCTAATTAAAATTAGTTTCACATACATATCCCACATTTGAACAATTATCATATTTTCTTATATTCTTCTAAACTTGGTTTCGATCGACAAGATCACGCATTGAGAATTAATTTTGGAGCACAGAGTAAGTTCCTTTGCTATTGGACATGCTTGTTGGTCTTACCCGTATTCAAGCGATAGCACTTTGGTAAATCGAAGAAAACTGATTTGCCGTTCAATATATAAATTTAATAATTTTTGCGCGCTTCACAAAACCGCGTAACAGCGTCTTCGAGGTGACATCGGCGACTGGCGGCCAACAAACAAATACGAATACTCGTAATAATCCCTAGCTCTGAACGATTCCCTCAGAATTCCAGTAGAGTCAGCAACAGCCGGTTGACGAGACAGAAGCAGAGACTGAGACAGAGGCCGAGACAGAGACCGATACAAAGAGACGACCGATCGAGCGTCTCAGAGCTCTGTTTCTGTTATGTGAGGGTGTGTGAGTGCGTATCTATGCTCGAGTGTGACTGCTTAAGTATGTGTGAGCGTGTGTATTTGTGAAATGTAAGCTTTATCACAACGCTAACACGAAGTCCGTTCGGGTTTTGTTATTACTCTAGTAGGTGTTCGTTACTTGATTTTTGTTAACTTATTTTTTTTTTTTTTTGACGCTGCTCACATTGGCTATTAATGTTTCAGCGTCGTTATATTGTAGTTTTCCTTCATTGATAAGGTAAATTCACGCACACTCATAGCTTTGTTTTTGTTGTTGTTGATTGAATTTTGGTAGCTTGTCGATCGCTTGGCTCTTGACAACGGCAACGGCAACGGCTAGGGTCAGAAGTCCATATCGAATTTCTTTCTTTCAGCTCTCTTGTACGTAATATCATACTACGTAATAAAATTCTTTTGTTGTATGCCTTCATTTAACAATATTCCCGCTATGTACGAAATTTTATTGCTGTGCAATTTTACAATGTGTCAATACATATACTATATGTATGTATTATAGAGACACTCTATCTACCTGTTGACGTTCTTTGTGCTCTTTGGTTGAATCACAGGTAGCTCATTACGCTTAAAGAAAGCGGTAAAGAAAGATTTTTTGCAGAGCTTTTGTACACACACACGTTAGCATTTGCACATGAATTTAAACAAATTATTGTGCAAATTATCGAGTCTTGAAGTATTCTATGTATAAAATTCCTCTTATTCGTTATATCTTTTACTCTTTTTTTCAATATTCAATCTTCTCTTTATGTTTTTAATAAGTCGAGCTAATGTATAAGTTTCTTGAAGGAAACTCTAATACCCCATATCTATAACTAACGTTATCGACCTTGCCGTTATTTGATTTATGAACCAAAAGTTATGTGTAGTAAGTATAATTAAAGAAACACAAATTCTCTTATCAGATATTGTGAACAGGAAGTTTTCAAATCGTTGTCATATCAGTATCAGTATCTGCTAAATTATAGCATGATTTCAATACAAATCGAACTGACAAAGTTCATTCAATTACTTACTCGTGTTTACAGGAATACAATGCAAGCAGATAAGCCTGATGTAGTATAACAAATGTGATGATGTGCATGGAAAATTGGGACTATGTCTTTCACTCGATACTTTCACTATAACCCACTTTTCATAACCTCATATCATGTGAAGCGTTGCTATGGCTTATTTTAGAACAAAACAAGCTACAACTCAGCATTCGTATACTTATACTTATGCAGTTATTATCGTAATTGTTGCTACATTTTACGAGTCAAGTCGGACTACCCCATGTAGTATTATATCATTAACATTGCTGGACTTTGGACTGTGTTTGATTTGGGTTTGCTTCGAGCTAAACAAAGGCCAATTTAAATATACTTGTATGTAGCTTTCAATAAATAAAGAAAATGCGCACACACATACGTATGCAATCTATTTGTAATTAAATTCTACGTCAGGCTTCTGAATGTCTCTTTGGACTATTGATCGCTGGTTCCCTCGAGTCTGTGCCGCTGATTAGCGGATCAGTCAACCCTTGATGAGTGGGAGAATGCTGAAAAGGTTACTTTAGATACAGGAATTGGGTATGTTAAAGAAAAGTGTGAAATTTATATATGTATATAATAGAAAGTGAAACCATAGTTAATAATTTACATAACGCATGATAAGCAATAATATCGACTAAAACAGAAACTCACCACATTTTGATAAGATTAGATCGCACAACACCAATGAACAGGAAATTCTTGTGCTTTGTTCTCCCACATCTCTAGGTTCTTCAAGGTTAGAACAGTACTACATATTAATGCCACTGTCAATATACTATGTCCACGCGATGACTTATCAACGACTTGTCCAGGGCCCCAAAGTCCAAATATTTGCGGCATCTTTTGAAATCATTCAGTCGAGCTCGGCGTTGACGTCTACGCTAGCACGAGCGTTGTGGGCGTTCTGCCCTGGCGATATGAAATAAGAAATGCATTGCTATTGTTTTCATCCAATCATTTGTTTATTTGGTGCTGATAACTATGAATGAATTAGTAATTGTCATGGGCTATTCCGAGGAGCAATTAAAGCATGATGTCGAAATGAATCTTGTCGGAAGCTTAATGTCTGCCTAGTTTACGACCCGTAGATGAAAGTGGCGTGATTTTGATACCCTAACATCGAAGTATTTGGCAATTCTAATAAATTCACTGCTGACATTATGTTGCATTCCATTTTGTTACATACAGAGCAACAAACCTCTCTCCACATTTTTAATTGCACTAATAATAATAAATACATCAAAATTTAATTTTCAGACGCTTACTTATATTACTTATATTTTTAAACGTTTTCATTAATTTAGGAAACTTTTGTTAATCTCACTTCTCCGTTCTTTCATTCATTATTGCAGTTATTGTAATTTTCTTTTTGGTTTTTATCAAACATATTTAGTTAAATAATAAATCTCTTAGTTGCAAGAATAATACCATGTTAAAATTTTTTTATTTTTTTTTTTTTTCAAGGTTAAAGTTGAAATCATAATCATATTTTATTATCATTATTTAAGTTAACTTAACAATTTTTATATCCGCTACCCATAGGGTAGAAGGGTATAACTTTGTGCCGGCAGGAAATGTATGTATGTAGCAGCTAGATGAAAGCATCTCCGGCCCTATAAAGTATATCATCGTATACATCGTCAGCAACCGAGACGATCTAGCTATGTCCGTGTGTCCGTCTGTCTGTATGAAACACTGGATCTCAGATACTATCAGAGATAGAGCTATAATTTGTTGCACGCAGATCAAGTTTGTATCAAATTTCTGCCAAGCCCACTACTGACCCCGCAAATCAACAAAAATAAATATATTCTTGATCAGCGTCAACAGTGGAGATAATATAGTCATGTCCGTCTGTGTGTCTGCCCGCCTGTCCGTATAAACACCTAGATCTCAAAAAATATAAGATATAATTTTTCTTCTTTATGGCTAGAGTCGTAAATTTTGGTGAACACAGTAATAACTATAGTATTTATGATTCGTGATTATTTATGATTGCGATCAGGTAACAATTTTAGAAGTTATTTAAGAAATACTTCTCTATGGTAAATTACACCTACTGCAATTGGGATTCAGCTGCTTTGGTTGACAATATGGTATATATTGACCTCTATTGTATATTTCGAATGTAGTTATTTATCGATATACCAAGGAAACGCCATATGATTTCGGTATATTTTAATATTTTTGTGGTATATTGTTCGGTTTATATTAAGAATAATAAAACAGTCGAGCACACAGACTGTTGCTTTCTTGAAGCAACCCATAGAGTAGAAGGGTATTATAACTTTGTGCCGGCAGAAAATGTATGTAACAGGAAGAAGAAGGCATCTCCGACCCTATAAAGTATATATACTCTTGATCAGCATCAATAGATAAGACGATCTAGCCCTGTCCGGCTGTCCGTCCGTCCGTATGAAACACTGGATCTCAGAGACTATAAGAGATAGAGCTAAAATATTTCGACAGCACTTGTTATGTTTGCACGCAGATCGAGTTTATTTCAAATTTTTGCCACGCCCCCTTCCGCCCCCGCAAATCAAAAAAATCGAATAACAAGCGTACTTTTAAAGCTAGAGCTACATATTTTTGACATATACAATAAAAACTATAGTAGTTGCGTTTCCTGATAAAAAATTATGGAAGTTTTTAAAGAAATACTTTTGCATGGGGTTCTAGTTGCTTTGGCCGACAATCTGGTATTTTGTGTCGTCTATGGTATATTTTAAATGTGGTACTATATAAATATACCAAATATACAATTTAAAATGTTTTCGTATTGTTTGTATCTTTTGGTTTATTTTGAAAAATTACCGAAATATTTTGCTCTTATTAAAAATGGGTAGCGGGTATCTCACGGTAGAGCACACTCGACTGTAACTTTCTTACTTGTTTTTTTTGTTGAAGAATGAAATCAGGTTTTAAATTGTAAATTTAAATTGTATCAGTTTAAATTCGATGTGTGAAAAAGCGAATAGTTTTTTTTTATACCTATGAGACTCTTTAATGAGATTGACATAAGCAGATAAGTTTTATCCATATCCGTCTGTCTAATCTTGTATGAGAAGGGATTTGAGAGGTTTTAAGAGCTATGCGAACCATATTTGGTAAATGCATTCATTATTATTATTTTTATTGCACGCCTTCTTCTCGATACCTTACAAAACTCCAAAATGAATCAAATTTTGGAACGTAAGAGATAAGAAACCTTTTGCCAAGGATATCTCAGAGTCGAGCCTTTTCGCCTTTATCGTTTTTCCTTGTTCTTACTATTTTTCCACAATAATGTTACGAATAGTCGATGAATAGTTAATAATTTCAATTGATTCTTTAACAATTTTTAACTTGGCGTCGAATTTTTCATATTTTTTTGTATTTTATGTTATTTAATCGTTAACACATGTGGGTTTTGACACCAAGGCTCAATTTATAGAAGCACGAGTGAGAAAAATAGGCTATATTCGAGGATTACAACTGTCGAAAATACATACATATATTAAATTTCGGATACTCCGAACTCTCAAATCAATACACTAAATAAATGTATTTCTATACATTTTGAAAATGCCAAATTGATTATAATGGTTAATTATTTAAACATAGCTATATTAAAAAATAATATTTGCAACTGAATTAGTCTTTATGTGTTTTTAAAAACTTTTAAAGCATTTAAACTGACACAGGCGAGTTGCTCCTTTAATAATAATAATAAAATTATTTATTGTTTTTAATATAAGAAGTGGCATTTGTTTTTAGTTACATAAGCCAAATTCAATATGACCTCATACTCCATTGCGAACATTAATTTTTTTATGGAGAAATAAAAAATACTTGCTTAAAGATAAATGACATTCTAAAAAATGTAATAATTATAATAATTATCTGTTAAATAACTTTAACCGTTTAGTTTAAACGATAGTTTAGTAGTTTTTAATTTAATTGCTATTTGCATTGCACACAACTTGATAATGATGCAGCTCTTGTAAAAAGTTACATCTTATCATACAGTTAAAATTTTATTCGTTAAAGTCCATATCCACCATGAATAATGTTAAGTTCTGTCCGTCCGTCCGTATGAACACCTAGATCTCAGAGACTATAAGAGATAGAGCTATAATTTTTTTTCGACAGCATTTGTTATGTTTGCACGCAGATCAAGTTTGTTTCAAATTTTTGCCACGCCCACTTCCGCCCCCGAAAATCAAAAAAATCGAATAACAAGTGTAATTTTAAAGCTAGAGTTTCGAATTTTGGTATATATAATAACTACTATAGTAGTTATGATTCCTGAAAATTTGGTTGCGATCAGATAAAAATTGTCGAAGTTATTAAAGAAATACTTTTGTATGGGCAAAAACGCCTACTTACTAAGGGTCTTAGTTGCTTTGGCTGACAATCTAGTATATTGTGCCGTCTATGGTATATTTTGAATGCGGTACTATGTCGATATACCAAATATACCATTTGGTATATTTTTAGTATTTTTGCAATATATTCGGTATATTTTGAGGAAATACCGCAAAATATGTTTCTTTTATTCAAAATGGGTAGCGGGTATCTCACAGTCGAGTACACTCGACTGTAGCTTTCTTACTTGTTTTTCTATATATCCACTACGTTGGATACTTTATTCGCCAGCATATAAAAGTTTAAATAACAAATAAAGACAATACGGTAAGTGGTCAGTAGTTATTTTATTTTATATTATAGGCATTTTATTATAGCATTTATCCGTAGGGTAGACCGGAATTATAAATGTATTCAACGTGTACAAAAAGATAATTGTATATACACCGTTTAGAATGGTAAGTTTATTGAACATTAATTCAATATTTATGTAGATTTCAGAGAATACATTAGCTTGTGTAAGCTTAATATAATAATAATAATAATATTCTAAGTGTTGAATGAAGTACTATAAGCTTTTCCTTACTCTGTTCTACCTGTTACATACATTTCCTGTCGGCACAAAGTTATAATACCCTTCTACCCTATGGGTAGCGGGTATAAAATAAATACTAATTTAAGGACTGTTCCAATATGCTCATCAGTTATTTGACGATTGATGCAACATCCTTGCTATGAGATCTACTTACCACATTTACTTAAGCAATGATATTTATTTTGACATACAACTAATTTTGTCGATCGATGGGACCGTTACAAATTTCTCACACACCTGAAATTTTGCTCAACCGGATTTGGAAGTCAAAATTGTAACGGTTCAGCAAGATACAGGCGCGAATGAAAGATGCCGGTGAAAGGATAATAATAGAGTCACAGTCACTGAAAGCTTGATAACTAAAGACTCTAACTAGCAACCGGAACTGCTTGTATTCCTGACGACGCTCGGGCCACGACTGATGCCAGAAACAGAACCAGCACTCACTATGTAGCTTCCCGTAATGCCACTTGATCAACCCAAAAGAACTAACTTAGCTTAGCTAAAACTAAACCCTCCATGTTTCTATATATGTATGTATAAAGAAACAAAGCATTGTTGTTGTTGTTTGGTTTGGTTTTTTGTTTTTGCCAGGGGGAGTCGACATTAGAATTAGACTCGGAACAAAAGGAATAACAAAGCCGGCTAGCTGCTTGGTTGGCTGACTGACTGTCTGACTGGGTGGGTCAATTGAATGTTGCAACATCGGCGCATGCTTTCTAAACGCCACCGTTTTTCCAGCTATTGTGGTTGTTGTTTTCGTTGTTGTGGGACGCACCTTACTAGTACAAATAGCCAGATAGAGACAGAGCAACAGAGCGACAGCTGACACCCAGTGAACGCGCCTTTTTAATGAGATGACCCCACCTAGGCACTATATAAAACCCATGTGTGTCTATGTAAGGGGCGCCACATGACGTGACCGTATTGCATGTTTGTTTGCATGTGTGTGTATTATTTTTCAGTTTCCATCGGAAAGGGACCTCGGTTAGCATATAATGTGAACGTTTATCATTGGATAGCCACGTATATTACGTATCCTGTCATATCAATTTTATATGTATTTAACTAAATGGGTTAATGACTTGGTAAATGCATTCATTAATTAAATTCATATAACAGTTGCAGCTCTTTTAGATTGATGTCAAATTTCACAACTTAATGCAAAACAATATTCATTATTTTTAATCAAAAATTAATATTTACAGCATATCTCTAATGTCAAGAATAATATTGAGAGACGAATTAAAGAGTGTTGAGGAAAATTTTAGTAAGGATCTATACTTTAATCTTTATACTTAAAACTTTCTGGTTTTCAAAACATAACAAATGTTATTGTCTAGTCTTAAGTCGTTGAAAAATAATGCTAAAACCAAACTTTTAACAACATCACACTATTTCCAGTTTTCTTTCTTGATAATTATATAAATCCCGCGATAAACTACAATATTTACTAAAATATACTTCAGCCATATTCACCTAACAGCTCTAAAGGGAATCGTTTTGAAACTTATGCCCATTTCCACCAATATTTATATCCCGTTTTATGTATCCTCCATAGCACACCTTGTTATAGGGCCAATCCTTAAATGTATGTGCTTGTCCATATATTGACACACCCATGGAGACGGGGAGAAGTGCCAGTTTTCGCGCCCCACAATTTGCCCTTTTTTTGTTCTAGCATTTGACTTTGTTATGCGAAAAGGCCACGCAAGGAACCCGAGCAGGGCCAGCGCAGGGATGATCTGCGGTCACTAAAAGGGCGCGCTCCTTATTAACACATAGCCAAATGTCAGTCTGGCAATGTGAACTACATTATAACATACTACCCAGGGAACTGGGTTTGGCATAGACTTGCTACATGTTAGCATTTCGCCTCTTGCTAATTGAAAGTTGAATGTGGTTTCTATTCAATTGAGGCATCCGCATCTGCAGTCATTCGAAATATTTAAAAGTTTACTCAAATAATATTGCATTGATTTTCAACATTGTATCATTACATTGTTTATTTTGCATAACATTTTTCTATTAATTTATTGTTCTTTGTTTACAAATATTTTAAAAGTAATTAGTTTCAATTTGACGAAACACTAAGAAATTGCCAGTTGACGGATTTTTTAGATCAAAGTTAGACCAGAGGATTTTTTCTAATTTCTAGATAATGGGAATATTGTATATCAGCATTTTGAAAACTCATAGTTTTAATTTTTTGAGGAATCATGTGAAGATTCTCACAATAATTGTGAAATATCAAACTTTAATTCAAAACCCAAATACAAAATGTTCCCCACACACCTAATTCCACTATAAGGGCGTGTTTGTATGCTGTCCATTGGTCAATCATTGTACATAGTACATATGTACGTTTTAGACTCATTTTTATTCTACGCTAACAACGATTTAGCTTATTCACGCTGTTGCAATTTTCCCATTAAAAGCGCGATATGTGTTTGCTGACAGTTAATGCCAGATTAACTATCAATGAAATGATAGTTAAATGCAACTAAACAATTAATTAAAATTACGCAGCACATCCATTTGTTTGTTTGTATATAATTAAAGTAACAGTTTTTCTGACAAAGTAACAATGTAAATTAAAAGGGGCGGGAGATATAAAATCATGGTTAAAACTATGTCAATTCAGTTGACTTCGCTGACTGCAGTTCCTGTTGCGGTTCCGTGATAGAATTGCTGGGTTTCGGTTGTGGCGTACCCAGGGAAATTGGTAATCGGTCTCCCCAACGACTAACTCTAGCACAGCTATAAGCGGCTCTAAAATTGAGAAATGCAATATAATGAGATTTAAAGGCGATAGCTACACGATATTTTGAGCCTCTGCACTTACTTGCCATGCTTGGAAGCCGTGAAGATGACCTCCTGTAGTTTGCCACCGTCGGTGCACAGACGACAAATTGAATGCTTGGATCGCACCAAGGTTGGGCGCACTATACGTGGCCATTGCCGCGAGCTATCATCTATTGTGCCCTTCTTCAGTATGGCATAACTGTAGACTGAAGTCTTGCGATCTGCCGCTGAATCCGAGCTGAGTCGAAGAGGTGAATATGAAATTTCAAAATTGCATGGCGTACGATCAGCTAAACTACTGAGACGCGGGCAGCGCAAATCGTGAGGACACTGCAGAAAATATTTACAGCATTTAAAAATAAAAATAAATATCGTTGTGGACTTACGGGAGCAAAAGTTTCGCCAACATGTTCATCTCCATTCGTAATTAGTAATCGTCTTGCTTCATTGACCAGCTCGCTGCCGCGTCGCGTGCCCTCCTCCACAATGACCATGTAGCCATCACATTTGCGCCACAGATTCAGCAGGATCTCCTCGCGCTGCTGCTTGTCGGACAATTCGAAGAGCGTGTGTGAGATGACAACCAAATCGTATTTGGTATCAATGGCCGGAAGAAATTGACGATAAAAAACGTTGCGCAATCCAATCTGCTTATTCTCCTGCCCTTGCTGCAGTATTAACTCGGAGAGCTCGTTCATCTCTCGTGATCTGTCCACATTGTAATACTCAAAGATGCTGTCACGCCACAATTCACTAGCAACCCACATTCCAGTGCCAATGCCGGAGCCAAAGTCGATGTAACTGCGTGGTGCGAACTTATCGTCGCGCATCTGTATCTCAGAGAGTACACGCTTCATGACTGCATACTCCTGAGCTGCTCTTGCTATGGCATAAACGATAGCTTCGTAGGCACCATATTCGATACGTTTCCAGGCGTAAGTTCGCTGATCCAGGCGTTTGTTGATCTTCACTTCTCGTTTGCGCTGCCAACGTGCCGCCTCCTCAGCATTTAGTGTGGCAAGCCGCTCCAGTGGCATCTCGGAATTGACCTCTTCAACAATCAGTCGTTTCTTGTTTTCAATTTCTAATGCTGTTGGAGGCGGATGACGGGACTTTATATAACTATTGAGCAAAACACTGTCACGCAGCACTTTTCTCACTGGATGATCACCCACGATCCTCTTCAATGTGTTGCTTAGTTGCTGGGGAAGCTCGATGTGGTTGGGCCTGATAACTCCCGGATGCTTACGGGGCTTTATAACTGCCTGTTCCAAATCTGACAATACGGCAGGCACAACAGAAGCGCTTATTTTGCAGGTGTAGCGTTGCAACAAGTGTGTGCTTGTCACAAAGAAGCGTGGTACAAGCTTTATGTTGGCAGCCGTGTCTAGCTTGATAAGTGAAGCCATATTCTTTGAAGTTTATTCCACTTTAAAATAAATCTCTACATATGTATGTATGTGCAGCGCATGTGGCGCCGGTTGCAGCTTATTTATATTATTGTATTGAGAAACACTTTTTATAAGTTTCACAACACTTAACTTTAAGCTGGGTAAATGAAATACAATATACTATATATTTACTCTATTTTTACTAAGCTACAGTATATTAACCACTTAATAATATCACAATAAAAATAATTACAAAAAATTAATATTTTTATTTAATATTTTTAAATATAAATGGAAAACAGTATATTAGTATATTTGTCTTGAATTTAAAAAAATATCTGCGGCCACACTGACATTAATTTATTAGCGTATATAAATAAAAGAATATATTTGTTTCATTTTATAAATTTAATAAGTTTAAATAATTTAAAATGCAAAGAATTTGACATTTGTGAAAACTGGCTAAAGAAAATAAAATACATAAAACTAAAGTAAAAACAAATAAATAATGGATGAATATAAAGCACAAGTATGTTGCTCAAAAGATGCAATATTAGGCATATAATACATCAAATTTATAGTTGCTTATAGTTAAAAAAGCCTTGCAAGCAACAAGCAACGAGGAGCAACGTCTGGAATTGATCGCACTACAAACAAATCTAGAGGAACTCCTGGAACTGACCAGAACAGCTGAAAATGGCACTGACGATGCTCCTAAATCAAGTGAGGACCCAGACAACCTTGACAATGAATTTAAGCGTTTTCAGACCGAACTAAAAGACTTGGCAGAGGAACCGAGAGATACAGAAGATGACCAGCTGCAATTAGAAACATTACGCATCAAATATAATGCCATGTTAGGTGAAAAGTGCTCGGCTCCACATGAACACAGCTGGGGTGCCTTGAGCTACCACAATGCACTCATATGTGGCGTGGACGACATGCTAATTGTGGATGACAATGGCGTGTTAGACGTGCGATTGCGTGTTCTTTTTACGAACCCAACGCATTGCGAGATGCTGCCATGTAATTATTACTTGGAGGGCGAGTGCCGATTTGACGAAGATCGCTGTCGCTACTCTCATGGTGCCCTGGTACCTGGTGCTGCCATTAGAGATTACAATGAACCCGACTTTCACAGACTGGCACGGAATTGTCCTGTACTGGCCAAATTGCAGGATCGCTTGTGGCATCGCGGACGGGTTCTGTGTGTGAATTTTGTAGAGCAACAGTGTCGCGTGAGATTGGATGGTCAGGAGCACAAAGAACGAGAGCGTGACTTTCCGTTTGAGGAACTTTTTCCACTCATCACAGAACACGATGACGATGAGTTATCCAGCGATAGCAGCGACATGAATGAATCTAATGACAGTGATGCCGACAATGACTCCGACCGGGACTTCGATGACCTAGAAGCAGCGCGTCAGGCACGCATGGTAGAATTAAGTTTGTTCACATTCAAACCTACCGAAAAACTAGGAGCTTGGGAGCAGTACACGCGGGTAAATTGAGAATTCTATATATAAACATTAATTACAACTAATTATTATTATTACATTCATTCAGGGCATAGGCTCTAAGTTAATGGCCAATATGGGCTACATACATGGTACAGGTCTTGGATCGGATGGCCGTGGTATTGTTGTACCAGTTAGCGCGCAAATATTGCCGCAGGGCCGGTCACTAGATGCCTGCATGGAGCTTCGTGAGGCAGCAAACGGAGACAAGGACTACTTCAGTGTGGAGCGAAAGCTAAAGCGTGCGGAACGGCGCCAGCAGGCAGCCAATGAAAAGGCGTACGAACGTGAGGCCAAGCGCAGCAGTGATGTCTTTGCTTTTCTCAATGCCAGCGTGCTGGGTACAAGTGAACAACATTCCCCTTACCAGAACGAGCACGCCTCCAAGCGCACAAAGAGCAACGACCTCCAGCAGCACTCCAATAAGACGTTGAATGTGGAGACTGTACGCATTGCCGATGACATACGTCGCAAGCAACGCGACATTGCCAAAGTGCAGCAGTCCTTAGCGCGTAATTCCAGCAATGTCCAGCTGCAGAAGCGTCTACGTGAACAGCTGCAACAGCAACAACAGGAGCTGGCCACGCTTCAAGCTCAGGAAAAGAGTGTCAGCAAGGAACAGCAGACACGCAAAAGCAAAAATAAAATGTTTGAATTTTGAATATTTTTACAGTTTGTTTATTACTTTACTACTATAAAATGAAACTATGGTTAAACTAAATGTTGCCAAAGGCTCCGGCCGTTAAAACGGCAGTCATATACTGTTCCAATAGCGTCTGGGCAAGATGCGATCCATTCTTCACAGCCAAAGCATAAGCTGTGTCTCCATTCTCATTGGTCGCACTGAAGTCCAGATCCTTAGACAACAGTTCGTTGCATGTGTGCGGATGATTGCCCGCTGCTGCGTACATAAGAGCAGTGTTGCCCACAATGTCCATGTGAGTGCCACTTGCACCACGATCCAGAAGGAAACGGACTATTTCATTATGTCCCCCGGCAGCTGCCAGTAACAGTGGCGTAATCATGTCTGGAGCCAAACTATTGACATTGGCACCAGCTGCCACAAGCAATTGCGTGGACACCATTTGGCCATAAGAGGCAGCCCAGTGAAGAGGCGTGAACCCATGGGAATCTTTAATATCAATACTATGCTGGCGCAGTAGTTCGGCATTTACTTGCTCCTCGGTGATCTCACCTTGACCAGCCCGTTCGTGGAAGGACAACGACACTTCAACCGGACAAAATGTGGCTTCGGTGTTGCCGCGTTGTAGATTTGTGAGCACCGTGGACTGAGGACGGTAAGGCAAGAATGCGCTCTTGCGCTTCGTGGAATTTGCGTCAAGCAATATGCTGGATGCATGCAGCGTAGATGATGTTGGTGCATTGACTTGTGCAGGTCTGATGGGCTCGTCATCCTCAGAGTTGGTACTGCTCTGCAGTTTGTAGGTTGGAGCAACCATTTGGTTACCTATTTAATGTGATTCGATTGGACAATATAAATTTCCTAGCCAAGTTGTGCTCAGCTGTTATTCCGTTTAGCCTAAACAGCTGTTCAATCAGCTGTGCAGCATGACAGACATTTTATCAGAAAAAAATCCAGTATATGAAAACGTTTTACACACTCTTTTATAAACACTTTATTTTCTTGTCGCAAATAAATATTCAATAATGGAATGCAATATAATTAAGTTAACCAATGAGGTGAGTGCAGTTTTAAAAATTACAAATGGGTTTCAGATATCGTCTATCGATAACAAAATTGCCCAGCTGCTGATTGTTTTTTGTTTGTTTTTTTCTTCATATATTTTTGATTAGCAAAGTTTATTATGTAAATATATTTAACTGATTCATTAGCACTGTCTCAGCGTGTCTGTATGTGATTGTATCGGCTTGTTTCATAACAGGTTTGTGTAATTATTGTGGCGCAGTTCTCCAAAAAATCTACCCTGCACCTGTTGTACTGCTTTCAGTGCAAACCTGCGTTTTGGGCCTTTTTTTTTGCCCCTTTAACATTGAGGAAATTTTTTGCAATTCAATTGCGTCGAAGTTTGGACTTACGAACACACAAACAACAACAGAACAGAGAAATAGAATCACAACTACAAAATGGGAAACAATGGGAGTAGCAAGGCCGATGCCGATGGCAGCGAACCACCGCTGGATGGTGGGAAGCATAAACAACATCATCACAAATCAAGCACACACTCTTCTAACAGCAACAACAATGGCAGCAGCGACGTTGTTGTCAGCAACAGCAGCGTCAACAGCGGCGGCAGCAGCAATAACAGTCTCAAGGTGCAGCCGTCACAAACGCAAACAATGACGAGATCGGCATCGGGCGCGGATGTAACGGAAAAGTATCTGACCCAGCTGGTGCCCGTGGACAGATTGGCCGAAATATTGAAGGAACAGACGAGTGCCAAATACGGCATTAATGGCATAGTCTCCAATGTATTTGTGGTGAGTGCAAAGACCCTTAATTAATTAGCTGATAAAACAATTTATAACTGTTTGATGTTGTCGCTGACTCATTTTTCACACACAGTCTCAAGTGTTTCCACAATATACTGACTTGGGGCACCGCCTATTCCAACTGATGCACACGAACTCCAAGGCGACCACAAAGCACTTGGGAACCGTCGCCTTTCGACAGCAATGCGAACGCTTTCTGGGTATCATGGACGATGCCAAGATCTTGGAGAGCTACATTAAAATGTATGCTCAGGAAGATAATCCCGATTTCATCGACAAAACCGGCGTCACAAGACTACTGCACATCTGCTACACGATTGCCATGCAGCACTCTGGTAATGCGGTGCTTTGCACAGCCATAAATCGCACATTTGGATCAGTGACCAAATCGATATTCTTCAGTCACGACAGCCTCAGCTTGGGCTACGTTTGTCGCTGGTTCGAGCAAAATTTAATACGTCTAGTGCTGCTGGTGCACAAGTATTGCGTGCACACGCTTTCCACTGCGTATCGTGGCCTCGAGCAGCAAACGCAATCGTGCGGTATTGAGCTGCAGACTCCGGTGCTGGAGCAGCGCAATCCATTTGCATCCCCAGGCGCAGCAGCAGTGGATGCCACGGATCACATTGGCAGCATGATTGAGTCCCTGATGCCGCTGTCACAGGCCTGGTTGTTGGCCGGCGCCTTGCCACCTTTGTACTCCAAGCCGCAGACTATTGTGCCACCGAATAGCAGCAACAATAGCAGTGCCTCGTCAGCTGTACAGATATTCAAGGAGAAACTATCGATGATGCCTTCGCACTGGACACTGCTATATGATTCCAATGAGCATGGTGTGGGTGCTAATCGTTTTTTGCACCATGTTCTCGGCTATCGTGGCCCAACCTTAGTCCTGTTGCATACCAAGGACGAGCAAACCTACTGCATTGCTGCACCCAGTGAGTGGAAGGAGACGCATTTGTTTGTCGGTGCCGAAGGCAGCTGTGTCATTCAGCTGCTGCCGAAGTGAGTGAAGCGATTAGTTCAGATTGTTGAGTAAAGTGATTGTAACCATTTTCATAATTTGCAGATTTGTGATACTGGAAAAGAAACCGAACATTTTGTACCTTAACACCAGCATACGCGGCTATCCCAAGGGATTGCGCGCCGGGGCTGATCCTCGCAAACCCATCCTGTCAGTCGATGAACACTTCGAGAATGTGGATTGCAAGGGTATCGCTGCATGTCTCATGTCGATTGAGGTAAGCAATTGCATTTTTGTTGTTATATATTAGCATTTTTGTATATTTTTTGCTATATTTATATGCGCAATAAGCCTTAGTCAACACAGTATATATTTATATATATGGTATAAAAATGCATAGAGATAGATCTATGTATGAATATATAGTATATCGCATATACTTATAAACGGCAAAGTCGTCTTCCAGTCTAAGCATTTAAAAACAACTCTTTGGAACCGCTGTTGAGTCGAGTCCCGGTTTAAACTCTGTTAATGACTCAACATCGCGGCACTAAAGTGTATGTGTATGTGTGTGTACATTTAAATTAAGTCTACTTTTCTCTTTACCAACAACAAAAACTGCACTGCATTTATTACATTACAGGTCTGGGGATGCGGCGACAAATCATCACGCGAAGTGCAATTGGACATAAAGAAATGGCAAATCAAGGAAGCGGAACGTCAACGTACTGTTAAGTTAACAGCCGCTGATTGGATGGATCATCCGGATCGTTATCTGCTCGAATTGGGCGGAAGGCAGAATTACAACAACTAAGCACAACTATCACTTATAGTTAATGTTGTTGTTATTTACGTTGCGTGTATTAATACGAAAGCAATCGGAGTCATCGGTGTGCCTTTTTTGAATTCAAAAACGCGAGATGAAAATACGGGGAATATTTTTAAAAATAATAATTATGCTTGATTATTCTTTCATTTGTTCATGCGCACCACAAGATGATTAAACACTGGACTGAATTGTTTGTACGTTGATGTTGAGTAATAACCGAATTTTTATAATGTTTCTTGCTTTCGTTTAAACGCAATTTGATTTCGATTGATATTCTGTTTTAATGTAATATGCTTGTAATGCCATTTAAATTGTACTTGATTATGTTTTTACTTTTGTATGTACTTAACAAAAGAAACGTTGTCCTTGTCGCCAGTTCTGTATTGTTTATATTACTAATCGTCATCTGATATTGCAATCTTAAGTGTCAGGTAATTTAGATTTCCCGTTTATCTCTATATTTGCCTTCATTTTCATTTTTGGTTTTTATCTTTAAATGCAAGTATTATGAAAAGACAAAAATGCTTAAAATAAAAAATACAATAATAAACATAATCAAATGTTGCAAAAAAAAAAATGGAAATAAATCTTTTTATGACTGGGCACTGATTTCGTGAAGTCGTTAAAATAATTTGACGTGGCTTATCAGTCAGTCACAACTCATTATTGGGTTATCTTACAGCACATGCAGGCAAGAAAGTGTTGATTCATGATTCACGTATTTTTGTACCTAATAAAAAGAGTTTGATAAAAACCGAATATTTAAAATTGGTTTACTGTACAGAAATCCAAATCTAAGGCTATAATATTGTTCAACAGAAGATATTATTATTATTTTAATACTTTGATCAAGGCAATGAAGAAACATTTTGAAAATATTTTTAAAACTTTCATCTTGAAAGAATACAAAAATAAAGGCATGATAATCGTTCTTGACGACTACTAAAATCAAACAGATTCAATCACTTTTTAGATTACTTAGGGGTATTTTCAAAGCAAGCGATAAATAAGCATATTAAAAATAAAACAAATTATTATATTATTTTGAATAAATGAGCTAGAGTAAAAAAATATTCGATTAAATGAATCAGCCAATTTAAAATTAGAAACCAAAATATAAATACATAATTTCAATTGGTTTTGCATAATTATATTATTGAGAATTACATTATTTTTACAGTATATAAGTATGTTTTCAAGAGAAATTACGCCCTTTTCTGACCGGCAGTCACATAATTCACATTCGTTTGCTTTAAGTGTATCAAATTGTTCTACTATGCAACAGACAAACAGAGTACGGAGTACCGAATACGGCGCACTGAACATGATATACTATACAACTAGACTAATAGAGACACCAACTGCTGACGTCCATAGATCAAACATTTACTAGCATATGTATCTAACTGCATGTTGCATGGGTTTTCTGGGTATTTGTATAAGTATGAACTTCTAATTGTCTAAGAATTTCGTAGTAAAAAACAGAGCATATTCTACATAACTATAAAAAATCTTTTGCTGCCCCTCGTTTCGATAATTGCATACATATAATGAAGATTCTTTGGAATTACATATAGGCATGTGATGCGCGTGTAAAATTTTCACATATGCAGCTAGGGTACAAATAGATCATATATACACATGTATACATGTATATATGGTGTGTATATTTCTAAATCAGTTGTTTGCTTTCGCATCCAAAACTAAGGCCACGCAATTTGAAAACTCCCAATTTGATTGGGTTGCCAAAATGAACAGTCGGTTGTTAATATGTATGTGAGTATTTGACACTAATAATATTGCTTATAAAAGCGGAAAAGAAACAAAAAGTGAAAGGAATTGATGCTTCGCTAATTTTGATAAGTATAAATTGGAGAGAAATCATAAATAAATATCGTTGCATCATTATCTTGCATTGATCTATGTGATGTACTCTCTATCGCGACGACGTCGCGTAGTGGATGCAATAACTACAACTGGCATCTGCTCTATATTGTCTGCATTCGAGACATCGTCATCGTCAACGTCTTGACCATCGTCGTCCTCGTCATCGTCATCTATATTGTCATCGTTGTCGTTATCGTTGTCATCATCCCCGCCCGTTGAATTCGACCATTCCGATGCAGTTTGATTGCTGCATGTTGCGCTAAACTTTAAACTGCTCGACATACCAAAAGAAACGGACAACGATGCACTCAGCGAGGAAGCATTAAAATGTTGACTAACTTCTACATCGTCCCCCCCATCCTCGAGCGCATCAATGTGCTGGTTCTGTTGCTGATAACGTTGTCATCTACCCGTGCCCAGCAGCAGTGCATAATCATCGTTGGACTCGGGAATGGGCGCGGCAGCCGAGGCACCAGTTCGTGCCTGCGGAAAATTGCTGACTCCGCCTGCCTGGGGCGCACCAACGCCGCCCACAAAGTGCTGCTGATCACGTTCACGGAGATGCAGATGCGTTTCGCGTTGGCGCGTCGACGACTGTTTCATATTGGAGCCCGGCAAGTGCAGTTGTTGTTGTTGGTAATTGTTGCTATTGCTATTATCACCAGCAGCCGCGGCGCCTGCTATGGGAAATTGAGACGGGGAATGAGTTTCGTGTTCAGTTAGTGTACCTAGCTGGCCCACATTGACGGGCACTATTAAATGACGGCTTGTCGTGGCGCCATACGTCACATTACGGTTACCTGCTTGCGTTGAGCTGCCCCCCGACAACGACTCATCCTGCCGTTTGCCTATTAAGTACTCTGACTCACTGCTCGATCGCCGTGGTCCGCGTGCAAGCGGCTGATATGTGCTACGACCCTGAAAACGACGACTGATTGAACTGCTGACTACGCCCAGATGCTCAGTGACATCCTCCTGCATGTCAGAAATGTCCATCATTGAGAGAAAAGCGCGGCACCAGCTGTGATTGGGATTATTCCAATACTGGGGCGAGTTAATATGGAATGGATGGTGCGGGAAGCTGTAAATGTGCGCAATGGCTGCAATAAACATCTCAATGCAAATGAGAAAGTTCTGAAAGTGTGAGGACGATTAATACAACTTATGACAAATTACTTCATTGTCGACTCACTTGCAACATGGATGCCAGATTTGCATCGCCCACATCTGAGCCAAAGATATCCTTAATCAGGCCATAATAAACGAGTACGTTTAGAAGGACACCTTGGCTGCAAATTAAAATAAAAAATTGTATATCACGCATATATATATACGTATGTAAAAGTTAGCATACAAAAATGAGAAGAACACCACAGCCTTGATGCACAGGAATTTGGGAATGGGCTTCATGGGTTTTAAGTCCTCCTTGTTGGCACGATAAAAGAGCACCAGACAATACATGGCCACAAACTGCGATATGTTGTTAATGACCACAATGTAGGGGAAGGCGACATTGCCAGCGAATTCGCCCTCGCCATACACGTCGCATAGTTCACATATTCTGTATAAGTAAATAAATGTACAATAATTATTAAGATTGTCTGTATCTGCTTTGCATCTGCCGGGCAACATGTGTAGAGTTCTTTCATAAAGATTTTGCAAAGCTAGTGTGCAGGCTAAACTCTACTGTTTTTAGTGCGAATTCTATAATTTGCAGCGTATTTACAGCTCAGCGCAACTGAGCAGGCAATGAAAATGAAGCAAATGTGTCATGCCTATTAAAATCAATTGAATGAAATCAGAATCTAAGAGGTGCGAGACCTTATTGACCTTTTAATTTACTCTACAACTTACACTGAGATAAATGCGGTGATAGGTCGCACTACAGTGTACTGTAGAATTCCGTGCTTGCAATTGTGGATGAACTCGCGACCCATGACCCAGGGACGAATACAGCAAAGCGGGAAAAAATGATACACCTGAGGCTTGTACTGCATGGTGGCCTCCAGATCCATGTTGAGATTCAAATAGTGCAGTAAGTAAACCATAAAGTTGTAGATCACATACGCTTCGTAGCATTCGCGCAATGAGTCCACGTAGATTGAATGCTTGGGAAAGAACAAGCCGATCCACTAAAAGAACACAGATTAGATTATACTCATTAGCCAATCAGTTTACCTACTTACCGCATTCAAAGCATAGATCGGCACCATCCACAAGATGCGTATGATGTGCTTCTGCAATATGGGCTTTGTGAAGTGGATGACGTGTTGTATGATGTGCCAAATGGAAATGGGCACGGCAGAGAGCACGAACAGGCCGCCAATGAGTATGAGCTGATCCTTGCGTTGAAATCCATCCTTCACGGAGTTCACAATTAGTAACGGAACAACGATGATCGCAAATACAACGTATGTGATTATCAGCAATGGACGTATCCAGATTCGCCACTCTTCACAAAAACGTCGTAGGTCAGGGCGACACATCACGTTATTTTTGGTTTTAGTGGATTTTACTTTTTGCGATGAAGAAATACTTCTGATTTTGCTTTCGTCACAAGGCAAAGCCGCAAAGCTGCAGCAAAGCAAAGCAGAGGCAACTTCGTTGTGTCGCTTTGTTGTTGTTTTCGTTGTCTTTTTTGTTGTTGCCGCCGCCCCGTTATTGTTGGTTGTTTTTTTTTGTATCTTTTTGCTAGGTTTACGGTCGTCTCTGTGGCCCTTATATGGAACTGTGCATACCCCTACACACTTTTTTCAAACATCTTACATACATGTTGTTATTGCTTGTTTCACAACAACTCATACACAATGCGAAATTTCTAAACTAGCAAAAGCAGATTAATATTATTTGTTAAATTTTTCGTTTTTGTATGCGACTATTTCTTGATAAGGGGAAATTTGAACTGTCTGGCAAGGCCACCAGTTATCAGTGGTAAAAAATATCGCACTTTTCAGTATTTTCCAATACCAACATCTACGCAGAGTTGTAAATGATTATTACGATAACAACTATGTCAATATTTCCCCGCTTTATTGCATTTGATAAATTACCCTCTGCTTGAAGTAACACAAAAGTCAACAAATGTTATCGTATGTGTAGTTTAATTACAGATTATTATTATATTATTACATATGTATATGTATATATGATAAAACGTCGATAAGAGCTATTAAACATAGATAGTGTCCTTTAAGCTGCTGTTGCGATTCAAGAACAATATCGCATCTACTTGATTTTGGCTGCCAGTCAGCATGAAACGCTTATTATAATCATAGATCTGCTCCCGTAGCACCTTCTTGAAATTCAAATTGACAACGCCGGGCACACCCTGATAGAGTGTGGCCAAGTCACGGAGTGTGCCATAGATATGGCCCATCTTGTTCCACCATTCAATGGGCGATTCGTCCAATTGCACAATGACTTCGTTGCGGTACCGCTTGAGATCAGTTTCAACGGTGCTGTCTGCATCCCGTTTTGGTGGACTTGGTATTTCAGTGACATCAAACAGTAGTTCGAGTTCTAAAATTAATGGAACTCAATTAGTATCATAATATAAAGTACTCATGAAAGCTTAACTATTTTAATATATGTTTGATAGCTCAAACTGGTTCATATCTTATACTAACTCAAAAGTACGTAGTATGGTAGAAAAAAGTCCGTCAAGTAAGGTAGAAATAAAAACATTTAAAATTCATTGCTTCAGTGAGATCAAAAAATGTATACATGGATTTAAGATTATAATACTCACTTGACTTTTTGGTGATGTGGCCAATGCTCCCTGTGGCAGCGCTAGTGCCAGACTTGACATTTGGTTCAGTTTTAATAGTCACGGTTGGCGTGCTGCTAACGGATGCAGTAGCCGCCACCTCAGCGGAATCGCCGCTTTGGCTGTCAGTGCCGCCCGAGGAGACGCCTCCGCCAAATGTTTTATTGTATTTCTGTGTCAACATGCGAACACAGCTGTCAAAGTTGTCGATGGTTGTGAGGCGATGGAAACGCGGATCGAGCAGAGCAGCGCTGGTCAGCGTATCATTCGCAATGATATGATTCTGGAGCACATTAGCAATAGTACGCTTAATGTTCATCATCAACGGATCGTCCTGCTCGGCAATGCCTAGTTTCTTGATCAGTATCTTTGAAGTAATCGGCGACAACATACTGCACAAAGGCATGTCTTCGCCACGCAGTGTATCCAAAGCAATCTATAAATAAGTTGTAGTTAGAAATAGGTGGATGAATTTCCTATAAGGACTTACCACTAGAGCACTGAGTGCTTCGGTCACAGTCTTGGCTGTGATAACCAATTGATCCATGTCTTCGGACCATGAAATCGACTCGGCAAAGAATTTCAGCAACTCGTAAAGAGTCCAAGGGAAATGCTCATTATATGCAGGCAGCTCCGACACTTTAGAGCTAATCTCAGCTGAGTGGCGCTGAATGATGTCCTTGACCTGCTCCAAGGAGCTGGCTACGTCCTCCAGCTCAAAGACGCGACGCAAGCATTTGTCAATCACCGAAACATAGCACAACACAACGGGTATGCCTGTTGAAAAGGTCAAGAGATTAGATTAGCTGTCAACGATTAGTGTTTTCTCTACTTACTCTTCTCCTTCAGATAGGTCTGCAACAAGTCCTCCTCGTCGTCGTAGTTAACAATGGCCAGCGTACAGTTGGGCAAGTAGAAATCAGCGAGCAGATCATCGAAGGACACGTAATCCGTGTACTCAATGGTGGCATACAACACACTGCGTACGCTTTGCGTCTCCTCGCTCAAGTAGTGATGATGGATGCTCAAAAAGCGACGCTGCTCCACATTCATCCACTGCTCAAAGGCCAGCGAATAGGGTTTATCGGCGGTAAACTCGCGCGTGAAGTCGCCAATCTCCATAAATTTCGATGCATGTTGCTCTGTGATGAGCGAATCAATCTTTTGGGGCATAGGCAGAGATGCCAAGTTGCCCATGGCCAGGCGAATAAACTCGCTGATACCCAGATCGTAAAGTGTCTCCACGTTGCGTAGATCCCTCACCACAATGTCAGCCAATGCCTCCGGCAAGTTGGTGATGTAGTTGTTGCGAGGCTGACCTGTGACTCCGGTTCCCTCCTCATGCTTGATGTTGCGAGTGAAATGCATTGTGCCGGTGGCAGCTGTACTTTTGCGTTTGCGAGCGTACTTCAATTCACGCGGCTCAATACTAATGGTGCGTTCCTCTTCCTCCACAAGGTTGTCGGCGTCGTCATAGGTCAACGGCACCATGGTTTCATAGAGCATTGTCTGCGATGCTGCGTCATCTTCGGCTTGCATTGCTGCGGCTGCTGCGGCCGCCTCATCCATGTCCTCGTCCTCTTCATGCTCGTGATGGTTGCGATTGTTGATGAACTCCAGCTTGACGCGTCGCGACGAAACATTGCGCTTGGATAGCGGCGGATGCGTTAGATTGCGTGGAGTCTTGCGAGGCGGCACTTGAATGTCGTTCTCTTGGCACAGAGCCTTGAACAGATCCTTGTGGCGATGTTGCAAATGGGCACGCAAATTGGTCGTGTTGCCATGGTTGGTGAGCACCTTGTGGCATTTGATGCACACGACATTCTGCTTGGTAATTACCTCGTCATTATCGTTCGATGGAAAACCGAAATAGCGCCAATAGACGCTTTTCATTTTCGGTGAATAGAGCTTGGAGAAATTGAGCTGCGAGACATCCTCGTATTTGGCTTCAACAACCATTGGAGATGTGGCCACTTCGTCGTTCATATTTGTTGATTTGATTTTGTTGTCTGATTGATATCTGATTACCGATGCCACCAAAAAATAAGCGCGCAATTTCTCGATTATAGATAGTCAGTTCAATAGTCAATAGTTTTTTTTATCTGTATCAGAAAGTACAGTTTAGAGTTGCCACGCGACAGCGTAATCAATCGATAAGGCAATGCTCGTAATAAATGCAATTAATACTCGTCACTTCACAAATTACTTATTTTTTATCGACACCCAAATAATATTTAGTGTGCGTTGCAAGAATACGATGCGTTCTGCTGCCAAAAATTGAAAATTTTGTGGAATTATTGTTAACACTGATTGCATCACCAATCGATAGCTGGGGAAATTTGTACGGTAGCGCCATGGGAAATTTGCGGAGGGATTTTTTAGTTGTATTACTGCATGCCCATAACGTGAAGTTGGCTGCGATTTCCTTTTTGATTCGTTGTTGGGTAGCAAAAGGTGCGTTTATTTTTGTGTAGCACAAAAATTTATAAATCTAGGCGAAAATTGCACACAAAATAAACCAAATGATCGCTTAAGAAATGTAGAATGCTGCCCGCAGTGAATTAACACGAAAATATAAGCGGAATTATGGCAGCATAGCGTTGAAAACATGAAAATAAACGCCAGCCACGTGGTGTACGCTTTCCACTGCTTGGTTATAATCCAAAAACAAAAAAATTTATACTAATCTGTGTGTGTGTTTTTGTCATCTGCAGCTAATCTAAACCGCCAAGATGGGTAAGGGTAACAATATGATTCCAAACCAGCATTACCACAAGTGGTGGCAGCGTCATGTGCGCACCTGGTTCAACCAGCCGGCGCGCAAGGTCCGCAGACACGAGAACCGCGTCAAGAAGGCCAAGGCTGTCTTTCCCCGCCCTGCTAGCGGCCCTCTGCGCCCCGTGGTCCGTTGCCCCACCATCCGCTACCACACAAAATTGCGTGCTGGCCGCGGTTTCACCATCGAGGAATTGAAGGTGCGTTCCTTTTTGTGGTTTACGTTTGAATAATATATATTTAATACGTGTTTTTTATATTTTGTGAATAGGGTGCTGGTCTGAGCTACGGCTTCGCCAAGACCATTGGCATTGCTGTCGATCGTCGTCGCAAGAACAAGTCCCTGGAGTCTCGTCAGCGCAACATTCAGCGCCTTAAGGAATACAGAAGCAAACTGATCCTGTTCCCCATCAATGAGAAGAAGATCCGCAAGGGTGAATCTACTGTTGAGGAGTGCAAGCTGGCCACACAGCTTAAGGGTCCAGTCATGCCACTCAAGAAGGAGCAGACCGTTGTTGAGTTCCGTGAAGTTACAAAGGACGAGAAGAAGTTCAAGGCTTTCGCTACTCTGCGCAAGGTACGTCAAATTGATAATTAGTAATCTCAACCACTATGATTGATTCTTTTGTACTTGAATTCTTTCCAGGCACGTACTGATGCTCGTTTGGTTGGCATTCGCGCTAAGAAGGCCAAGGAGGCAGCTGAGAGCGAGGAGGGCAACAAGGCCGATGCCAAGAAGGCCAAGAAGTAAACAGCAACTGATCTGCTGCTGATTCTGATTCTACAATAACAACAACCAGAATAAACTTTTAGATTTTTCATTAACATGAACGCTTCGTGGTTGTTTTTTCTTGTAAATTCTGTAGTTTTACACATATCCAATTGGAATATGTGATCCATGCTGTCCAACTGACAATTGAAATCTTCCAATACGATTTTTGGGTAAGCAACAAGATTGTACGATTTTTTTTCTATAAAAGTTGATGCTTTGTTAACAATATTTGAGTATAATTTATATACCTACAGAAAAGTAAATCAACTACATACATACATATGGGTAATTCTGTGGTAAATGTAAATGTAAATGTCTGTGGTAAATGTAGAGGGAACTTAATCTTATTTGTGCATGAAATGGATAACAGATGTTGTTCTGCGACTGCTTCAGTTATTATTATTTTGCAAAATGATATTCTATAAAATACACAAACACAAAATTAACATGTTTCGACATAGGCCTTCAATATTTTTTTATTTTCCACATTTCCTATAATATTATATCTGACTCTAAAATTGTTCGTCTGAAGGAGGGATTAGCATAATAGTATCCGGGAATTTATGGATAAAGTCTATTTGATTAGAGTAATAATAATAAATTATGCGCTTTATACATTTTTTTAACGGTGGTAACTGAATTGATGCACAAGTAGTCGTATTAATGTAAACTTCGCTCGATCTTGCATTAATCGACCTCAAAAAATTGCGTGGACAGTTCGAACATATGAGCACAATTCATAACAGAAATTATAATTAAAAAAGATTTATTTATTACATGTGCAACAGAAAAAGCTGGGGTCACCATATGCAAAAAAAAAAAAAAAAAAACCCGCAATTTCTATTGGTTACTAAAGATGAAAGGGTTGGCAACCAATTCAATTAACTGAGGGTTGTGGATTCTGTTGTTATTGTTGCAAGTTAGCAGCAGCCCGCACCTTGAGCCATTTTTCTTTATGCATTTGATAGATTTTTATTACATTTCGGTTCTGTTTGGTGGCTTGTTTCGTGTCGTGTCAACTGCATTCAAATTTTTATTATTGAAATTTATGAGCGCAAAAGTGATTTTCCTCATAGTTTTCCTTCTGTCGTTTTCGTTTTTTTTGTTTTTTGGGTTTTCGTGTTTTTGGTTTGTGGGTCGCGCGGTTGTTATGCTGGTGGCTTAGGGTGAGAGTAACGGCAGCAGTAACACCAATGATGGAAGGGAGGGGCGAAGGGCGCTGCTGATGGTTGACAGCGACGGTAAACAAGCCACAGAACGGCTGACAACGAACGTAATTGGCAATTGTTTTTTCCACTCCGAGTGTGAGTGTGTGCTTGCGGTACCTTTTGGGTGACTGTGGTTGTGGCAGTTGCCCTAAACATTGTTTTTGCAACATGTGCGCGTCTGGCCCATCAAATGCAAATCTGAATTCGAGTCCTTCTCATTCGAATGCGATTGACAAAGTGAGAAAGTTGTTTGCACTTGGCCATAAAGTTTTCGGTTTGACTTTGTTAATTGAAATTTCATTTAAGCTCAACACTTTTTCACCTTAAATTCACTTAACATGTAAAATCAATTTATCTTTGTATCCAAATAAATTGAATATTAACATTTTGCAGCCGCAGCGCGGTAAATTTCGTAATGATAGCAACCCTGACCTGCACATCTCAGTGGGTTAATCTGCATATGCTTGCATATACACACATACATACATATGTAGTATATAAAATACCCAGTTAACTAAAACATTGTCTGAAAGATGTTTATTGATGCTAGTCTCTGCATCTGTTTACGATTAGTTTGTATGTATATTGCGCTTACTGGGTATGTATGCTTCGCACATACATTCGTATGTGCGTGTGTAAATGTGTGTACCATAAACGCAATCAGTGCTTAATGATCCATATGGCAATTGGATTAGTGGGCGCCTGCAGGCAACAGCAGCCGTAGCAGTACTTTTTGTCTTAAGCTCTGGCTTGTCCTGGCTGCGATTTGCATATGAAAGACGTACAGTAAAACATACATATGTAAGTATGAGCAGTAGGTACTGTAATCAGAGTGATGTCTCTACATCACCCCCTGACATTTTAGTTTGTTTGTGCATACAGTATTCATATTGAGAGAGGGCCATATTAATCTACACAAATTCTTATTAATTTTCTATGCATCGCATCCCTCTGCCAGAACTCCCTAATAAAATGCTTATTATTTTTCCATAAAAAATCACCCAAAACAAGAACAAGCGCAAACAAATTTATCAAATATGCAAATAAGCAGAATGCACATTGAATATTGAATAAATAACACTTACCTAGCCGCAACAATTTGTTTGTGCCTCACAATTTATGAGTATGACACCCCTGGGTTTTTTGCCTTTGACGCCATTTATGATTTTCACGGATCATCTATCAAAAATTGGCAATCCATAAAAAGCGCATAAAAATGAAAGGACCCTCATTTTACAACATTATTCAGGTTAGTGCAGCGCCTGCTGTTGCGTTTCCTTTTTGTTTTTTGTCCAATGCCGCCAATCAAAAGACAAGTACTCGGTCGATTATGAGATCAATACCAAGGGCACGAGGAACGAGGGGACGGACCTTGCAAAACAAATCGTAAAAAATGCAAATTGCAAGTCGAATCGAACAAAAGTGGGCGCGAAATATCAAAATCGTATTAGAACTCAATACAAAAGGCAGCAAAATGCAATTTGCATATGCAAAAATAATTGGCGAAAAATATGTAAATGAAGTTTGAAATGGGGAGGGAAGTTCTCCATGAAATTGGAAATTGAATGAAAGGCATAATAAGAAATTTGCAGTTAACTCCAGGATACCGGGTAGATAGAGCTCTAATTTTTTCGACAACATTTGTTATGTCTGCATGCAGATCAAGTTTGTTTCATATTTTTGATGGTTTGGTTGCCATCAGATAAAAATTGTCGAAGTTATAAAAGAAATACTTTTGTATGGGCAAAAACGGCTACTTATTAGGGGTCTTATAGCCTATTTTCACTGCCACTCAGTTTTTTTTTACGTTTTTTCTTATGGGTTTTTACATGGAGCGAACGTGACATTTGACCTTAACGGAAAAAACAAGGTTTTTTTGGTGCAGTAGAAATATGCTATTAGTTGCTTTGACTGGCAATCTGGTATATTGTACCGTCTATGGTATATTTTGAATGTGGCACTTTGTATTTTCGGTATATTTTGAGAATAACACCGCAATATTTTGCTTTGGTGTTATAATTTTAATTTTATTGTTTTTTTTTTTATTAGATTCAAAGAAACAAATATAATATTCTAAATGCTTATGCCAGTCATGTTACTTACCCGCTACCCATAAACAGTGCGGTATTATTTTGATAATATTACAAATAATTATTTGGTATATCGATATACTACTACATTCAAAAGCAACTAAGACCCGACTGCAGCTGTCGTTTTTTGCCATATATAAATAAATATAAAAAATAAAATATATAAATATAAATATCTTCAATAACTTACAATTCTGAAATCGTACATATATTAGTTATTTAGAATGTACCAAAAATCGCGACTTTAGTTTCGAAAGTAAGCTTACTTTTGGATTTTCTAATTGCACTGACGGAAGCAGGTGTGTCAACCATATAAAACAAACAAAAGACAGAAAAACGGACACGGATATATCAATATCTCGAATGTTGAAATTGATGAAGAATATAGATACATATATACATAATGGGGTCGGAAATGTCTTCCACCGCGTGTTGCATCTATTTCTTACAGGCACTAAGTTGTAACACCCATCTACCCTAGAAGTGAATGACAGTAGTATCCAGTAGCACCTACTCAAATTAATTGTGACGATAACCTTCTCTTACAATTGTCACGACGTGATAGTATTTTGGTCCGCCCCCTTAAGAGCCAAAATCAATTTGCGTGTATGTTTGTGGGCGTGGCAATAGTAATAATTTAGGCCACAATGTCGGGAAAGTACAATATTTGGCTTGTCGCTGCACTTAGCCACAGTTTGAGATAATTAATATTGTAAAATTTGTTAGGAGCCAATTTGGATGTATCTCTGGGTGACACTGTCGAGTGACCTGACATTCAGTTTTCAATGCAATTTCCTCTCAAAAGTTCCAGCAATCACATTTTAATTTACTTAAGCGCTAATATTAAGTATTGGGTAATGGGATAACTTTGTATTATAAATTAAGCTGAATTATATTATTTTAGCTTCATTACAACTATAAAACCAAATAGGTAATTAGATATACAAAATACCGTGAAAATATGTTCGCTGAAATACTTTCATGCTTAAGTACATACTAGAAATAACTTCCTAAATTAAAAAACATTTCTAGCACAGTACAGTTGTCAATAACCGTCTGAGGGACAACCACAAATTTGTGACTACTTCAAGCAAAACAATTACACAACTGTCGAAAACCGTTGGAAAATGAAACTCCAAACAGAACGGAGTTTATCGTACTATCAATGAACAGACAACAGATTTAAATTTTATACTAAAAACACATGTTTCAAAATTGCCGAGAGACCAACGATAGGCCACTGAATCCGCTCAACCACACGACTATCAATCAACCCACATATCGTTCACCCAACAAGTGAAACATTTAAATGTGGTCGGCTTTAAAATCAAGTGTCTGTATGTAATGCGATATTTAAATTTTTGTATAAAAAAACTAGATGAGATAAGGTGGTATGGGGGAAAGTGCCATAAAATGGGTGGTTTAACCAAAACCTGTTAATGTGAATACAATAGAAAGCTACTTGAAACCGACCCTCTAGCAATGTACCCAACGATCATTGAATCACGCCGTCGGTTGAACCAACCCCCGAAGAGGGGCGCTACAGGGTAAAAAAAAGGTCGCCTGACTTTCAATTAATCAAATTATCGCGCCCGAGGGTTGATACGATGTCACTCGATAATATTGCAGCCGGGCAAACATTTGTCCACTTTCCGCAATTTGTACAGGTCAAAATTTTCGAACTGGCAAAATTTATTTTTACAGTTTTTTTGTTATACTCTGATTTGTGGTTGTTGTCATTTGTCGTGCGCTTTGAAGAAACATCAATAAATTGTCAAAAGCTGTCAAAATTTTTAATGACTGTGTGACACCTAATAGCAAGGAATCGATTTGTTCTAGGCGGGCGGGCTATTCGATACCACTTCATAATTGCAAAATTTATTTTTTTCTTTTTTATGATACTGTGAACAGTTTTATGTTTTGTGCAAACCCCGCGGTTGATCTGTGGCCATTTTAAAATTATTAGTTTCGGTTTAATAATTCTTACGCTTCTCGAAAATTGAACATATGGGCAAACTTGAAAATCAATCATACAATGCAACATTCTTCAATTGTTTTGCTCCGAAAAATAATCTCAAAATACATAAAAATCAACTTTTAACATTTAGAGAGATATTAAAAACAATGATCACAAATACTATACAAATATGTATACACTACAGGCAGAAAAATTAGAAACAGCTATTTTTATATTAAAGAAATATTTATTTTATTATTTAATATATTTATTTGTTCAACTATCCAATATTATTTCCTATTCAACTCGCATCCAAACAGACTGCAAAAATTAAAAACCAAAAACTGAATAGTTCAAAAGAAAACTATATGAGGACAGATATTTTATAACACAATCCACAACAATCAGCATGTGCACCTGAGATCAAAGAATAACAACCACGAAGAGATTTCCGCTTTTATTTCTGGATGGAAGAACATCCCAATGTTTATAGACTATAAAAATGTCACTCAAAATTAAAGTGCAAGTTGGACTAACCCTTGCCTGAACTATCATTAAAGGACTTTAAATGTCCCCATGACAATGACAACGGTACAAGTCAATAGTTGTACAACATGCATAAATTATATCTGTATCTGTAACAGTCGCACATATTTCACTTCATTAACAGCCAGACACGACAAGGTTCCATTCTTCATCACACCAGTGCACTATCATACCATCCTTTAACCCTTTTCTGGACGTTCAGGAACAGCATATGCAAATAATACCGCATCATTAGTGCGTGTAAAATCGGAATCAGAAAAGTATTCCAAATCAGAACGAGTGCAAGTGTACAGCATTGAAAGGGTTGCACTTTTGGAGTGTGGGGCACGTGGCCTAAAGGGTTACCCGACAACCACAACAACTGATTCCAAACCCGTGTCCTCACCACGGTCATGTGGCTTGCTGTGAATTAATATTTGCATATGGTGTTCTTCACAGCGTTTTTGTGAACTGTGAGCAATTTGAAACGTTTTTTTCTTCTGATATTTGTCTAGGTCAAAGAGGGTGACAGCAAATCGTGTTGATAATATACATAAGAACGCCTTAGAGAGATATTAAAAGCTAACAATCTTTTCTGGAAATCTACTATTCCAATTGCCTTGCTCGTCCCTATGTTTAACGCCTCTTAATTCGGTTGTACATGGCTCATTTGGGAATTCGTTTTCTTCCCACACAGAGAAAGAGTCTAAAGAAAGAGCAACAAATTTGATCTTGTTATGTTCTGCACACCAGATAAAAAATCAACCAAATTTCGCAGACAAAGGAGTCTGATATTATATATTCCCAGTATTGTTTTATATGACCTGCTCACAAGTCAGTTACTCATCTCAATGAATAGGGGAGCTGATCAATGGGCTATGCCGACAGAACCTCCCGATTAATCCACTCATAAGTCATAATTTTGTATGCACAGTCAATTCTATGTCCGTCCTAGGAGAGGCTATTGCCTTTTTGTGTCGATGTTTCGCCGTAAAAAATAAATTTAGAATAAACATAATTTGAATTAAAATTCAACAAAAATATTTAATATTTAGCTTACCAAATCTTTGTGCATGATTAGATGAGCAAACGAGGAATTTTTCAACGATATGCATATAAAATATGTATGTCTATCGAAATTATATAAGGCTAACTCTAATAGCTCCCAACTTTTGTCCCCTATTACCTCCACTGGGTAAAATTTTAAATATTTGACTCGAATTGGAAAATGATTTATTAAATCCGACACATAGCATCCAAATGCCATTTTCAAATCTGAAGTACACTTGCTGTAGAGGTGATGGGCTCCAATTATATGTACAAATATGTACATCGACTAATTGTACACTTTACGCCGGCATATTCAATTGCCTACTTAGAGGGCATTGCAGACAGTTGGGGTATTCTCCCATCATGACACCATCTACAAAAGGCAACGGCAACGGCAACGGCAAAAGAGATGAAGACGACAACAACAAAGGTAACTACCAACACATGAACAACATGAGCAACCTACAATAAAGATCTTTTTGGACGCCGCCATTCCAAAGATACAAGACACCAGCAAAAAAGTTCAGACGGTGTTGAAAAAGGAGCAGCAACAGCAATGAAGAGAAGAAGGAAGACAGACGTAAAGGCAGAGATAGAGGTAAAGGCAAAGCCAAAGGAATCCCAACTACCCAGAGCACGACGATCGCCTTCACCTTCGTTCATGAGCCATATGCATACGATGGTGGGACGATGTGATTGAAACAAAACATCTTATTATTACCTACGACCGACAGACTGACCAATCGACCAATGGAACGACCCCATGCGACCTCGACATGGGCCTGGACCAGGCCCTGGACGTTGCGCAAAACAAAAAAAAAAAACAAGAAAAAAACCAAAACATCAACAAAAAGAAACGTGCAAAAACAAATTCCCACGCTCAGAGGCTGCCTTTTGTCGTCTTCGCCGTCGTTGTTGTTGTTGCCGTTCACCACTCGTCCCCATATAAGGCGCAATATGGGAAACGTCCTTACCGCCCCATCTGTAGTTTGTGCGAAAGATGTCCGTAGTCAGTACCCGAAATTTCTGTGGCTTTCTTGCAACGCCCCCCAAAACAAAAGTTTTCAGTCTCACTTTGATTTTTCTGGTTTTTGTTGTAGCTTGTCCTGCAGTTTTGTGATTGATTTCACTTTGGTTTTTGGTCATGGATGTTGCTCATCATTTCTTGACTTTCACAGCTCATTGGGCTGGCAATGTCGCTCACACGATGTGACCATCCTGACAGAAATCTGCACTCAAATCCATACACAGACAACTCCAAAATCGACAGGTATCAAGTGGTGAAGTGCTCATAATTATAGCATTTAGTGGGGCGTAAAATGTGATACTTTTTTCTCGATGTCGTTGCTGTTGTTGTGGTTATCGAGTTAAAATTTTTTTAAGGTTAAGGGTAGTCAGGCTAAAAGTTAGGGGAATATTATTATTTTGCTGAGTTTTTTCTTAAAGTATACATTTGTTATTAAATTTTTCCAATTGTAGTAAATATATAAATTTTAATATAAATTAAATTTTATTTTAAAAGACACTAACGCATTAGTTTTTGGCTTGTTGCAAATTATTTAATATCTCAACTGAAACACCCCAACGATAATTCCGCACTGCCCATTGAGCAATATTGTTTAATTTTATTAATGTACCGAAAAATCAAAGACCATAATACAGTCTCTTACTATACTTATTTTCAATGAAAGCTGAGATGTGCTCAATTCCGAAACAAGCATCCGTCCAGCAGATGCTTGAGCAGCCTGGGAGTTCCACATTGCGTTCGGATTTTGTCGTATCGTGTCGGGTTGCTTTTACTGCCGCTGTTGTTTTTGTTGTTGTAGTTGCTGCTGGCTTCTGACTGCCCGTGAAATCAGTGTTATTGATCATAGGCTGCATAATCAAGTTGCAGACACTTTTCATTATGTTGCCAGTTGCCGAAAAAACAGAGCTACCACCATTAAGAGCGACACCACTGCAACTGCAACTGGCTCTTCCAAACTCAACCTCAACCTCAACAACATCGTCATCATCATCATCATCGTCATCGTCATTGTTATCGGCGCGTTCATTATCTTCACCACCACCACAACCGTTTCGTACGATGACCAACAGGTTGCCTGTATTTTCGGCTTCCGTATTCAACTTCACCGCGCATTGAGGGTTGTTATATTCACCATAGGACCACAGCCAAATGGTTCTGCCTGCGTTGGTGGTGTGGGCAGCTGAGGCGCATGGTGGTGGTGATGGTGAATGTTGGTGAGTTTTCATCTTCAGCTTCAACTTGTTCGTTTGTTCGGCATTCGCTCGCAATTCGCACTTGTGTACGGTCGTGTTTTCGCGTTGAATCAAAAAAATTAAAAAACCTAAAACAAAATCTGTCGGAGTTCGAGAAAAAAAGTCGTGCAATTGATATCAATTGAATGCAATTTGCGAGTGCAAAGTATTTCCAGTTAACTGAACAAAATGTTTGCCTAAGACAATCTCAATAATTCATTTCGTGTCGCGTGTGTTTGTGGACGTGAACGTCAATTAAACAGAGTTTTAAGCCTGTGATCTCGGTTCCATCAACTCTAATCGAAAAACATAAACAAAAGCAGTTCCTCCATCTAAAGTCATGGCCGACGAAAGTTTGCACACAATGCCGTTGGAGCACAATATAGACTATCATATAGTCACATTGTTTGAGCGCTTGGAGGCGATGCGCAAAGATTCACATGGGAATGCCATTAACAATCGTCTATCCAGCACCATGCACCAGGCACCCAAGCGCAGCATGCAGGCTGAGATTCGTACCCTGGAGTTCTGGAGGTAGGCTAACCATTAGCATTAACATTAGCACTAAGCCTCAACCCCCAAACTCCCTAACAAGTAGTTACACTCATTATTTAGCCAAGACTTGTCATTGTTGAGCTTCTTTGTTGTCGTACTCGTATGTGTCTTTCTTTGGGTTTTATGCATCACACGCACACATAAATGCATTGAAAGAGAGCCACACACACAGTAGTATTTTCATTGCTTAACTAAGTGAAATTTAAGTGGTTCTTGTGTTTTGACTTTGCTTGTAACTTGAGCACTTCTTTTGCAAAATTCGCTGAAATTGTTTAACGATATTTGTATATTGACAACTTGACGTATTTGACATATCCATCATATCTTGTTTACAATCAATCATTTTTTATAGGCTCAAAATATTTAAATTTTTAATAGCGTTTGATGACATTTAATTCATTATTTTCTCTACTAATTCAAATTTAATTTATTGATTATAATGCAGTTAAGTCAATTGTCAATTACATATATACGGAAAATGTCTACATTAATTATTGGATCAAAGAATAATTTTAATTAATGAAAATCATTAAATATTTAGTCGTTTAATACGTAAATTATGTAAACATTTAGATTTTAAAAGTGTCAAAAAATGCATGAAGTCTCAATTAATAATATGAGGGACAAAGTTTTAATTTTAAAGAAGAACTTTGATAACTTGTTAGCTCGCCAATTCCGTTAAGTTTTCTTTTTATTAATTTTGCCATGTTTTCATTTTGGTTTCGCAGCTCCTTTGTAATAATATCAGTTGACAGGCAGATAATGAACATTTTTTGCCGAGCCTTTGAAGTAATTAAATCTTGACTGCCTTCAACTAAAATTATTTGAAACTTCAGTCTTGTTAAAATGTTTAACTTTTTGTTATAGAAATAGCTAAAGATTGTGTCTGACAGCAGCTTCTTCGGAAGATTGATATGGGCAAGAGTATATATATTTGATGTGGAAGGGTTTGCCAATTAAGAATTGTGAAGGCAGCATTTAAAAAGCAGAAATTTTATGGAAATTAACAAAAGTTATGCGGCCAAAAAATTGCAGCTGGTTTCTCAGTTTGTTTGGTTTTTGCTTATCGCAGAATGCGGGGCAAGGGGCCAAGGAAAGGGGTAGAGAGGCAGAAGGAGGCGTTGCCCGCTTTGATGTTTGCAATGTTGTTGTCCAGCACGACCTCCGGCAATCGTCACGGGCAGCAGCAGCTGCAAGCCCCGGGCATCGGTTTGGCTTTGGCTTTGAGTTTGGATTGGGTTTTGGTTTGGGTTTGGGCTTGGCACTGGAACAGTGCAATCCCTCTGTGTTCTTAATTGTCATTACACAAGCAGCAGGAGATGGAGATGGAGTTGGAGCTGAATCTGAAGAGTAGGAACAACGCTGACATTGTGTGCAATTTGTGGAGCAACATAATTTCTGGAATATATATTTACTTTAATCATATGAAATGACATGCCCCAACTGAAGTCGTATCTGTATTTGCATCTCACTCACTCCCCCTGTCTATTTGTTTGTGTCCCTTTCTTGCAGATCCATCATCAGCGAGTGCTTAGCCTCGTTCCTGTACGTGTTCATCGTTTGTGGCGCAGCTGCGGGCGCCGGTGTGGGTGCCAGTGTCTCATCCGTGCTCCTGGCAACGGCTCTGGCCTCGGGGCTGGCGATGGCAACGTTGACGCAATGCTTTCTGCATATATCGGGTAAGTCCAAAAGAAACACGAAGCGCAAAATGAAAACAAAAACAAACAAACAAACTGGCGACAAGTGTTGCATGTTTTCTTTTTTTCTTCATGCTGTTTGGGGGCGAGTAGCGAGTGGCGAGTGGCGAGTGGCGCGTGGGAATTTCTCTGCCACTGAACAACGGCACCAGAAACAACAACAACAACAACAACAGTAACTTCAGCATGGGCCAATGGGGCACATGCAGCCCCATTTCGTATCCATTATTTTTTCTTCGTTTTTTTCTCTTAATTTTCAAAAAGCCAACGCACTGCGGTTGTCGCCCACGACCATGAGGCTCTTCCGCCCCTCCGCTCCTCCGCTCCCTCGCCACTTCCCGCCTGCACCTTCAAGAGCTCCTTCTGCTATCTCTGCGAGCGCTCTTGTAGTGGCGTCGACTTTTGTCACACCGCTCTCTCTGTTAGTTCCCACTCCTCGTCGCGGGCTCTTCACTTGACTGTGTTCTGTACAATTTCGTTGTGTTGTGTTGTGTTGTTTGTTCATCTGCGTTGACATTCGAGGCAATTAAATGTTTCCACAAAAACAGCATATCTCTTAAGTTCCTTCGACTCGAGGGGGAGTTGCATGCTCGAGAAACATGTGTTCTTGATTTCCCTTTAAGTTTCTTTCACATTTTCTTCCATACATTTTCACAGCCAATTGGCTGAGCATTAAGTTATGATGTTATCTGTACAAGGCACTCCCCCAGCTCTCTCCCCCTTCAACCATGAAGGGGTTTTTTCCGCGAAAGTGTCAAAATGTTATTTAACGGATTTTAACGAATCCAGTTCACTAATTGTACAGTGGGTGCAACTAAGAATATTTCAACCAAAAACTATCTTTATTCTTTTCTTTTTACTATTACTATTACCAAATTTATTTTTAAAAACAGAAAATGTTTTCCGACACAAATTGGTCTTTTTGTGATTAAATACTCCGTTGAATTTTCTATACAAAGAACAAAGCAAACAAATAGTACAAACTATTTTATTGTTCAGTCAAAGTTTTTACCAAAAGTCCGTTTTATCCTTTGCTCAGGCAATTAACACAAACTTGTTAGGCTTTGTCTTGACTTTAACTGCTTTCTGCGAATTAATGTGTTTGTCGAGTGCTGACAGCTCTAGACCACGAGATATAAGTTTGCATTTAATTTGCAGTTAACGCAGACATCTAACGAAAATGTTAAATATTTCATCAATCCATCTATTTGTATCTCTTCCTCCTCAACAGGCGCTCACATCAATCCGGCCGTTACATTGGCATGTTGCGTGATACGCAGCATCTCCCCAATCCGGGCTGCGATGTACATGACCGCCCAGTGTGGTGGAGGCATCGCTGGAGCCGCTCTCCTTTACGGGTAAGTTCAAGAATTTATCAAACATTCTCTTCTGCTTCACTTCAATGAGTATACATATGCGTGGTTCGATTTGAAAATGTATCTTTAAGATACATTGCGTTCGCTTTGTAGGCAATTTACGAATAAATTCCTTTTTTATGTATCTTCTATTTGAATTTGCAGGAAAGTTGCTTTGCTTTAAAATGCAGCTTGAACATTTTCTCAGATCCGAAGCAGTTACATCATCATTGCTTAGTTTGCTTAAATCAAATATCGAAGTTTGCTGCTTCAAATTCAGAAATATATATATTTTTTACATTTGCAAGAATTGACATCATTGTTTATGCTGCTTCTCAGAACTACAACTGACATCAAGTGAAATTTGGAAATGTGCCAGCAGCTTCTGAGTAAATGCATTGCATCTATCTATTGTACTTTAAGCTGGGTTTAATTCTGAGTAAAACTTCCATTTGCAAAGGCAATTGAGCATGGCATTCATTTCGATTTAGGTGCAAGCTCAAACAATGTATGAGGAATCTTTGTGGAAAAGCAATTTGCATTGGACTCTGCTGGTCACCGGTAATTGCTGCGCTCGACTAGTGGTACTAAACAATTTCAAATTAAATCCATAAGAGCTGTTCAATGTCACTCACAAAATCCAAATCACTTGCCACGAATGCTGTGGCGGTGACTGTACAAGACTTGAACTCGACTCGACTCGAGTCGTGTTGAGTCGAGACGAAGGCACTTTACCAAAAACCGTTTACAGGAAATGCCATGTTCCATGTTCCATGTGCAAAAACGGGAAGCACTAGAGAAATGTGAGTGTATAAATAGAATATGCAGGTAAATGTCGTATCCTCTAGCATACACACACACACACACACACACACACACAGAGAGATACAGATACAGCTGCAGATAGAGGGAGAGATACAGAGAAGCAAGCACCTGCATAAGAGGCAGGTAGCTAGGACTTTATCTACTATACTAGAGAAAACATCTGCCGGCTGGCGACGTGATTTTCCCATTTTTACAAAAATGCGTTGCTGTCAGGACCGGATTCCTTTGTCGAGGTTATATTATCGTCTTGCCATGGATGCCTAGATACACAAACACACACACACACACACACAAGCGAGCGTGCAGATACAGATACATAATTGTGCGAGGATACGGCATAGCTAAATCATTTCTGGCCTGTCAGCGTCTTTTATGCCTAGGTCCTTGCGCAGGATATGCGTAAATGCGTATGCGTGTGGAATATCAGTCGCCCTTTGTCCCTGTCGCAGGGAAAGAAAAAGAAGACCACAAAAAAGAACACAAAGAATAAGAAAGAAATACGTTTGCGCCTGCGCAGCATTTTTAAAACAAATTTCGCTCCAATTTCGAACTCCTTTCGAAGTTGTTTGGGAAAGTTAATGCTCCTGCGACTGCAACTTCTGCGTTGCCTGTCGCATTCAGTCTGTTCAACATCTGTTTGGCTGTTGATTTTATTTTTTTACCCCTGGCTCCTTTTATTCTCTTACTTATTTTCCCTTTTTTTGTGTGTGTTAAGTGCGTTGGCATCTTTGCTTTCTCGGTTCGAGTCGAGTTGAGACGAATGAAACATGTTTCAGCTGCTGAACCGATCAAGTTCGTATCTTCTTCACTTCTTTTCCCTTGTTGGTTTTGACTCTCTGACGAAGGGTCCCTTCCTCCCCTTCCTCCTGAACGGGTGTGTTTTAGTTGAAACATATGTTTCCTAAAAAGTATCCCATATGTGTGTTTCATATCGTGTGTGTGTGTTGATTAATTGGTTTAGATTTGGTAGCTGATTTTGCGGCTACGGTGGATTATTAGTTCTTGCTTTGATTGTCTGATTGATTGCCGCTATACCGAGATTGTCGAGCTGAAACAGAGTGCTAAGAAGGAAACTACTATATCTTTTGAACACTCATCGTTACTTAGTCAAACTACAATGTGTATTTTTCATTATAATTTGAATCATAATAAAGAATCACTTCATTCAGCTGACTCTTGAAAACGGTTCCACCATTATTCAATGAATAGCAGTCTCAAGAAACACGTTGCTTGCAACTGTTTGTGAACACGCATGTTGCCACTTGTGCAGGCGGAGACCACTTCCCGCACTCTCCTGTCACATATCAATTGTCACTATCCTGGTATCCTAAAAAAGTATGCAGACATGTGACACGAAACTGCAGCTAAGACACAAGTACTTGAAGACTGCTTCGTTTATTATTTTTAATTGTTTTGAGAAACCCGCAGCATATTTAAGTATCGATATCCGGCTCGGATATGCGATATTTAAAGATCTCTTTTGCTTAGGTTATTGTTTTGGCATTCCCAATGAGTATTCTGCCCTGTAGTTTTTGTAGTTGTTGGTTTATTCAGAACGTGCGCCAAGCACGTTCCAAAAAAGCCAAGGCAGCCTTTGAAAATGATGAAGAAAAAAAGATAAAAATCAGGTAGAGACCGACAACCAACCGACAACGGACAACCGAAAGCCGAAAGCAAAAGAATGCATAATTAACGATTGCATTGGCCTTTGTTCAACTTAAAAAGTTGAGCGTTTCAAGACGGATCGAGACTCCAGACTCAAGAATCGAGAGTCGAGAGTCGAAAGTCGTTGCGCCTGCGCCTGCGCAGGATGCGTCGTCGTCGGAAACTTGAAATCAAACACGTGTCGACAGCATTGCGACGTTGCTCCTTTCTGCTATCTGCTTTCTGGTTGGTCAATCCGAAAGAGCAGCTGGCAATGCACAAACGAGCTCAACTCGGACCCAACACACACCTGCCGCCCAAAATTACAGTAGTTTCACACACAAGCAAGCGCACACGCAGTCAAAGTCGAGAAAAAATAAACAGGATTTTCGGGTCGAAATTTGAATTTTGAATGCTACAAAACGAAGTGAGGCCAAGGGACTGGAGACTACGGTACAAGGTACTAGAGATGAACGCGTGCAGCTTTTCTGACCGTGACACGCACGACTCTACATAAAATGTATTGGAGTAATGGGTGAATACCGAATCCATTTGATTAACCGGAAAATAATGAATCGTTAAAGTCTCATTAAAATTATAAAATTCGAAATTAATTTTAAAACTCAATTCTCCTATCCCATCCTAAGCAGATTTAATCTCGGCGGCATAAATCAAAAGATAGCTTATCTTCAGCAGGGACAACAACTTCCTGGGCAGTACTTTCTAGTGTAGAAAAATTTAAATCGATAGGCCAAATCAATTCGTGTCACATTCATCGGCAATTGAATTAAGGATTCTGCTCGAGTTCGAGTGTGCTGACTGTTGGCTTATCGCCCATGGAAATGGCATCCTGTTGCCGCTTCCGGTTGTTGCCCCCTTTTTCAGAAATCGAAAACTAAACTGTGCACAACTGGTCTGTACCTGACACGGTCACCTCAGGTGGAGGTTGTGCTATTTATGCAAGCCATGCAATGTATGTGCCACAAAGCATGTGCCACATTCAACAAATTGTTGCATTAAATGCACATTGGATTTTGCAATTTTGTGACCAGTAAAATTTATAATTAATTGCTTTGTGGCATAGTCAATAAATTGCATCGTCTGTCTGAATATTTATTACACATTTTAATTGTGCCTCAGTCACAATTTTACTTACATGCATGTGTGTGTGTGTGTGTGTGTGTGTGGGCGTGTTGATGGCTATGTGGGTGTGTGGGAGCATATTTATTGATTGTAAATTCGAATTGTGAATAGAGTAAATATTTAAATTTGCGTTTTTAAACTCAAACTAACCAAATATTAAAGTCAACGTCAGGTTGTCAACGCTTGTTTAACGAGTTGACAGCTTAGTCATAAGTGTAGATGGCAACTCTGGCAACTACTTGAGAAACTCCTTATTGGAGTAAGCTTATTCACTTTAATAGCAAATTGCTAGAAATTGAACAACTTAAACCCTCAATGGGGATAAAGTACAAATTGCTGAAAATTGCATTATTCTGGGAAATATTTGATTTTGCATGGAATAATTATGTTAGGACAAGTGAAAAAGCAAAGGAGAAGCAAGGGAAACTCGATAACATAGTCCCTGTCCGCGCCAAGTTAACCGGAGCTATTCACACGCATCTCTGAATCCCAGACCACATTCAACCGAGCGTGTTGCACATAACACAACCTCACTTGCCATGCGGATGTGGTGGCAACAAATGTGCGAGGAAATGTGTTTCCCTTTTAAAACCCAAACCCAAACACACTCACACTCACACTCTCACTCGATCTGTTGCAAACTTGGGCTATAGTTCAAGTTTTCAGTTTGTTGTAAGCTTTTAATATATGTGTTTTTCTCTCACCATGTTATCCTCTTTCCCTTTCTTTTTCTCGGCTTCTCCTCTTTTTTTCTACTCCGTTCTCTTGCTTTCTGTTTGCATTTATCGTGCAAACAATTTTGGTCAGGAAGAGAAAACTGAAAAGCTTAACGGCACATAAACTTGTGTCAACATTTTGCTATTTCCTGCCACTTAGTAGCAGCTACTAAATGTGGCCCTGTGTTTCTGTAGTTTATGTGTCGTTGTTATTGTTGTGTAAAATTAGCACTACACATTTATGTATGTACATATGTGCAAACAACGAAAAAAGCCAAAAGCCAAACACTTGTCTCACAAAAATAAAAAGGACAAATACATAAATGATTTTAATCGAACAATGAAACTTTACAAATATTTGTATTCAAGAAAAAGACTTTCATATGATTGAACAAACATTTATATTAAATTTTAAAGATTTTAGACACTTTTCTCTTTGACATTTTCATACTAACTGTAGAGGTAAGAGCTTACCTAAAATCTTCATTTATTGTATTTATAAGAAGCTTAACTTTTTTAATCTTCACCCATTCATCGACTACATTCGTCTCTGATCAGAACTTATTGTAGCTGTAAAAGGCCACAAAAGCATTTCAAAGCATCACCTCGCGATTCTTTTGCAAATAGTTGAGCTTTTCACACATTTATTATATTGGCACGACTATTTGCAGTTGGAAAAGCTGGTGATTATTGCGGCTAAGCTGACAGCAATATTTGCCAACCCCGAGGAAGCATTTGCACCTTGGCACCTTGACACCTTTACACGTTTACACATTTACACAATTTGAGCCAGGACTCTCTCTCTATCTCTATCTCTGTCTATACATGTCCTTGTCAGTCACTCAATGCTGCTTCCCATTGAATGCGGATCCGAGCTCGCGTTTGAGTTGAAGTGTGAGTGCTGGGGCTGTTCTATAATATTTGTTGAAGTACTTTTAAGTGCATTTCGAAAGCATTTATTTCCGGATTTTCCACAGTTATTCAATGTTCCGGTGAGCAAGTTGCATATCCACAAAAAGCATAGCAAATGTTTATCCTCTTCGAATGTGTGAAGTGGGAAATTTATGAGGAGCAAAGCTCATACTCGTATTTGTTTTCACTCTCTTCCCATTAAGAAACTAACATTTATGTTGTCATTTTATTGAACAGACAAAAGTTTGTATCTGTACTTTAATAAATCTGGCTTATCAACGTGCCAGACTAATGTATTGAAATATAATTTACAAATGAAAATGAATCTTTTATTTACAATCTTCTGCTATTAATAGCACTCAATTAATATGATGAACTATTAAAGATGTATGATAACAATTGAGTTACAGTTGCCAGCAGAGTTTATCAGCTAAATGTTTTTGCTCATATGTTATTATCAGGACGAACATCATCTGCATGTCAGTGAACTCATTAGCATTATCACGAAAGTTGAATTGTGCATAAATCATAAAGGCTCTCGCAAAACTTTTCGCCACATGGAAATAGGCAACAACTTTTGTCACTTGGCAATTGAAACTTTGGCAATCTAAATTATTTCATGTGCCGCAGCCTTGCACAGAACTTTATGAGGTGAAAGTTACTGTTGGAGAGAGGTTTAGCTGACTTTTTGGGTTGCTTTGAAATATATACTCGTTCTGCATATGTATCTGGCGTTTACAATTTACTTCTCAAATGCCAGTCAGAGCCTTGGCAATTGAGTGTGAAACTTTTGTTCGTGTGTTCAGTGTGTAATCAGTGAAAATTTGTGCTTATCTCGTTTACAGTGTCACCGTACCTGGATATCAGGGTAACCTACAGGCGGCCATCTCGCACAGCGCTGCCCTCGCTGCCTGGGAGCGATTTGGTGTGGAATTCATACTGACATTCGTCGTGGTGCTTTGCTATTTCGTGTCCACCGATGCTATTAAGAGGTTCATGGGCAATTCCTCGTTCGCCATCGGAGCTGCATACAGTGCCTGCTGCTTTGTCTCGGTAAGTTTTGTGTTTGAGTTTGACATTGATAATGATGCTTCAGGAATCTCAAGACTCGAGCCTGAAACGTTCAGCGAAACATAGAGTGAGAGAGAAAGACAGATGAGAGACTTGAGACATGGGACTGAAAAACGCACCTGCCTTTTGCGCATTTTTATGGTGCAAAATCGCAGCGTGACATCAACAGAAATGGGCACCTTTAAGGCTGACTACCTGGGCACGGCCTCAACAAAGGGATCAAGAAATTGGAAAAGATAATTAATTTAGCGAGACTCATAAGGTCGCTTCGATCAGTTCTGAAATCAAAAGGAAATATTTGAGCGGCCAGTTAAAATAAAAGTTACATGTATGAGTTCAGCTTTCCGAAGTGTGTATATATAAAATCGTACATATACACATTTAAATTCAGATAGTAATACACTGTATTGAGGGGCATTGCATTCATAAGTCATATTCATATATAATCAAGTAAAAAACTACATTAGAGTGTGCTTGATAGTGAGATAGATACCCGCTACTCATTTTCAATACAACAATATTCTACAAATATACCGAAAGCTGTATTTGGTATATCGATGCAGTACTGCATTCAAAATATAGCAGATTGTCAGACAAGGCATCTAAAAATCAATTGCAGTAGACGCCTTTTGCTATACAAAAGTATTTCTTAAATAACTTCTAAAATTTGTATCTAATACAATTAAATTTCGGGAATCGTAAATACTGTAAATACAAAAATCGCGACTCTAGCAAAAATATGAAACAAACTTGATCTGCGCGCAAACATAACACAAATTAGTTTATAGCTATATCTCTTATAGTCTCTGAGAGCTCTCTCTGTCTCTGAGACCTCTCTGTCTTTCACTCTCTCTCAAGAAAAAGAGACTTTTTCCTACTCACATACATTTTCTGCACGCACAAAGTCATAATACCCTTCTATCTTATGTGTGACGGGTACAAAAAGAGATATTTGCATTCACCCTGAAACACAGAATATCAAGCGACACATTTAACAAGGTGTTTTGCGTTAATTCAATTACAGATGCCCTACTTGAATCCGGCACGCTCCTTGGGCCCATCTTTTGTGCTGAACAAATGGGACAACCACTGGGTGTATTGGTTTGGACCGCTCGTCGGAGGAATGGCTTCTGGCTTGGTGTACGAGCACATCTTTAGCTCACGTCGCAGTGTGCGTCATGGCAAGGGCAGCGTCGACAATGACTCTAGTTCGATACATTCGGAGGATGAGCTCAACTATGACATGGACATGGAGAAGCCGAACAAGTATCAGCAATCCCAAGGCACCTATCCACGAGGCCAGTCGAATGGCGGCGCCGCAGTGGCAGCTCAACATGCTGCCGCTAACATGGCCCAAATGGGTGTGGTGAATGCTGGAGGCGCTGGCAACTATTGCCAGAATCTGTACACTGCACCGCCGCTGTCCTCGAAGTATGAGCAGCAACAGGAGCCGCTCTATGGTGGCACTCGCTCGCTTTATTGCCGATCTCCCACTCTCACCCGCAGCAACTTGAACCGCTCGCAGTCTGTCTATGCAAAAAGCAATACGGCCATCAATCGTGACATTGTGCCGCGGCCTGGTCCATTGGTGCCGGCTCAAAGTCTGTATCCGATGCGCACTCAGCAGCAGCAACAGCAGCAGCAGCAGCAACAACAGCAACAACAGCAGCAGCAGCAACAGGCGGTCACGGCAGCCCAATCGTCACATCTCCAGAACCAGAACGTGCAGAATCAGATGCAGCAGCGCAGCGAGAGCATTTATGGCATGCGTGGTTCGATGCGAGGACAGCAACAACCTCTACAGCAGCAACAGCAACAGCAGCAGCAACAGCAGGCGCCTGTTGGCATGCAGCAGCAACTGCAGGCAACGCCACAGCTATTGGCAGAGCAACAGCCACAACCACAGGGCTTCCAGCCAGTCTATGGATCACGCAACAATCCCACACCGCTAGATGGCAACCACAAGTTCGAGCGTCGCGATCAACAGCAGCTTTATGGTATGACCGGGCCACGTAATCGTGGCCAGTCGGCGCAATCGGATGACAGTTCGTATGGCTCGTATCATGGGTCGGCAGTCACGCCGCCAGCTCGTCATCCCAGCGTGGAGCCATCGCCACCACCACCGCCTATGCTCATGTATGCACCTCCGCCACAACCGAATGCAGCCCATCCACAACCGATTCGCACGCAATCGGAGCGCAAGGTGAGTGCGCCCGTTGTTGTCTCGCAGCCTGCTGCCTGTGCAGTTACCTACACCACATCGCAGGTGCCCACAACTGTCACGACTACCACACCACAGCAGCAGCAACAGCAGCAGCAGCAGCAGCAGCAACAACAACAACAGCAGCAGCAACAGCAGATGATGTTGCAGCAGCAGCACCAGCAACAGCAGCAAGCGCATCAGCAACATTATGGCATGCTGCCATTGCGACCAAACTGAAAGCGGCTCTCCTGGGGCCCCGTAACGACGCCGCCACCAACAACAATACAAACGGCCCTCGCACTCCACCCCGCGGGCACAATGACCCTGCACAACTGCAGCCTAGCCAAGCAAAGCAGTTTATTCTAATGCAATCCCGGGCATCCAAAGGAATTCTACGCAAAGTCTTAGCTTTTAGATGAACCTACACATTATCCATCGCCCTTAAGATCAGATAGTATTAGGGACATAGCTACAGATGTACATGGAGAGATATTAGATAGAGCTATAGATGTAGAGGTAGCTGATACCACATTGTATTATTAATATACTCTACGAATACAGGAACTCACACCTAGCAGCATGCAACAATAAAATTAGCCAGAAATAAAAGAAAAAAACAACGATTAATATAAGTAAAATTAGCATACCTAATAAAAATAGATGTATTCCTAAGAATATTGCATTTAGAATTCTGCAACTCCTAGACCAGGAGAAAGACATATACTTAATAATTATTCAATCTAGTAAGTGAACGATACTATATAGAGAGAAAACAAACGTTTTTCAATGATTACTTCATTTTTGTTTTGTTATACTATTTTGGAATTATGTTTTTAATTTTTGCACATTTTTTAACATTTCATAAATTTCGTTATATTCACCTTAGATATAATACCTAGACTGAATCTTTATTTTATATAGTACACTCGCATATAGTTTTTTGTCTATTACAATTATGACTCATGCTAATCGATTCACTTAAGAAAATGTGTATATACTTATAATTATAGAAATTACATGTTACGAATATTTAACAATATTTATGTAAATGCTAGGCAAATAACCTGTAACGACGTCATCTATATAACATACATACTCCATAGATATATCGTACACAATAGTATGTACACACGTAGTCATATTAATTCTTTGTATTACTTGTAAGTATTACAATGTGTATTATTAGCATCGAAAAAAAAACTAAAATATATCAAATACAAAAGCTGTTCTATAACCCATGAAAATGACGTATATCTTTTTAATTTTGACATCAAGAGAAGCGAAACAAATACAAAACTCTTTTTATCATGTCTAAATTTATTTTCTCCATGGCTAAATACGGCACCATAATTATTTAAAAATTTAAGTCACCACACTTCCACATTCAAATCATTTTCATGTGCATAATTAAAGCATACTTTTAGGCTGCCACTTTACCGCAATACATCATCACATTCGTGTCACGATAAAAGGCACGCTCATTTCAAAACACATGACGTAAAAGGCTCACGAAAGGCAATAAATGGGTCGCTTTGTAACGGTAAAAGAGCGAATAGCTGTGACACTTTATGCAGCGAAGCAACAAAACAACATCAACTGGCTGTCTGGCTTTTAAAACTGTTTGTATTGCTTGCTTGCTGGTCCACGATAGTCTGTGGCACTTGAACTGACGCAGGTCCTGGAAAGCCACAGGCGCCAGCTGCTGTTACTGCGCAACCACAATATCGAGGAGAAGTGCACGGTTCTGGCTGGGATGGGTAACTGAAATTCCGGCCAAGTGGTCGCATGCTGTGCATAACACTGAGTAAATTAAACTTCAATTTTTTTCCATATGTACATACATATTTACATACATACAATACATACATGTATGCAAACACATAAATTATCGCCTTTAATTTATAGTGTTGCAAAAGTATGCAAATAAATACAAAAACTTGCCCATGTATTTTGCAGCACTGTGAAATCGTTTAATTTGTGATTATCAGTTTCCGAATAATTAACTATGCAGCGCTTGTTAAATTTCAATAGCGATTCGCGTTTTTCATCAAATCAAATGCGAATCCGAATCGCCATTGCAACACCAACGCCTACATCCCTCAATAAGTGGCACAAAGTGGCCCTAATCACCAATTTGGAAACCACATGGTTTCCAGCTAATGAACAAACTTTAAAAGCGTGGTACCAATTTGATGGAGTTTACGATGCCAACAGTCAGTTAACTAATGTACATTTACGACTCAATCTGCTCAAGTTTATGCAGATCGCAAAGGATCAATATCAGCTGTCAGACGACGATGCCTTGGAGCTACTGGCATTTTTTAAAACCAACATTTCAGAGGCATGTCACCACTTAGATGGCAACAACGCTAATGGTAATCTGCCACTTCGTCTAGAAATTGATAAACCATGGCGGCTGCAGTCGAAACCGATATGCAAATTGCCCGGCGTTGAACTGTTATCAGACGTTACTTATCTGACGATGGGGGGTGATGTTTTCCCTACTCACCCGAATCTACTGCTAAATGTTTTGCCACGAGTGCCAATCGTAAGGAGTTTTTCCGGCCGAAGACTACGTATACAACGAACCTACCACGATGGATTGGTTCTCCGAGTGGGATGTGCTCTGGCGAATAGTTATAATCCCTTTGATATCGCTTGCATACTGCTGCCATCGCAGGATGACAGTGACATTTCCCAATTTTGGACCCAACTGATGCATCATCTGCAGCTATACATGGCTCCGCTCGTCCTGGCCAGCAGACCCTGGCCAAAAAATAAATCTGACGATGCTTGGATGCTTGGACTTTTGCCGACCGATCCATCCTATATTTGACATAACATTAAATTATATAAAATTTTCTTCATTTATTATTTTCTCATAAATAAAAGTTAAATTTTATACCAACTTTATTCCTGTAAATTGCGTAAGGCAGTTTTCCTGCGAAAATTTCGCGAGCGACAAAGTTTGTTTGAATTTTTTTGAAAAAAAAAAACAAAAATTTATGGAAATGATATTTAGTCGTGAAACAAAGAAAGTTAATAAAATCAATCTTAGCTCTAAATATAAAGCTACCCAGAGCTGTAAGAATAAACTTCACATTTTTTTATCAATGTGTCCACATCTAAAACATATATACATATGTGTATGACTGTGAGAACTATCAGGTAAACCCAGCATTGGCTACTTAATAGGATGCTGAAATGTGTACACAAAATTTGATCGAGCAATACGGCAGACTCAAAATGTCCACTCATGTTGAAATACATTGCACAATATTTTGCACTAAAACTAAAAAAGAAAGTGCAAAAAAATCTCAAATTAAGTAATAATCAATCCTAATCATTGCTATTTAGTATAGGAAAAGAATCGTTTTATTGTTATGTTTAGCAGGGCTCCATTTTTATATAAAATTGATCTAAGCGAGCATTTCAGTAACATTTTTTATACTCGCTACCCATATTATAACTTTGTGCCGTCAGGATATTTATGTAAGAGGTAGAAGGAGGCATCTCCGACCCTATAAAGTATATATATTCTTGATCAGCATCAACAGCCGAGACGATTTAGCCATGTCCGTCTGTGTGTCTGTCCGTATGAACACCTAGATCTCAGAGACTATAAGAGACGGCATTTGTTATGTTTGCACGCAGATCAAGTTTGTGTAAAATTGTTGCCACGCCCACTTCCGCCCCCGCAAATCAATAAATTCTAATAACAAGCTTAATTTTCAAGCTACAGCTGCGAATTTTGGTGTATACAATAATAACTATAGTATTTATGATTTCTGACTTTATTCAATATTTTGCTTTTATTCAAAATGGGTAGCGGGTATCTCAGAGTCGAGCATTGTCAACTGTAACTTTCTTACTTGTTTTTATTTTTAAGTTGTATAAAATTAGTAAAATAAACGGAATATATAATAAAATTTGTAAATATTAAAATGTGTAGATTTATGGTTAATTCATCAATCAGAATTCATCTTCGCTCCAGCTCAACTCTTCATCGGTAAAGCTCAACTCGTCATTATCAGAAAAATTGCTATCTTTGTTGTCATCTGAGTACGAATTGGAAATTTGAGTAGAGCGTTGCACGCAACGCTTAAAGTTCAAGAGACAAGTGTTCGATTGTGGCAACGCGCCGCGCTCCGTGTCATAGACAAGCCAATGGGAATGATGCTGGGCAGGTAAAGAGCTTAGCAAGGTGGGCCAATATGTGTTAAGACCCAGCTTAGCCAGCTTAACTTGCAATTGGTATCCGTGCTGACGCTCCGATAATATTTGCACTTCCCCGAGCAAATTCAGGAAGCAACGCTGTGGCGGTGTAGTTTCGTGGACATGATAAACTAGAACGCTGCCCTTATGGATAAGTTGGTATTGCGACACCTGTTGCTCGAATACTATCACAATCTGCGTGAGGGTCTGATGCCATTTGACCTTAGGCCGCACCGCGTTGTCTGCGGTGGCAGTATAATAAATTGCATTGCTGACTAATTTTGGAATTACCTCTTCTCTCGTTAGAGCTCTTTTTTGGTCGGTTGTAAACCGTTTAGCTGGTGTTTCAGAAGCTAGAATTTGATGCACAATGTTAGTTGCACCTTCCTTAGACTTGGGATCATCACTCTGCAGGTCCTTTAGGAGTACATCTAGAAATACTTCCATAGGAGCAGAAGATTCTTTAGCTGCGGACCCTTGAAATTCAACTTCTTGAAGTTTGCTTTCGCCATCTATTACTGACGAAACGATGTCGTGATCTTGTTTGGGACAATTTATTTGCTGGGATACTGAATCAACAGTTTTCGCCTTATACAACTCGTTGTCTGACGAGCAGTCGGACTCTTGACGCACTGCATCATTGTCAGCACTATCCCCGAGATTTTCCTTAAAATCAAACACGTCGCATGAAAGGTTTTGTTCCTGTTGGGTTTGAAATAGCTCTTGATACATTCGATGCAGCCCTTGGATGCTGTGTTCGTCCCGCTGGCCAAACTCACGCTCCATCAATTCATTATAAATTTGCATTGCTTTGACTGAAGTCTTCATTGAGGGACAGTCTTGCAACAGAACTATATCTCTCACATAGATCGTATCGAGCATCACAAAGTCCACAATTATTTGCAGGTGCTGATTGTCGTTTAGGTTGCTTAGTTGAGTGCTAACCCACTTGGTAGCCTCTGGCAGCCAGTCGCCATCATCGCTGTCACAAGGCATCAGACCACATAATCGCACTTCCATGGCCAGAGGCTGAATCTTTTTGAAGTCGTCATCACATTGCAGTAACTCTGTGCGTTTAACCTTTAGCAGTTCTCTGCCCTCGTCCAACTGCTGAACAGTAACCAGTCGCTTGTCTGATAAGTCCACGATGCGGACCCGTTGATACCCAATGCCTCGTTGTATTACACATATCTCAGATACGCTCAATTCCTGCTGCATCCGCTGATTCTGCTCCAGGCTCATTTGCAAGCTAAGAGCAGTGCTCAGCTTACGCGTAGAAGGTTGTGGAAGGGCAGCCTGCCAGGAGTCGCTATCACTTAACTTGTAGCGCTTTGCCATCATTACAAAATGCCCCGGATTGTACACTTTGACAAGCTTACAGCACACAACATTCCCCGGTTGCCACAATGCACTGTGCCCTCTCTGAAATTCGCCTTCAACTGGAAAGTGTCGCATGTTACACGTCTTCTCAACGCACTCGCCCCTGCTCAGCATACGGTGGCAGAAGACACGCTTTTGATCGGTCAACTGCCGACAGCTGGCCACCATTTGTTGCATATGCTCATCCAGTTGAATATTATGTGCGGTAAGAAATTGTGCCAGTCGCAGCAATTCGTATGTGTTGCTCTCGTCGAGCATCATATATGATGTAGTGTCCGGACACTCGTCCTGAGGAGCTAGACTATTTCCTATGTTGTCGATGATCGCATGGAAACGCATTGAAAACTTGGACCAACTTGCTGGCAGACTGTAATGGATCAGCAGTCCAAAATTCTTTATCGGCAACAAAGCTGAATGCTGAGCAGCATCCGAAACCAAAAGTAATTCGTGGATTTTCTGTAGTGAAATTTGAAATAAAGAAAACTCTGATATGAAAACATATTATTTAGAAGGCATTATAGTGTAGGTAGGCATTCTATGTGACGGGTAGAGGAAGAACGAAGCCAACTGAATGTGCATCATATGTTGCAAGCAAATTGACCAGCACCAGAAATCTTGCTTAATTCGAAATCTTGTGGAAAATGAATGTTCATTAGTTTCTAATACTTTACATAAAATTTACCTGATGCTGTGCATCCTGAATACCAATACAATCATGACCAGCTGCCTTCAATTCCGTCTGCAAACCTGCCAGCTCTTCGTCGTTTTTGCAGTAGATAACGGTGCGTGATCTTGAGACATGAAGAGCCAAGTAGTCCATCAACAGTTGAGTCTTTTTGCTGGATTTAAGTAATTTCACATCTAGCTTTATCTTGCCATAGATAGCAGCTTCAAGGAAATCAGCAAAGAGCAGAAGAGGATTTCGATCGAAGCGCTCGACCAGTTGCAGAAAGAGGCGACGATGCCATTGCTGGGCTATTATGACGAGCTGGAGCTCAGGGATCGCTAGACTCTGCAGGTGATGTAACACATTCTTCAGCACATATGGCCCAGTAGAGAGCATTCTATCATAGTCATCCATGATGAAATGTTTCAGCCGATGCTCGTCAATGAATCTGAATTTAGTGTCATCAATCAAACGATACCAGTGGGACACAGTGGTTACCAAAATGCCACAAGAATTCAATAGTATCCGCTGCACATCCAGCATGGAATGATCGTGTGTGTTGACCACTTTCAGCATCTTCGTCTCATAGGACTTCATCAGCAAGCTGCAGTGTTTGCTGAGTAAGTTCGCATTGGTCAACGAATCTGCCAAGAGCACAGCCAAGGGACCCAATTTGCATGCAACTTTACTTGTAGTCGGTGTCTTCTGCATGCTGCTTATCACCAGGGAACACAGTGTGGGCAAATAACTCCAAGAACGACCACTACCAGTATCATCAATCGCCACCATTGTATTGCCCTTTATTAGATGTGGCCACGCATAGCTCTGCAATCTCTGCGGACTCTGAATGTTCATCTCTCCCATTGCCTGTCTGACATAGTGATGGAATAACGATCTTGATGAGCCATGTATTGGCCACACCTGCTCTTTGCTGTGCGCCAGTAACAATTGATCCTTTTGGCTGTGTTTCCATTTGTCCAGCAAAGTCGATTTCTTCAAGTGGTGCCTAGCACTTGGCACTTTCTCAACGAGAGACGAGCAGTTCATTTCTTTGATTATTCGATCCAACTTCTCTATGTCAAACGTGGATTGTTTGATTGTCGGCGTGTCTTTTGCCTCGGTGAGCTGCGGTTGTGCAAATGTTTTAGGTTGTGAATCTATCTTCCTATTAAAAATACTCCGATCTATCGGACTGTCAAGCGCTGGTACAGCTAATTCGACATCTTGCGATTTGGTTGCCCCCATAGTGCAGTTTTCCGTCGCATTTCTTTTGATGATTTTTGTTGAACTATCGGAGGAGCTATTAATGCTACTCGACTTGCTTGAAGAAGCGGTGAGGAAGGCGTTATTCATGCTTCTCTCGTTGCGGCACTTTACCACGCTGAGACTTCTCGCCGATTGTGGAATTTCTCGTGATGAGCTCATCTGTACGAAGTAATCAAGCTTTTCCAGCTGTTCAAAGGGTGGCTTCAAAGTGCCACATGGCTTAAAGGTTTTATCATTTGATTGCAGTCCAACCCTCTGAGTAATCTTAGTTCGCTGCAATTCCATCAGTTGAATGACTGATGCAATAAATGGGTTCGGCTTAATGCCCGCCTCATTTAGCTGTACTGACCGCAAATCACACGATTCGTTCTCAGAATTGCGGGTTGTCATGAATTGATGGTCCCGCCGAGCGCAATGCTGCTCTAGAAGATATCCGGCTGCGTCGAGCAACGATTCCTGATCCTCGTGTGGTGACTTGATTAACATATTGCCATAATTATGCTGTCTATCTGTAGAGTAGTACTTGATTGTGAATATCAGATTTAGCGCCTGTTCCAGCTGATGGTGAAGTAAGTCTACCGCAATCTTTGACCACTCAACCCCCTCAGAAGGCGTCACACCATACAGACCGCCCCAGAAAGCGTTCATATGCTTGTGAGAATACTTCTTTGGCAGCACCCATAAATTCAGATGTCGACAGAGAAACCTGAAACCGTAGTCCAGGGACTCTACTAAGTAAACGCCATCACCTCTAAAATGAATAACTCTTCCACGCAGATATTTCACAGACGTCACCAGGTAATAGCGCACAATGACATATTGAGAATGAACATAATGCTTATTCTGGCTGTAGTCCTGACAATACGACTCCAGTTGCGACTCGATTTCGCAAACAAATTTACCATTCGTCTCAACGTCTTCCATGGTTAGGTAGCGAAACTTTGTTGGATTTTCATATTCAGTAATGACGATTGTGTCCTTTGTGATTTCATTATGAGTTCTTTGTAGAAGAAGTGTCGTCTTTTCTGGTGACCCTAAAATTGCGAAACATTTCAAGTTATTTTGATGAAACTTACTGTTAGAAATCTGTCCTTATCACTCTGATATCTGATTGACACATCAACAATCAATTTCTAGATAATCATTTTTGCGCAAACTTCTGAAAATTTTTCGTCGGAGCCTCTTTTATAGTAGCATTACAAATACATATATCCGCATATAAATTGATATACATACGTAAATATTGGTATGTGCATTAACATATTGTTTTTTATAACGAAGAACTTTTTGTTTTTTTTTTGATTTTCATATGTTTGTCTTTGCATAAGGAACATAACATTGCTTCCTTTTGGATAGGGAAAAATGTATCTATTTAACAGCGAATACAAGATAAATCGAGAAATACTTGCGAATTGTCAATCTAAAAATAGATAGATATCTTAACGGTTTTTACAATCTCATATATAGAGAAGACTGCAGCAGTAAAAGAGTTCACAATTTTTATAGGTTTTGTGTTACAAAATAAACAAATGGAGCTGGGTCAAAATACCATTTTTATATATTTTCCAAGTTTATTGCTTATTGTGAGTTGTACGGTATATTGAAGTTTCGGCAGACCTTAAAGGGCTTATTCCGCAAAGCGGATCAGTTCCACAAGAGAAAGAAGGGAAAGAAAAGCAAAGTGCCAAAAGCCGCAGCTGGCTCGTCGAGCGGAGGTCCTCGTCCTTATTTGCCAATTGTTTGTGCTGCACTAGTTACGCGACTTTCTACTCACCACGCACTCACCCAACAGATGCTACCACTTCTCATTGCTGTTGTATTTACACTTGCCCTGCAGGCACACTTAACCCAATCTAATGTTGGTAGACTTAAAGCATGAATTTTATCATTTTTAATTCCGTAAGATTTTAATTCCGCAAGAGAATTTCCTATTTACTATCCAATGGGTTAAACGTTCACACTTCAAATGCAAAAAAAACTAGAGAAATTGCATTACGCTCTCTCCAAAATTAATAAAAAAAAACCCAACAACAGCTAAACTCTGATCTCTTTGTAGATATGGATAATAGACCCTATACATATATACATATTATTATGTGCTGAAAAACCCACTATCATTTATCACATAAAAAAAATCATGGAAAATCGAACAAATGCATAGGTAAATAAGCTTCAATTATGCAAATGTCAATTAGAGGGTTGATTTCGATACAGAAGATCAATCAAATGACTGCCCATTCAAGCGCTTAAACCTAAGCTAATTCATAATCAGAATAACATGCCGTTGATCTAAGAATAAATGCACTTACAACCATTTAACTTTTTATCATCGCAGTCCGCCATATTTGCTTGGTTTGGCAAGAGTCCAAAAAAGATGAATTGTACCTACATATGTGTAAATAGCAATTAATAATTTAATAAAAATATTAAAAAGACTATTATATTTACCACAATTGGGGGAAAACAGACAAGGTGACAGTTTATGTGTTGCCTTTTCGATTTGATACTGGATAGCCGCTACCTTGCAAATACTTTGAAACTATTTTCCTTTTTAAATATTCACCATCGAGTCTATTCTCCTGAGCATAATAATTGAAATAATATGATCTTAGATTTACAATTTGTAATTTCGAATAACTCAATATTTGTCGAATTGGACTTTGCGATATCAATATAATTTCCTGAATGTCACACAGACTGTGTGACACAGATGATCAAAGTAAACGAATGTTATATACTCAGCAGTTTGCATTCATACACAGTGTGTGTGCATGATACAATAACACAAGGTAGTCCCGTCGTGCGCCTTTTCGTTCGGTTTCAGTCCGTTAACGTTCAGTGCGCTCGCGCTTGTTGAAGGGAAAGGTTGTATGCGGACGATTTTTTCCCTAAATATTAACCCTTGTACAAGCCAAAAATGACAGATTGCAATTATATTATATATATATGAACTTTATGATAGAATTAAGAATCTGAATAAAATAAATTACTAATCAAAAACAAAAACAACGATTCTATCCAATTCCAAACTATAAAAATTAAATTATAAAAAACATTTCAACTCTTTTTAATATAGTGAAACAATTAAACCTTATGTACCATTTAAGGGTTAATCACAAAGCTCTACTGTCGATTCTTTCGCACTCACTAGGCGCAGTCGTTTCACTCGCACTTATGTATGGTATAGATAACGGACAGCTTTTGCCGACGGGACTACCTTGTATTATTGGTTCATGATGGTAACAATTTCTATGGGAGCTTATTGAAGCATGCTGTTGTTGCTTGTTATTCGGCTGTTGAGCGCGTACGAATTTTTTTCATTCACCCGAAGCCGTTCTCTGATACACTCTATACATATATGTATATTTGAGCATGGTATATTTCGGTATATTTTTATTTCTAATAATGGAACACGATTTCACACAAGTGACAACAGAAAATGTAATCAATTACAGATTCTAAGCATAACTAAATTCTTAAATGAAAAATAAATATTCCAGATCAACATGCGCTATGCGCGGTGCTTTTAAGACTAAGTTGGATATTGTTGTGGGCTCTCTACTAATGAAAACGCAATGGTCCAGGAGACATATGTATGTACGTATGGATGTACATACATATGTATGTATGTATATACATTTTATGTATGTATAATAGTCGAGTGGGCAATATTGTACTCAATACGCTAAAGTGTACTTGTAAACCGCGACATTCATACATACATACATACATATGTATGTATTTTACTCATATTTCAATTATGATATTGGAATATTTTTGATGGACGAAATGCTGTGTGTGTTTCTACAGTGCTTTTGTAAAGTCTACAAACCAAATTCAAGCTGTCGTCTTAAGCTAGTAGTCATGCTGAAAAAGAATAAACCCTGAATACTAGTTGCACTTCTGAATAAACTTGGTAGACTGAAATATCACCTCTACATGACGTTACTTTGACACCGAGACAGAATCTTAACACCATGTTGTTGTAGAATACGTGGCTTTGATAAGGACAACAAGCACAATCTTAGGGTAGCGTATTTACTGTAAAGTGAATTTGAATTTATACAAGCACCTGTTGGCGATGGCAGAGCTGTAGGCTCAGAAGAGAGTGGAACAGATCTAATGAGTCGTAATAGACTTTCCCTTACATAATAAAAATATTAAATGTACAATATTTAGGATTGTCATTATTCTATAAATCTTACAAAGATGACTTTAAATTTTCTCCTAATATTGTCGCGCACTATACATATATTTCCGCCAATATATTTAACTTTTACTATGAACAATTTTACCGTTGCTTTGGTTCATAAGATTTTAAAAATCCAAAGCGCTCGTAATAATTGCCCAGCAGGGGCATCATCGCCTCTTTCTGCAACTGGTCGACATCCTCGTCTGCTCTTTGCTGATTTCCTTGAAGCTAGCATCTATGGCAACATAAAGTTAGATGTGAAATTACCTCAATGTAGCAAAGAATTTAAGTGAATGCAATACGGTAAATATATTTTACCATAAATGTGTTATATTCGACCAATTGACTTATTGCGCAATAATGCACGCAAGGCTTTTTCCTAACAGTTAAACCTATCCCAATTAAACTCACATATGTACAATAGTAACCCTTATAAATTATTGTCGAGCTGCCAGCTTACCCCTTTTCCAACCCTCTGGCATCTAATTGCAAAACAAAGTGTGAACAATTTATTTACCCTAAAAAGAGTTGCAAACTTTCCTATAGAAAAGTGCATAATTTTACCCTTTTTCCGGCTGCAGCAACTTTCACTGTTTTGTAGATATTTCATTCTATTTATTATTTGTTGCATTGGGTACGTCATAAAAAGCCTGTATGGCACTCGGCCGCGTCGTCTATCGTGAGTTTTCCATCTCTTTGTGCTGCTGTGTGGCCTTTACTCTTTTTATACCCGCTAGCCGTAAAATAAAAAGGTATTATAATGTAGTCGTATTTTGAAGCGATATGAATTTTCCAATCGAGAAAATAATAAAAACAACGAAACTTATTTTCAATCTGGCCGATTATATTTTTATGTTCTTTATATGTAGTTCGTATATTTATTTAAAATATTAGCAATCAAATGAGAAGCGAGTACATCAGAGTCAAGCACACCCGTCAGCAACCCTCTCACTTTTTTTTTTATTTGATTGTTTCATATTTATGAGGATTATGGCTTAGTGCTGAATGCCTGCCTTCTGTCTGCCTTTCGCCTTTGCCTTGGATTGCTAAAGTGGCTGCGTGATACGTGCGGTAATTTATTTTGAGGTTAAGGACTCTTGTCTGGACTCTTGCTGATGCTGATGGATGCCTGCATGAGCTGCTACTGCGGTTTAAGTGAAACTCCTATTTCAAATTCGCATTGTTTAGAAATGATCGCACGCACAAGATAAACAGGCAATGTTGTGTGACCGTGGATTGGGTCAATTTCGGATTGGAGTTAAATTACCAATGAACCGAATTAAAATGCAACATTTGCAATGCGCTTATTGTTTATTTAAACAAATCTGGCAGAGCGGGTTGGTTAAGGCAAAATAATGTACGTGACTATTGTGCACGCACTTTTGTTTATTTTGCAAATATAGGACTGCGCTTTTGGCACACACTTGAAACTTGTGCTACAATAATATATGTACATACATATATATGTATGTATGAACTGAAGAGCTTTTAGTATCAGATGTTGCCAATAGGTCAATGTAACCCTATTTCAATTCAAGTGTATTACTATACAACTTTAAATTGGTTTAGTGACCTGTTTCATTTGTAATAAAGTGCCGCATATCTTATAAGAAAACAAAAAAATGATTTCTTTCTGCGTACTTATGACACGCATTCATTTGTTGAAATGTGTCTCCACCCTAAATTACAACAAATACATTTCAACGTTATATACGATATATATGTATGTACAGACTTATGTACATACGTACAAAATATATATAATGCGACAAAATTCATGGGTTTATTTTCAAAACAAATCAAAGAAAGCGCGTCATTTAAAATAGAATTTGTAAACGTCTTTTTCAATAAGCTAGAATATTTATTCGATAAATCTATTTTTAAATGACTTATCAATTGTTAATAGTCAATAATTTTTTTTTTAGCATTCACTTAAAAAATTCAGTGCTGGTCACACCTTTGTTTACATTCACATCGGGAAGATGCCAACTTGCTTGAGTAATGCCAACTTGCTTGTAATAAAAACTCCTAAATAATCGATAAGCAAAAGCATCACATGTCGAGCGCCATTTTTGTTTTCGATATTAGTGCATATCGAAATACACAAAACGCATCACACATACAAAGGCAAAAAGAAAATAAGCAGGCTGCGTACGAAAAGTTGAGAAAATTTAATAAACGCTACCAACGGCAAATTTGTGCTAAAACAAATTAAACAATAAGTTTTCTGTGTGTGTCGTCCCAATAACAGCAGCAAGATAACCAAGTTTAATATACGTCTAGATAACATCATGTCGAAAAATAAAAAATTGTCGCTATCGAGCGACTCGACAGAGAAATTTATCTACAAGCCTAAGGATTTAATTTGGTAAGACACCCGGTTACCACTCCAAAGAAATTATATTCTAAACGTGACAATAAGGATAAAAACACTTATTGTGCAAACTTTGTAGCTAAATTGTGGCAAGAAAAATAAGGCGAATGCACATAACCTCAATTGCCGCTGAGTTGGGCAAGCGAAAATTGTCGAGAAAAACGGTGTAAAAACATTTATATCGCGATTAAGCAGCTATTATTAAAAATAATGGAAACCATTTCAATATTTTAAATGCTACTGTGAATTGAGCTAATGTTGCATACGTATTGTAGTATTGACTTGTAGTTGCGTTGGCGCTTTTTCGCGCGCGCGCGCTATTTTAATAGTTTGTAATTAAATTGTGTTAAAACAAATCTTATATATAAATTTGTATTCCAATTGCAGGGCTAAAATGAAGGGATTCACACCTTGGCCAGGCATGGTAAGCATTATTGTAATTACAAATGTTGCTATCGACGGCGACGTTGCTGCCTCTGCCGCTCCCGTGTTTGTTTTCGACTGTACTTTTTTTATGCAGCAGAGGCGTCGTCGCTGCTTCTGCCGCTGCTGCTGTCGACGTCATAACGCACTTGCAGGCTTCGACAATATTTGTTGTTTGTTGTAAATGGAATGCGTGTGACTATTTGTGTGTGTGTGGGAAGTGTGCCCAGCGTAGCGTTGCTATCAGCAGCGACTGCATGTCTTTTTTCTGCTCAATTTGTGTTAACTTTAAATATAATAGCTTTCTTTTATGTACAGTACAATGTGTAAAAAAGTAACGTTGCTTGGACTTTGATTACATGCATGTGTGTGTGTGTATCTGTTTGTTTGCTGTGCGAGCTAAAGCGATTAGTGTTTAATTTATTTGAGAGCATTTAAGCAGTATACAAAATTGTAAATGGTATGTTTTATAGATTGTCGAGCCACCGCTTGATCTGCTCAGTCAACAGCGACGTGCAAACACCAAATGTGTTTTCTTCTTTGGCTCTCGCAATTTGTAAGTAATTGTTATAAATAAATATATGAAAGTATTCTAACCCGATTTGGATATTGCAGCGCATGGATTGAAGAGCACAATATTAAACCGTTCGAGGGACCATGGAAGGACGAACTAGCCAAAGTGAGCAAACCGGCCGCTTTTCGCATGCGATGGCCGATATTGACAAATATGTGGACAATCCCACGGAGATTGATGGTCAAATCGATGTCAGTTGCGGCATGGGCAACCATGCCACCGAGGCGGACTTTGACAAGATTCGCGATGGCCTCGACAGCGATGAAAATCCCGATGCAGCGGTGGCTTCCGATACCAACAACGGCGTTGTACCGCATGTAGTTGGCAGCCCAGATGATGAGTCCGAAGTACCGCCTTTAGCCAGCGAGAACAATGCGAATGCCGTCGCCGGTGCAACGTCTCCAGTTGTGTCGACAACGCCAACGGCCAAGAGTCAAGTGAAACGCACACCGAAAGCCAAATCAAGCGCTGCGGTCGCTGTAAGCAGCAAACAGGCAAATAAGGCAGCATCAGCGAAATCGGCCGCAGCTCAGAAGCGCCGCGTCTCCTCGCATTTAACGCCAACTGGTCTTTTGGGATCAAGTGGCAAGCGCGGGCGTCGCGTTGCCTCCGGTGATGTTGATCAGTATGAGAGTCCGGGTGGAGATTACGATGGCGCCAGCTCATCATCGTTGGCAGCTCGTGCGCGTATAGACACAGAAACCTTTTTGGGCACTTTAACCAAGCGAGCACCAAATGCAATTGCATTGTTGGATCGACCGGTTGTTACGCGACCGGAGACGAAGACCATTGACATGAACTCGCGCTCCAATACGTTGGCAGATCGCGACATTGTGGCATCGGATCAGATATTTGGTTTTCTGGGACTGGGCATGATGGGGTCAACCATTGTAAAGGATTTGATCTACACAGGGCATAAGGTTGTGGTCTGGAACCGCACCATTGATAAGGTGAGTTCGTGTGCTTATATTGCAGAATTTAATACATTTATATACATGTTATTTCTGGATTGCAGTGCCAGCCCTTTGTGGAGGCTGGCGCAGAGGTGAAGGATACACCCATGGACGTCGTGGAGGCGGCAGATATCATATTCTGTTGTGTATCAGATCCCAAAGGCGCCAAAGATGTAAGTTATCAAATAACCTCGTTTTCTTATATATTAATAAGTATTCCCTGTTTACTGATGCAGCTCGTGTTTGGCAATTGTGGCGTCCTGCAGCTGAAAGATTTACGCAATAAAGCATATGTGGAGATGTCCACAATTGATCCGGACACTTCATTGGATATAGGAGAGGGCATCAAGCAATGTAATGGCCGCTATCTAGAGGCTCAAATCCATGGCTCTCGACAGGAAGCCGCCGAAGGCATGCTTATCATTTTGGCCGGCGGTGATCGCTCAGTCTTTGAGGAGTGCCATTCCTGCTTTAAGACTATTGCCAAGAATACATTTTTCCTGGGCAGTAAGTTGAGAATGCCATTTTATTTCATTAAATGTTCCTGCTCACTTACAAATATTAAAATTGGAATTATTATTATCATCCTAGCAGATGTTGGCAACGCCTGTAAAGTGAACCTCATTTTGCAGACCATTCTGGGAGTCAGTCTGGTTGGCTTGGCAGAGGCGTTAGCTTTGGGTATGTATTTACCTTCGTTGTATTACAACATATGAAATCATATCATAATATATTTAATTGCAGCTGATAGATTTTCCATTTCGTTAAACGATATAATAGACATATTCGATTTAACTTCTATGAAATCACCACTGCTGCTGGCCAAGGGCAAGGGTAAGAAATGAAGACGATTACAATTTATTTCAAAGATTTAATTGTGTTTCTTTTGCAGAAATGGCCAAAGGCGATTTTAATCCGCAACAGCCATTGAGTCATATGCAACGCGATTTGCGACTTGTGCTCAACATGGCTGAGAATTTGGATCAATCGATGCCCGTGACGAGCATTACAAACGAGGTGTTCAAGCATACAAAACGTTTGGGTTACAGCGAGCATGATTCGAGTGCTGTATTCGTAAGATCCAGATTTTAACATTTAGTTAACACGACTACCATTTAAACTATACTTTATCATTTAGTTTAAAACCCGTACACATATACTAAACACACACCGCCCCATAATATATATATACATATTTATATATATTTATGAATTCAAATTGACAAACTGACCCACAAAACACACATACCAATTGAGAAACGTTAAAGGAAATGTTTACATAGATGCAAGCAAATGAATCATATTTGTGTAATTGCGATTTGAAATTCTACTTCTAAGCTCTTCATATCTCTTTCCCAACTTGCTGCAAATTTTAAACAATTAAATAACGCTCATTCACATACACAGCAACAACTAGGATGACTTCAATGCTAATTAAAACTAGCATTCGAGCCTAAACCGTAGTGGGCAGGCGATTAGGTTCGCCTTGGGCTGAAACTAAAGAACGGGCACTTGGCGCCAGGGTTTGAAAAAGCTATGAAGACACGACACAGCAAAGGTGGAGGTTTTTGAAGAATATTGAAGATCGTTCCGACGAGCTCAGATAGCTAAGGCGCCACATTGACGTAAAGATCAAAAATAGATGCATGATGAAGTATGATAATGTGTATATGCGGACAGTTGTATGCCTTGTGCGTTATAATATAAAACTCTGATGTTAATTTTAAAATTTATTATTATCATTATTATTGTTTTTGATTTCGGTACCCAAAATATCAGCTGTCGCCGTTGTGCGGGCAACTTAAAAAAAATAATTTAGATTCGCGCCTAGGAAGGAAATCACAAAATTAGGCAAATTTTCTCTTTCAATATTTTTTTCCCAAATCCATAAATTGTATATGAATTTATGAATGTTGCAAGGGTTAGAATAGATCACTAGAGTGCAGAATCGCTACAATGTACTAATAAAATCCAGTGGTATTTACAATACTGACTATCATTTCTTACCAGATAAATAAACGTTCTTGCAAACAGACTAGAAAAAAATTAAATAAAGTCATTTTAAATTATTTTTACACAATTTATTATATTTATTTCATGTAAATGGAAAGTTAACTGGTTAGTTGGTTGCAATTGTCAATTCCGGTTCTTAGCGTTTACAAAATTGTAAATCACAGTACCCCTTCTACCTTTTTGTTCGTACACGGCGCATGCTAGCAGTTACACACACAATTTAGTTTAAAATATACAAAAAAAAAAAAAAATGAAAAACAAATAGGAAAACAAAAAGTTTCTTAGATAGTTTACTTTGCACATAAATTTTAGTATGCATATTTGCCATATGCAAGAACTGCAATAACAACCATGATTTCGTGGTTTTCGTTTAATATCATTGAAACATATACAATAATACACATTTATACACTCAAACAAATCACATCCACACAACCGCACTCAACAAAAAGAAGAAATAGAAAAAAAGAAAATTGAAAAAGAAAGAATACAACATGTAGTGTAAACTTTTTAGAGCCAAGAGAGTTTCGAGGGATCTATAATAATAATAATAAGTAATAAATATATATGTATATATACAAACACAAATATATATATATATATACATATACTATATATAAATAAATATATTTTACTTATTATTTAGTCTGTATTTTGTTGTAAAACAAAAAATAATAAATAAAAGAAACCTTAATTTTTAACTATAATTCCCTAATTTGTAGCTATTGCTACGTATTAACTGTAAGTGCTTATTCACCTGTGATTTTGACAATTCAAAAATATTTGGAGACGGAGTTGCCTTTCGATATGTAGTAGAAATATTGGAGTTACAAGGATTTCAGATAAGAGAATTTATTAATTCTCTTTCCTAAGCTTGACTGACATGTGGCAGCAAATATGGCGGAGCATGGCTTTGTTCCTTCTAATAGCAATCCCCATTACAGCCGCCTATAGGGATCACGATGTGCTGCATTTGATGAATCTACAAGTGTACATGAATAGCGAAGTGCCATACGGAAATGAGACGTTTGTGGTGATGGCCATGTCCGTATTTCCAAGAGATACCGTACGACTACGCCTTTACGCAAAAAGCTACCTGTTGGCATATCTTCTGCTCGGTGCTGATGAACAGACAATGCCACCTAAATTCGAGAAGACGCGCCGCATTAGCAATGTTTTGAAGGAGCTTCAAATAAAACCACCACAACCTGTGCTTTACGAAACTGCGTATTTTGCAAAAGTGGCATCAATATTCTGGGATGCTGACGACGATCTAATGACTCTGACGGCAGTGATTCCCAAAAAACCCATGATCCCCGAAGTTACTGTAGAGGTTGCTTTCAAGGTTACTCTGCCTAATTACTGTGTGCCATTGTTAAAGATGATACATTGCGGCGTTGCCCAGAATCCCCAGGAAGTTGTCCCGACTCGCAGCACATCACTAACTACGATATTCAAAGAGAAATGCAAAATTCATAATGTGACATTAACGTGGACCATTTACGATCTGTCCGAGATGGGTGAGTTTGGATTGCTTGAACAACAATGCCGTTATTTCAGAAAGTATTTGTTTGCAGAATTATTATATTTAATTCGGAATCAACGCATGATTTTTACTTTAAAGCGTTTCAGCCTGACTCAAGTGGCAGCTGCTCATGAGCTCTGGCGAAATCTTTTCGTGATCAAACCTCAGGGCGTCTATGAAGGCATTCCCTTCATGGCCCGTTGCTATGTGGAGATGGTACAATCCAAGGTCGAGGCAATTATTCACGGTGGTCGTAATCGCGAAGCGAATGTAGCAGACGCACTTTTAATGGATGGATCATCTAGTCGCGATCACTCGAAGCCCAAGAGGATTCGACAATTTAAAGCTTATCACTGGACCTGTACATCAGAAGACGATTATACAAATCGGCTTTGTAGATCGCCAATGAGGTTTAAAGGTGCCATTTAATTTAGAATTGCTGAATTTGATCGAGTCATGCATACATATAATCGAATTCTCTGCCTATAGGCTCAAAACTTGTAATACCCAGGGATAAATTTCTTGTCAACTGTCAATACGATTTCACATTGACGGTGGCTGCCGATAACAATCGAATGATTAGGTCAAAGGCATCCCAATCGGTACAAATGGTTAAATACGGTGTACTCCATGTGTCGATTGTTTGCATGTCGAATTGCGCCAACCGTCAATACAACCCATTAAACAAGGTGCGCCTTAGGGCCAGGTGCCTGAATTGTGGCACCGAGACCATCAAATATGCATGGTATGTTGGCGACCAGTATACCCTCAGCTCTGAGAATATGACGATGCATGTGCGAACGATGGGAACGATGGCCAACATTAAGGTAGTCTTGCAGCTGGAAGATGGACGCAAGGGAGAGGATCAGACGGACCTAATGAAGACAGTGGTTCCTGTTGGCGGCACGTGCGAAGTGAATCCAAAAGCCGGAGTTGAGGCCAGGACTCCTTTTTTTGTCTGTTGCAGCGACTATGTAACTGACCATAAACCCATCGAGTTTTTCTATTATGCCGATCGTGTGTTGCTCAACAAATGCTTGCAATGCAATTGCCCAGTGCATCTGCCACATAATGTGAATCAGATCAAAGTGCTGATATGCGATAGCTTGCTTACGTGCCGCACGAATTTCGTGGATGTAGAAGTGACGCCACTTGAAGATCCTGTAATCGATACCCCAGAGGAGATATGGCAATACATCACAGAGGAGCCGAACGATATTGTAGACATGATGGATCGTGGTTTAAATATGCAATTTTACCAGACACTCGAATCGTTGGCTTGCCGCCTCAATACTGCTGAAGCTGGAGAGGTATTGATGCGAGCCTTTGAGAACGCTTATCCCGAATCTCTGATTACGCTCGGCAAGTTGGCCAACTTAACGCAAACCTTCGGTAAGAGGTTTACGCCCATTAATATCCGGGAGCATAACTTGTTGACCAAATCGTTGGCCAAACTAAACGAAAACTTTCAAACACTGTACAACAATAGAGGGCGAATAGAGATGGTTGAGCAGCCATATATTAACGTGACCGTTGCTTGTGTCACCGTCTACGAGATGATGGATCGCATTAATCGGAAAATACCACGTCCACCGCAACATATATACGATGAATATCGCAAAGCAATCAATGATAATAAACTGCAACAGGATGTTATTGATCGACTCAAGGAGGAGATAAATGCTTTCGACGATGAGGATGCTAAGAACCGTTCGCTACGCTGGTTGAATGCCAAGTGGGAAACGGAACGGCTCTATCGATTCCTAGACTTGGCTCGACAACATGGTTTGCAAGGGGATCCCTCTGAAGTAGGTTTGGAGGCCGTTTCCCTAGAAATTCAGTGTTTTTATATTGAAGCAAATCGTCACTACAATATCAAGACTAGCGATAGCATGCACGTTGTGTTTTTCTCACCCGAACTACTGCAGGAAAGCAAGGAACCTGAGACCAATTACATTTGCCTTAAGGTCCTCTCGACAACACGCGAACTTTATTGGTGGTATCCAGAGGAGAAGCAACCCAGTGCCGTGCTGCTCTCTGTGCGCATCTATGTGTATGAAGACCAGTTCAAGGAGGAGCGCCGCTTGTACGACAGCGACATTCGATTCGTGACTACTGTGGGCAAGTACAAACCAGCCCTGGACAAAAACGACTCTATTAGTAAGCGCTTTGATTGCAATTTCTATTATGATTTCGTTTGTTTAATCTCTCATATTTCAGGTGTAGGTGCAAAGATAAAAGTAAAAAGTGACATGACGGGTGACCTAGGCATAGACTTTGGCCAGAATGTCGCACGTAGCCAGACAATGGAGGAGGACGATGACCTCATCTTCCCATCGGATGGTTTGTGTATTAATAGTTTCGAAAAGTGATTCACAATATACTCAATGTATTTAAATCGCAACACAGATAACAAGCCTCAAAATAAGGGCCGTAAACCTAATTTAGATGATGAGGAAGATGAATATGTGATCTCGGATGCGGGAAGATTTATTCATTGCCTGGAGTCGGGCACAGTAGACTACATGCAACAGGTGCGCCTGTATCGCGTTAGTATTGAGGGCCATGCGATGGTAACGGTGCGCTTTAAGGAGTCGTCGCATGAACTGCAAGTGCTGCTCTACATCGGGGCGAGACCAAGATCATGGAGGGATAGAGTGTCCAAGGCCAGTTGCTTTGTGCCCTCCAATTCAAGCAACAAGATTATGCTCATTCGCAATAAATGTTCTGAAACCAAACGGGCCTATATGGCAATGCAGATCAATGGCGCAGAAGATTACCATGAAGACGAAGACACGCCGGTGCCCAATGGTCCGGCTAGCTATGCATTTGTATTCCAGGAGCGCAGCTGTGATTATTGGAAATACAGTTTGTCAGAGAGCTCGCAGCACTGGTCTCACGACCTTTGCTATCCCATACTGGAGTTCCAGAAGAAGGGCACTCTCCATTGCGAATGCACTGTACTGGGCACCTATACCAGCTATGTATATCATATCCCAGCCACTGCAGTGCCATTGGACGCGGGTCGTATACACATGAATAAGGTGTTGCTTGTTTTCTATATCGTAATCTTTACACTGATTTTCATTGGGCTGCTGGTGCTGGTCATTTGGTTCAATAAGCGACCCACCAAGGCGGTTATTTGTGATATGAGCGGCTTGAACACAGAATCTGGTCGGGATGTACATGATCTATTGATATTTGTGAAGACTGGTGGACGCATCAATGCCCAAACTACGGCCACGGTGCGTCTCATCTTTCAGACCACTCAACGGGCCGAATTACAGTTCACAATCATGCAGGATCCAGAGCATCCTAAGCTAACTCGGAATTCCACGTACGTGCTTCTGATTCGTACACGTGACATCCGTATTCCAACTCGAATTGCGGTTGCTCACAACAATGCGGGACGCTATCCTAGCTGGTTCTTGCGACGCATCGAATTGGTGGATCTGCAGCATCAGATGAGCCAAGTGTTTATAGTCAATCGATGGGTGCGCCAGAAGTTTCTCATCCTCAGCTCGTCGATGGTTCTTAGGTTTGGAGACAATCGCGTAGTCGAGAAGTGGCGGGAAAGATTCTTATCCTCGTTCGAAGTGTTGTGGATCAATTGGGGGCTTTGGCATCCGTTGACCGGGAAATGGCGAGATAGCAAGTCCTGCAACAGTTTGTCGCGAGCCCAGCGAGTTTGCGTATTTGTAAGTAAGATGATGGTCATCTACTGCATTGTCGTCTGTTTGTTTGGACATTCGTCGCGGCATTCCGTCTATGAGGATCGCAAAATTACCATAAATGGCAAGAATGTATTGTCAATGTTCATCTATTGCTCCATTGCCACAAATTTAGTTCATTTTATTTTCGTTTCAATTATTCTATCAAATTAATCGAGCACTTAAATTTTTAAAGTATGTAAGTATTTATGTTGATACAAAAATTTTAATGTATTTATTTCGAAAAATAATAATTTACTTTTACAAGAATTCAAAACTTAATTATATTTTTTATCGGAGCGTAACCAGAGTTAAAACTTCTAAAATATACGTTTTAATGCCGAGTGTCAAAATACAGTAACTGCAATTATTGTCAGCTGGAACACTTCATATGGTATATTTGTAAGTTTACAAAATGTTTAGACGCCGTATAACATTTTTTTCACCACTTCTATCAAATTTAACATTTGTTTTTTTTAGGTTGTCACTGAATTATTTGTTTCAGTTAAAAGAATGTACGCAGCTCACCTTTAATAATACAAGAATATTTCAGTATTTTCGTTGGCGTTATTTAGTGCGTTGTGTATTTGCTTTATACAATTTTGTTTTTCCTCTTTTCGTACGCCAAGTTCGTCGGTCGTGCGTGTGTGGCAGAATATTAAAAAAAATTTTAGAATCAATTAATAAAAGCCTCTGATACAACGCAGCTGTTAAGCAACAATGTCGGAAAAGAAACGTGCACGTCGTCGCAAAGATGTAAGTCTGTGGCCAAAACGTAATTTAATGAACGCAGCCGTGCGTCGCAAAAACAAAATTCCATATCTTGCGTGATTGCTGCGTTTTAGTATGTTTTGTGCATATGGCTTGGTGCGTGCGTCTGTGTATATGCCACAGTCCAATTGGAATGATTATTGTGTTTGTTTTCATTTTAATCTGTGACATACCGACAACACAGGGCCTAAAATGCTAGCTAAATTGCTAAAATGATACGTGTATATTAAACTCATATCAGCGTATTTCAGCGGGGGCAAGTTCAATTCAAACCATGCGGCACAGCTACATATGAGTGTTTTGAATATTATGATGTTTTGTATACGCACACACACAAGAGGAAATATGAGAGTATATGCGTGGGAGATGCATCTGTGTACTGAGTTAAACCCCCTGCTGCTGCACGCGTCTATTATTAACTCTGTAATTCCAATTACTGCTGCCACATGATCGCTTAAAAATGCACTTTTGAGTCTTTTGTGTAGACAATTTTCCATTTACACAGCTTTATTTGTCAAAGAAGCAATAAACAACCCCCATTCGGTGGCACTCAGTATTCAACGCAATTCTAATACACACAATTAAACAGCTGTGTTCGGCTTGTAAACGTATTTGAAAATCTGGCAACCCTGCTGGTTTGGAAAGCTGTTGGTTGTCGGTTGTAAAGGAATGATGTGGAAGCAACAATGTGTTGGTGATCAACAGAGCGGCTGTTTATGATGAGGTGTAACGGTGATCATGAAATTACTCTCTTGGCTCTGGCTCTCTTACTGAGACTCATCTCGTCTCATGCTTGATCTTTCTCAGATGCACCCACTTATCAGCGGTTTGTTTTTGATTCTGCTGTTGCTCGTGCTCTTTTTTTTGTTGTTGGTGTAGTTGGGGAAAGTTTCTACCACAAATGTATGTATGAGTTGAATAGTGATCGTGTGCTGAGTGTGGATTGCCACTTGTTTGACCAGACAGCTTACAGCTCAGATTTAGTACTTTCTAGACTTGTTTAGCGATTGCTACACGTCACTTCATTTCACGGAAAAATAAAAACAACCCAATACTTATAGTATTTGCTATACTATCAAAATCAACAATATATTTAAATTGTAGCAATGAGTGAGGACGAGCGATTCTCGGACAGAGATCTTTACGAGGTTGAGGAGGAAGAAGAGGAACAGGAAATCTTCGACGATGGCTTGGTATTATTAATAATCAATATGCAAATATACCAACATAGATACAGACAAACGTAGTAACTCTATGTATGTATGTATGTCAGTCAGTCAAATGTACAGTGTGACGAAATGCGGAATTGGTGTCGTGGCCTAAATTCGTTACCTTAACGAAAAACAGTGAAATATCTCGTGTAAATTAGAAAAAGTTATTAAGAACTTGACTGAAAATGAAAGTATTTTTTATTTAAATTGAAATTAAACATCAAAATTCGTTGTTGATGTAAAACTTGCGGTACAGATTGATTATATTATAAAACAAGATTTTAATGTGCCTTATCTGACTTACTATAAATGAGGTTTTTGTATTTTGCCAAAGTTTTAAATTTTTTAATTGATTTGCCTCATTGATTACAGGAATATTCCGAGCCTGGCCAGCAGAAGGTGGAAAAGCCTTCAAAAGATGAAAAGAACGTGGCTAAATGGCTAAAGAAGAATGTGAAGACAAAGAAAACGAAGTTTCTGAGTCACATCGTCGAGTACTTCACTTCGAGCAAGGCCATCGATGCGCTGATGAAGTCCAAATTCGCGGAGGGCGATGCTCCATTGTTTACCACTAGGGAACAGGCAGTTGAATTTATGGATATTATGCTGGAACATAAGTTCTTCCATCGCGCCAAGAAAGTTCCGGTCACATTAGACGAACTTCGCGGCAAGTCGGAAAAGAAGTCGGACTCTAGCAAAGCGCAGGATAAAGAGAAGGAAAAGAACGATGGTAAATCAAATGCAAAGTCCTCTAACTCATCGTCAGAGAAGAAAGATACCGATCCAGAGGGCGATGGTGGTAATGGAGTGCAAACCATCGTAGCTGACAAGAAAGAGAAAAAGAAACGCAAAATCCGCCTGGACATGCATCCAGAACAAATATTTGTAGATGGCTCTGAAGCATATGTTTGGATCTTTGATCCCATCCCATTACACTACTGGATATTTGGCTTCTTATTGCTGTTGGGCGCCGTTGGCATTTGCATGTATCCGTTATGGCCACCAATGCTACGCAAGGGCGTCTATTACTTGTCCATAACCGCAGCCGGATTCCTGGTCTTCATACTGGCTCTGACCGTTGTACGTTTGATTATATTTACGATCGTGTGGGCGCTGACTGGCGGCAAACTGCATTTCTGGATCTTTCCGAATTTGACCGAAGATGTGGGTTTCTTTGCTTCATTTTGGCCGCTGTATGAGGTTCGTGAGCTCAATTTTTCGATAATTAGACATTATTATCAGTATACATTTTTACAGAGTAATTATGTAAGCGATACATCCGCATCAACATCATCTAAGTCAGAAAAGAAATCCAAATCAAAATCGAAGAAAAAGGAGAAAGATAGCGATGCCGAGGATACTGTTGTAGATGGTGATGGTGACGTTGAGGGCGATGCGGACGCCTTGCCACTTGAACCGGAAAAAATTGAGCAAATCAAAGAGCACGATGCCGATATGGAAGTGCGTAAGCGACGTAAGGTTGGCGCTGACGATTATGAGGAGGATGATGATGATGATGTTGGCGGTGATGCGACTCAAAATGATGAGCGCGAAATGTCATCTTCACGATTGGACGCCACGGCACAAGCCAAGGATACCAAAGCTGGGTAAGCAGGTTGCATCAATTTGCGTATCATTAACGTTTCTCAACGCATTTGCTCGAATATTTAATTTATGGATCTATCGGTTTCAATATAAAACATATGTATGTATATGCTTTTATGCAAGTCATGTCACATTAACTTTAGTTGTTGTGTATATTGTTCCTTAATAAATTATACTGTATGATTTCAAGACACATTATGTGTTATTATTCATAATATTCTTTTACATTCACTTAATCTTGATTTGCGAATTATTTAATTATGTAAATTTATTTAAAGCATGCATTATTCTCCTTCATAATCGATCAAAACGGTATTTGGTGCGTAATAAAGAAGCAAATTTGTTGGACCAAGTGCAATTTATCGTAATTGAAATAATCTCTATTACAAGAATGAAATCTAGAGAAAAAAGTTAACATTTAAAAAAATGTTAAGTAGTAATTAATTAATTAATGTGGTATTCATATAATCTATGACTCTCATGCAATTTGAGTATAAACTCCAAACAGTTCCATGAATCTCGAGTACCGGTTACCATTTTCTTGTTAACTTATTTGAGCAGCTCTGGTTGCAGTCTGCTTTAAGTTTCTAGAGTTTTCTAGCAACTTTGTAAAGTGTGGATATTTAAATCAAGACTAATACAATTCACAATTAACTGAGTAAGTTTTATTAGTTTGACCTAACATAACCCATATATACATACACAAACTCACAAAGAAAATGTTTTGTCATATGTACACTTTCGCATTAAAAATTGTATTATTTGCTTTAAGTAACAGGCTCACTATATGTATCACAACGCACTAATGATAACTTTCTTTCTTGCAGCACACCCCGCAATTCGGAATCAGACTCTGAGAGCTCTAGCAAAGATTATGAGATAATTAGTTCAAGTGAAGTGCAAAACGTTGCGAGCAACTGAGGGGAAAAACATTAATAATTTAAAATAAAGAAAAAAATCACAATAAATCTATGCTTAATGTATTTAAATGATCCACATCCGATTCTAGCTAATTGATAAGGCAGAGAGAAACAATTCGTGTTAATTCCAAAACAGAAATAAGTATGATATGTGTCGGGCTTTTCTGCGCATAATACAAAAGAATTCATGTGAAACTGTATTTGATATTATTTTCTGATATTGTGCCTGAATACATGACATTTCCTAACAATAATGTTAACAAAGATAATGGCCAGAAGCATTTTAGAGATTAACTTTTTATTTTGTTGTGTTTGCTGAAGGCTAAAAAAGTTCTCAAAGTGTTTGCTTTTTAATTTCATAAAGATGCAAAAATACTATAAATATTTTAGAGAAATATACGCAACTCAGAAAATGTTTTCATTAATATTATTTGATTCCGAGTGGCAGGCAACGATTGCAATTGATGTTTATAATGTGCAAAATTATGATTATACAATATGTATATGAAAATATACTTATACAATATATTTAATGTACTATCGATCAGTTACTTTAAATGTAATTAACGAAAGTAACATTGAAATTAGTAGTTTAAACACCTTAATAATTATGATACGATTAATAAAGCTAGGCAATTCTGATGTGAGAAATCTTCAACAAAATAGTTTTTTTTTGTTTTTTAATTAAATAAATGGTCAACGAATGGATTCTTAAGAAATATAACTTATAATTCATCTTTAAACTGTCGCTCTACATGATATTGATCCAATAAATGATTTAAAAAGTGCCACGAATGTTGAGGAAACAGCAAGCCGAGTATAATAGTTGAACCAGCAATCTAAAAAATTTGGATATGTAGCAGTGAAAAATGTAAGAAATACAATACTTACAAAAATAAGACACCGGGCTAGCCAATAAACCAGCCAGAAAAATATGCTAACCAAGATACTTAAAACAGCAGCCGCAGAATTTCGGTAACGTAGGGAAATTCCTTGTTTAACAATTTGTGGAGAGCTACACATCTTCTGGGAAATAAATCAAATAACTAATGAAACCATAATATATCATTACACAATTTTACCTTTAATACTATCTTAAAATATATTATTCTGTTCCTATTGCTGTTATTTTGATATATACACAATCTATGCTCTATTGTAGGTTAATCCAAGTACTATGTCCCAAAACTCGATTCAATTTAAAAGACGAATAGGTTTGATCATCATTTCGTGGATTTTCTTTTGAACTAATTGATTGCTTATCCACGTATCCTGCACTTCACGTTTCGTTTGTGCATTATCATCTTCGTCTGTCGATCTATCGTAGCTTATTGCAGACTTTAACTCCTGCATTGTTTTGGACTTTTTGCGCCGCTTTCTATAACTAAACGCATTACCTGGCCACACTGCAAGCAGGTGTCGTTTTGAAGGTGTTTTATTGCTCTCCGATAAAGAATCTTCAAAATATTTACTTGATTCTGATGTAGTCGAAAGCTCAATATTGTATTCGTTTGCTTTTATTTGTCTTGATACAACTTTTCGAATATCAGGAATTCGGAATTCGATTAATCCGCAATGTTTATTTAATCTTAAGTTCTCGAGTGTGGAATATTCTACACGCCCCATTTCTACGATACATGAAGTCATCTTGGGTTTAATAATCTCACTACACTCAAAGCGAATTGTTTCAATGGTGCTCGCCACCTGGTAGACGGTGTGAAGCTTTGGCACTTTGTGGATCAGTCTTCTTTGCAGGAGTTCCAAAAGTTCAATATCTCTTTGTAGAGGTGCTGACTTTAGTCCATCAAACACAGATCCTACTGATGTATTGCATGATTCGAAAATGGTTGAAGTAGTTACAGATTCTTCCGAATTTTGTTGAACATTTTGAATACGTTCCTTAAGGCTAAACGATTTCTTTGACTCTTCATTGACTGAGGAATATTTATTCTCGAAGGGTTTGGTTAAATTCATAGCTTGCATCTTAGTGTTGACATGTTTTTCATGGCATGTTTTCGGTGCTGACTTGATGGTTTGCTTATCATGCATCTTTAAGCAGTTAGACATAGATAGTCTTGCAGTCTGCCTTGTATTGGAATCACTAGGATAGAATCCGCAATTCTTCTTGTACTCTACTTGGCTTACCCGATGTAAGCCACATTTTCGACAGTTCCGATTATTACTATTAGATGATACAATTTGATTTATCGATTTCTTACCCTGAAAGTTTGTTTTTTTTTTTGGAAACTGATTTATGGCACCGTAGTGTAGATTCTCCCCACTTTTAAGTGGTTTCAATTCATCTGTAACGATTGAAATTACTGCAGAATCGTCTAAAGCTGTTGTACTTTCTGTGGAGTGTTTGTTCTTAAAGAATCTTGTAATGAAGGACCATATCGATGTACCGCCGTTACCTGGAAGATGTGATTTCGCTCTTTTTTCTAGGCATTTGGCATTATTTCCATTGGACAACACATTAATATACTTTGCATCGCCAGCAGATTTATTTGAAGTATTTAAATAAAACTCATTAGACATGTCATTGGAAATGTGCAATTCTGGCAAGGGAGAGTCTGCACTAGTCTGCAAATTGTCCTCAATGTCGTTATTGAGTATTGTTGAGGGAATACTATTATTATTGGTGCCTTCAATGTGCAGATTCTTCACAAATTGGAACAGAACCTTCACAGATTCATTATGCTTATCGATAATCCCGTCCGACTTCACCGGGGCATCCATTAAGGAAGCGTCTGTTTGGGCCAATAACGCGTTCGGATCGGGTGTTGCATCATCTGTTGGATGTTGATCTATTAGCCATAGAAGTTTTTCCATTATGGCGGTGGGATCGGCATCATTTGATTTCTTGGTAAGCTCCGGTTCCTCATCGTCGCAACTGCGTACCGGCTCCTGTCGCCCGGGCAGCGTTGAGTTGGTACTCTTGTGGCTACTGCTAGAGGCGCTGTTGTCAGACAGACCCGACTGTGCCACAGCGTTCATCTCTCGCATTTGAAGTGGCGGACCCACAGTGTAACTGTGATATTGACGCTCAGCGGGTGGTGCCGTTGGCATATCGAAATGCGCCGACGATGTGGAGCACTCACTGCTTGGCTCCGAACCAAATGTGGATAGTTTAGTGCTGGGCAAATGGTTCCGGTTTTGAATATGTAAAGCTCTCGGCTGAAGCAGCATTTGGCGAACACCCGGCCCGACAAGCGCATCCTCAGAGGGTCCCTCGTAGCTATTAAATGGTGAGAATTGACTAGCACAGCTGCTGTCTTTGGACATATTTTGTTTGGCTGGAAGTCCACCGCCTTTGGCACGCACCTTATGATCTACCAAAATCTGGGACACCACACGCGACAACGGTGGCAAGGGGCGGCTGTAATGGGAGCATAGAGGGCGATGAAGGTATGGTCGCTTCGAGATGGCACCGCTGGCCACATCCGTGATGGGTTTGTCCAGAGGTATAAAGTCGCTCCCAAGTAAATTCTCCGGCTGGGGGTGACGTGGCGGCCGAGTGAACCCATTTTGGGCAAAAGCCACAGGTTTGGGCATATTATTGTCGGGTGGCTCCCAAACAGATTCACTGCCGTTGACTGGCGGCGAATTAGAAGGCGGTGGTGAGGGGGGCGGTGGTGGTGCCATTGGCTCCACATAGTTGTTTATCATTTCATCATGTCGCTTGGCGTTCAATCTTTTTGGCTTCCGGTAGTGGCCATGGCGACCCATGTACACTCTGTTGCTGGTGCTGTCCTTGACTTTGGGTTCCTGCTGAACTATCGACGAAGGCTTCGATTGGCGACCGCACTTTAGACAATTGCTGTTTAAGTAAACAGACTTTGGCTTCTTGGCCGTCTTGTTCAGCTTCTGGGGCATCACATACGCATCAGATTCCTCCACAACCCGTTGCACTGGTTGCCTATGCTCTGTTTCAGGCTGCTCCTCATCACTGGACGATGTGGAGCAAGCCTGTGGGCGCCTGCGTCGACCGCACACCTCGCACCAAACCTTGGGAGTCGGCGCAACGTGGAGAATTGAGCGCGGCAACTTCTCACAGAGACACCAAAGCGTTGAGGATCTGTACATTTTATTTTGCGAGTAAAGCGAGTACAGTTCATATAATCGAAACATTCAACAAATAATTCGATTTCGTCTCGAACACAAATTTTTGTTGTGCTTCCGGAAAATTCCAGAACTCTACTGGATGCTTTTGTACTAGTCTAAAAAGCTTGCTTTTGTATAGGAATATTTTGTGAGATAAACTTTCTATAATGATAGACTTTGAACACAAATATTGAGATGACTGTTTTATGCAACACGTTAAAAATGTAATTTCGCAATAAGTTTAGATTTCAGTGTTATAAAACAGCGTATGACTAATCGTATTTCCTTTATGTTCATTCGGTTACAATTTGGTTTCGCAATAAGTTCAGATTTCAGTGTTGCAAAACAGCGCAAGACAATCGTATTTTCGTAATGTTCATTTACAGATACAAATTGGTTCACAAAAATAAGGCACAAAGTTTGTACTACAAACTTAATATTGCTAAACAAAGTATACATATGTATACTATATTTGATTATGTATGTCTGTAATATTACTATGTTTGACGGTGTTTATAGTTCCACTGATGAAACTTTTTGTTTCCTCTTGTGTTAAGTTTGGACCCTACTCGAAATATATTCTGAACAAGTGTACGCTTTACAAATGTAAATGAATGGTTAGAAATTGAAGATTTTGTAGATGCAAAACTATTGTAAACTCGTATATAGTATGTAGATCTCAGATTTGCTTAATTATTAATATTACTCACAATGCCATACACGTACATATGTGTGTACATACTCACATTTTATGAATTAATAATTGCTCATACTTTTAATATTGGAACATATATATTTTTTTTATTATTGTTTCATAAACAACCACGACCCACGGACTAATTCAATTTTCCTGTGTTTCATTGATTTCTTGGTTGCACTTGCAGTCTCTCTCTCTCATACATACAATATAGGTATGTTCATACGTGCATGTGTGAGTGCATTGCGTGTATTATAAAATACTTTTGCATGTATTTGGAGTTACATAAGTGTAAGTGTACATACATACATATGTATGTAGATTTATGGACACATGGCTTGCGTGTCATTCTAAGTAATTTTCGATGTAGTTTGTGCAATTATTAAACTAATCAACAAGTGGCGTTGAAATACATTGAAATATTTAGGCATACTTATCTATTTGTAGAAAATTAAATGGTTTGGGAATTTAGGAAAAGGCATTAAAAGCAATTATCAAGCCAACTGATTAGATAATTTAATTAGTTAAAATACGAAACATTTACATATATTTATTTTTGTATGTGCAGTCAAGTATGTATGCTTTACATGAATTTCTGTAATGTCAACAACTTGTTCTTCTGATTGATTTGTCATATTGTAAATGTGTTTCATTCCTCTTCAACAAACAACTATACCAATTAATCAAATATTTAATGCTGACGACTAAGACTTGCACGATATCTATCAAAGTTACTGATAGACTTTGACTTTCGCAGACTATAGATATTGATGTGTCCTTATACACACATATAATATAACGAGTTGCAGGATATTTAAAGCCAAAAAACGCATTAAAAGACCATTGGCCGCAGTCTGCAATCGCTCGCTGGGCATTTCCGGCTCATTGGATAGCGAAGGCAAAAGGCGTTTGGTTTAGAGTACGCAATGAATGCACCGAGAACTCGCACTCGTACTCACAACGAGTTCCCAAATCAAGTGTAACTATAAATTATAAAAGCATCCGTTATACGATTACGTGCACCCATTTTGAATGAAAGGGCAGCTGTCGGGGATTTATGTTAGCGATTTGCCCATAAAAATATGTATGTACTATATAACAAATGATTATCACAATTCTCAATTACTATATTATATCATAGCCGTCTTTTCTGGGCGTCTAATTGTATGAAGTATTCTGTATTGGGAATTCCTTATAATAACAACACCATCAAACTGCAATTCGTTGGCTGATGAGGGAGGTCGCCGCCTCGAAAATCAGTAAAAAGTTTCTTGGTTGCTGGCGCAGGCATTTTAATGCATTTTTATTGCAATACTTTTAGTGTTCCTTTATTTTCGACATTTTTACTTTGCTCTGGAATTTTCAGTATGTTCTCTTTCCGGGTTTCTTTTTTTTTTGTGTTGTTTTTTTCTGGCTGGCGTGGCTTTTAGTTGGCGTTTATTGCGTTTCCTTCAGCATTTAAAACGCGAATGGGTTACTGTAATTTAATGTGTGCCAACTATTTGAGGCACGCACGCACACAGACATGCGCGAACACACAAAAGAGGCGTGGCTTATGGTCAGACAATGCATTTCAATGAATTTGCAGGGAAGAAAAGAGTTTTAAAGTGCCGAAATAAACGATTTATGTAACGAGGTTTGTTCTGTATACTCGTGGGTAATATCAGGATACAAAGTAAGAAATACAGTAGGCAAGTGTTGACTATAGGAGGCCTTTTTATTAATATTTCATATGTCTACTTCCGGTTTTAATATATATATTGAATGCTTATATACATACATATATATTATTATATAACATATATGATATTTCATTCTTATTTACTATTTATTTGTATTTCATAGTTAATATAAATGTTAAATTTAATTGAAATCATAGTAATTGTATCAGAATTATAACTATTTTTTGTTAACTTATTCATAATAATTATACAACATTGTATACTCGCTACAGACTATAGGTTTTAAGAGTTTTATTACGACGAAGACGAGACGATATAGCCATGTTCATAAGTTCGTCTCTCTGTGTTTAAGAACTTTTACATCTCAGAGACAAAATATACAACACTTTTTATTGGTTCACACAGAACCAGTTTGTCTTGGGTTCTACGAATAAACATCGTGTTTTTAAGGATAAAGCGATTTTCGGTTGCTAAAAATTTCGATGCGATCCGATAAAAAATTTAAAATTTATTCAAGAAATTAATAAATAAAAATATAGCTTCAGAAATAATATAAATTTTTTCGGATGTGATTTTCCTCAGCACCTTTTCTTAACGGGTAACTTACTTTCGTACACACTTGACTATATTTTTTTTTCTATTTAGGTAAAATGTACGCATTTACTATAATTTTAGGTTTTTGGTATACAAATTAAAATGACGTTTGTGAAATATATGGTATCAAGAATTTCACGTAACTTTGCTTGAAAATAATTCAATCCCCTAATAGTCACCATTTAAGGTGCACATCGATTGCACATTGATTGACAGCAACCGTACTTTTAACATTTTCTGTTATTCAAATTATTTATGAGCTGCAACTGAACTGCGACAGCTCCTTCGTCTTTGCACCTTGAAGCTTAGACAGAATTTTAATTGAAATTTCGTACTTCCTGTTACGTCCTGCTAATACAAAAACAATTTCCGCCGTTTTTTGGATGTATTCGTGTGAATCTACCACGTACATACTTGCATACTATAGTATTTATTTTGGCAAGCCAAAGGGAGCGATTGAGCCATGCCGTTGGAGTGGTGGTCTTGCACTTTTTATTCGCCTGGCCAGCTGACTGAAGCGCCATGAAATATAAAAGTCAGCTACACTCCTCTGTGGCAACGTGACTTGTGCGTGTATGTCGACGAGCATATGTGTTGGTCTCGGTGTCGGTGTCGGTGTCGGTGTCTGCTGTGCCACATGCATGAGAGAGCGTGTTGCAACGCACCAACTGCTTACTTATTTAACACAATTTGTACATTTCATAATTCAAGACGGTGTCTTGAAAGCCGGACAGGGATGGGAATGTTGATGTGGAGGTGGATATGAATGAGGTTGTGGCACGGGTGAAATCTATGGTTGTGGCTGCCACGCATGCGTGGCCACCTCATGCCACGACGTTTAGAATTGTCGGAAGTTACTTATTTGATGGAACGCTCGTATGCAGGTCGACAGCATTTTGGGGAAGTACAAGTATGAGTACAATGTGTGGATGCAGCTGTCACTTGGAGTTTGTTTCGGTAAGTGGAAAGTGTTGTTAGGCATCTTGAGAAGGTGGCATGCAACAGTAGTAAGAGCTTCCAGTTGCTGTAGTTGCAGCACCATCAGCACTGACCCAAGTCCCTCAGTGTTGTCACAACCTTGAAAAGCACTCACCAAATAATGCCAGCGACTTTCTAAACACTCACATCCTCACACATAATGTTAAGGTATTAACATTTATCCTTGGTCCACAATTATGAAGAGGACACGTTTGAAGTATTCTCTTTTTGAGGGACTTCATGTACTCGACGCTGAGATAATATTCCCTCTGACATTCTCTTATTTTTGTCACATTCACATTGTTCAATGTTATTCGCTATTTATTTTGTTAATTTATTCGTTAGCTGCGAAAAGTGATTGTAATTAAATAAGTGAGATAAGATAATAGGATAAGATATTTTAGAATTAAAATGTAACTTATTTAAGCTAGCCGAGATTTGTTGAGATTTATACCTAATTAAGTAGTTATTCCCGCTACCCACAGGGTAGGAAATGTATGTAATGGGCAGAACGAGTCATCTCCGACCCCATAAAGTATATACCATATGTACATACATATATTCTTCATCAGCGTCAACAGCCTAAAAGAGAAAAGATAAAATATTTTCGACTGGATTGTCTTAGCTGACAATCTGGTATATTTTGTACTCTATGGTATATTTACAATGTAGTACTATCTCAATATACCAAATATTGCCTTCGACACATTTCAGTATTTTTTTAGAATTTGGTATATTTTAAGTAAAATACGGGTATCTCACAGTCGTTAGTAGTTTTCTTATTAGTAGTAGAAATGATTTTGACAAACTTTATGCTCTGATTTTATATATATGTATATATCTAGAATTTCCCTCTTTAATAAAATTTCATTGTGTTTATTATATTGCATTGCAGGACAAGTAGAACAAAAAAAATAAGTACTCGAACTTGTATTATACAAGTACGTTTTTATAGTGCACTAATTTTTTGGGGGGTCTTCTGTTCTACTGAGGCTTTGGTGGTTGGCCAGAGACTTCCGCTTTCATAAAAGCGCTTCTAAAGGTAATTGTTTAAAAATATATTTCATTTTATTATGGCGCAGAGCACTGTCTACACAGCACTCATACTCATATTAGCACTCACACTCATTTTCCTACTCATATTCTGACTGTTAGATCGCTTGTCTACTCATGTGTGTGTGATTTTCTCTACGTGTGTGTGTGTGTGTGTCCATGGAAATTTCAGCAACTCTCCCAAACTAACCAACAAAATTTGCTGCTGTTGCGGTTTATTTTGTGTTGCAAAAATATGCACAGCCTCCGTTCTCCTGCTGCCATCGTCTTCAGCCCCTCTGTCTCTATCTCTCTCTCTCTCTCTCTCGCTTCCTGTTGGCGCATTGTTGTTGGGTTTGACTTTTTGTTGGTCGTTTCAGGAATGCTGAGTTTGTTGTGTTGTGTTGTTTTGTTTTGTTCTGCTGGCTTGTTATTTTAGCCAAAAGCTGTTAAATTGCATGAAACAAAACAACACGACTGCAGTGACTGCATACACACGAAAGTATGTGAGTCAGTGTCTAAAGGGTAGTTGAAAGTGTGCAAACGACTTGACCAAAAGCTATGCTGCTTCCAACGGCGGCAACAACTACTACAATGTTTGGCTATAAATATTAGAGCGGGTGTCAAAAGGAATATGTGTGGGAAATACTTCAGAAATAACAGCCTATCTTGAGATAGTTTGCACAACTTTTCCCCACTCTTCTTTGCACTTAGCTCGGAATTTAAACTAATGAAACTGGACTTTAATGATTATAGATCGATTTTATGTAATTTAAACTCCTTTAAAACTACGCGTATTTAATAATTAATGTCTCCGCAAATTATTCTACAATTGTAGTATTTCATAGTTTTATTATCAAAATATTTAGTTAATTATTTTGGTTCCCAACATCAGTGTAATTTAAACTCCTTTTAACTAGGCGTATTTAATAATTAATGTCTTCGCAAATTATTCTACAATTGTGGTATTTCATTAGTTTTATTATCAAAATATTTCGTTAATTAGTTTTGTTCCCAAATTCAGTGAAAACTCTCTTAGACAGACTCTCATCATCATCTCTCGAGTAGCTTTTGTCTGTCAAGACTTTAAAAGAATATTATGTTTTATGAAGCAAACGTTTTTTTTTTAGAATATTCGACAAATGTAATCACTTAATTTTAAGTGTGTTCGGGTAATCAATAACTAAAGCCAATCTGGCAACACTCGGAATTAATGTGCCAATGATAAGTTTATAATTTAGCAATCCTAAACGAACGTGTTCAACAAAAGTCGCGACGTAGAAGACAACAGGCTTTATAAAATCAACTTTAAATGTATTAGAAAAATGCGATTTTCATCGTGAGCTACACATGTTATGTATAAGAAATGGAATTCGAACTGCATTCACAAATGCATATTAAAAGTTTGTGATATGAAAATTGTCTGCAGGGATTTTATTTTCGAACCGGCTTAAAACTATATTTAATAGCTGCAAATATAAAGTACCCAATGTATAAAATTATAATAATATAATATTTTATATATTATAATATTTTATATTCTATTTTAAATACTATTCATCAATAAAAAAATAAATATTTTGTGTTTAATAAACTATTATTTGTACAAATGCAGATGCAGTCGTGCAGATTTTGAACTTTTAGCTAATCTAGATTAATGCTGTTTATTTTAATATAATCCCTTTTCACTTACGATTTATGAAAAGTTTCCATTTCCTTTATGTTTTTCAAAAGTTTTTTTGGTTGCTATTCTTAGTAACTTTTCACGGACAAAAAGTTTTAATTAGACCAGGAAAAATAATTAAAACATTTTTTTACTTGATACTGCATACACCTTTAGTATACTCATAATAACTTCAGTATATCCACATATTTTAATCATAAGCTATGCAAGCAAAAAAAATGAAAATAATACAGATATTCTGAGGCTACTTTTGAAGAGCTTTCAATGGAGGCGGCTCAAAGGATGTTATTGTTGGTCAGTGTGTGGCTATCTTTCATAAGTTTCAGTTAGTTTTCTTTAAAAATATTTTGGCTTATGATGTGTTAAGAAGTTTTGCGGTTGGCACTAAAGCTGGCATGACATTGAACTACGCTGCGTATACGCTATGCGCGATTATTATTACTTTCTTCTTTTTAGCAAGTTTACAGCGCTCGAGATGTTTGCATATTATCTGAATGCCTGTTCGCCTTTGAGAGTGCTTAACTTTCGGCTACTGCAACTATCGAGCCGCGCTTATTTGTTATGAAAACTTCAAGTGGATAGCCGGGCGCAGGATGTTCAAAGGACGAGAACGAGAACAAGAACGAGTAAGAGAACTACTACTCCAGCTTATCGTCTATGAAAAGCTGCTCAAGTGCAGCCCTTTGACTGGAGGCAAGGCAAAAAGGCATACGTTCCTCTTGCTCCTCCGCAACCTTCTTCTGACTGGCAGTAGTTTATTTCCTGTGTGTATGTGTGTGTACTTACCACTGCTTATGTAACAGGAAGTTGTTGGCTTCCTAAACGGATATACTGACTTCAAATAGTGTTTTTCCCCAGCTAAGCTGCATTCTTTTATGCTATTTTTCTGCCACTTTTTCTTGTTATTGTTGCTCTCGCTCTCGCTGCTGTTGTCGTCGTTGTTTTTGTTGGTGCTGCTGATAGGGGTGCAGGAGGAGAAGAAAGCAACTATGATTTCTTTGTTGCTGCTGCGTGGCGCAGTCTGTGCACGTGCCTGACGTGTGCATAGTGGGACTGATCTACAATTTCATTAGCTTAAAAGCGGGACTGCATTTTTATATTCAGTGATAATTGTATTAATTTGCTGTGCTCTGCTATAGAATTCAGTTCAAAGTAGCTTCTTAACTAGATGTTGCTGCAGAGAATACAATTGTCTTATTAAACTATTGTTTTAGTTATAATTTAGTTTATTTATAATTTAATTCACAAGATAACAATTCACAATAAAATGCTATAATTAATTATATCATAGATTACCTTATATTAATGACACATATTTGAAAGTGCTTCATTTTTGCCACTGTTGGCAAATTGTTTATTTTGTGGCACCTTCGTCTCTGACACCAATTGGGACCGACTACCTTCAAGAGTTTCAGTGAACTTTACTTTAGTTCATATTTACCAGCAGCCACTCGCAGCTCAACTTTATTCAACATATTTTACAGAGCATTATGGTCAGTTTGGAGGGACCCTGAAGGCAAAGTGCTTATCGCTTGATGTTCTTTTTTTTTGTTTGGTTCTCCGCTCGTTTAATGTGGCCTTTGATCTGGTTATTATAGTCAGTATGTAGTGTGTGCTATTGGAAAGTGCTCAATCTTTTGGGCCATAAATCATGTTAACTTGTCCCAACTTTTACTAGCTGTGTGAATTTAAGAAAACTTAACTGGACTTCAATTTATGGCAAATATTTATGAAGCTGAAACTGTAGCTGATTAACTTAAACGGCGAGTGGTCTGTTTAGCATAATTAAGCATAGAAGTAAAAAAAAATGTGAGAGAAAAGGCATGAGCATTTTTATGCAATGTAAATTAATTTCGCTTATTACGACACGCAGATCCCAACGCCAACGCCAATGCCAACAGCAACAGCAACGACAGCAGAAAAGACAAAGCTTGACTGTGGCGAGACACCATAATCGCACCAAGACCGAGGATAACCCAGCTGTCCACGCCGACAGTTTGCCCAGTTTTACTTGTAGTGAGTAGTACCTATTCACCTGACCCCCTACACCTGTCCTACTTTGTCCGGCAACTGTCGGGCATTTAATCTCGGCAACATTTCCTTTGCCTGTGCCTGCGGTATGACATTTCCTACCAGTGACCAGCACTACCACCTCCGTCTGCACACCCCTCTTAAGACCGAGATCCGTTAGTTGGTTACCTCTTCGTCTGCAACGCTGCGCTGCGACAGCCCTTTGCCATTGCCATTGCCGTTGCCGTTGTCGAAAACAAAAATTAGCCGTGCAGTAAAATGGCCAAAGGAAGTGGCAAGTAACTACCTTGCTGCAGTAGCCAGCTCCGACTGCGCTCTACGCTCCACCCTCTTCCTGTCGCCCTCAACAATCTCCTAGCTACCATCTACCATCTAGCATCTACCATTTACCATTTACCAACAGCCAGTGCCACTGCCACTGCCACATGCAGTAAAAATTCGTTAATGTGCAGCTAATTAAGTTCAAAGCATGGCTCCGGGCTCTGGTTCTGGTTGTGCTGGGGCCAGCCAGGGATATGTCTAGGGTCCCCTTGCTACCATAGTCCTTATTCATGCATAGTTAACAGCATTTTTATTCTTTTTTACTTTCTGCACTTTGCCCACTCCCACTCTCTCCCTATGTTCTAGCTTCTTCACACACATTATCTCTGCACTCCTTGATAACTTGGTAACAGTTTTGACCATGTTGAGGATTCGCTACTGTTCCGAATTAGTGTCTTTTATATTATATTATTTGGAGTACATTCCTTTATTTTGGTACGTCTTTAAAAACGAAATATAACAAAATACTAATAAATAAAACTAAAAGCAACTGTTCTACGAAAATATTTTGCTAGATCTTTAAAGTAATTCAGACGTATAATATTAAATATCTAAGAAAGCTTAAGTCAAATGCGCTCGACTGTGAGATACTTGCTACCCATTTTCAATAATAATACATTCAGGAAATATATCAATAATGTATCAAACAAATTAAGAATATACCAAAGACTTTATTTAGTATATTGATATAGTACTATATTTAAAATGTGACATAGATTACAAAATATACCAGATTGGCAGCCAAAGTAGTAACTTCTAAAATTTGTATGTGATCGAAACCAAATTTCATGGATTCATAAATACTGTAATTATTATTATAGTACATTATACCCAAAAACGACTCTAGCTTCAATTAAGCTAGATAATAATAATAAGGGTCGAAAAAAATTATATCTCTTATAGTCTCTGATATCTATCTGTTCATATGGACGGACGGAGATTGATATGGCTAAATCGTCTCGGCTGTTGTCCCTGATCAAGAAAGTATATATTTTATTGGGTCGGAGATGCTTCCTTCTGCTTTTTATATGCATTTCCTGCGGACACAAAATTATCTCTATCCTATGTGTAACGGGCATAAAAATTGTTTAGGTGAAAATCGAACAAACCAATTCAAGATTTTGGAAAAATAAAAAAATGTCATTCCGTGTCGAAAACCGGTTTTGATATTGTGTCATAAAATCGCAAAACTTTGGAAAATGCGCTTAATTTATGTTTCTCCCATAAATTGAATATTAAATTTTTTTATTTTTTAATCAAGTTTTTCTGTCAAAGTAGGTAAGGCAAAATTGCACTTGTATCCCAAAGTATATATATTTATCTAGACATTTACTTAAACACCTAAAAATTAGATGAAAGTAAATTTTACCTCTACTACTGCAAGCTCTACTGCGTTTCTGACAATCTAATATTTGGAAAATTTAAATTTAAGAAAGGATAGACGGGCAACATAGCTTTTAGACACTTGTTGTTATCAGATTTATTGATGAAATATACGGTTAACTTTCTATTATTGAATTAATTTACTACTATTAGGGATGATGATTTTTTTCAAGGAATTATGAATCTTTAAAACACTTTCTATTATTAAAGAGCCTATGATTTTTATTGGGCACTCCTAAAATTAACTTACTATAATTAAAGAGTTTATGATTTTTGCTTAAGTATTATGCACGATGAGAAGATTTACTTAGACTTCTACAGAAGCATAAATCAAAAGTGCCTGCATCTGGTACAACTTTAAATTTATGGTTGCACAGTTTTGGGCGCCATTAAAAATGCAAATATTTACGAGTATGTGTGTATGAAATTTGGCTGTGACTCTGAGGATACTCCACAGTCACTTCATTAGCCGCATTACCAAAGTTATGAGACGCTTTTTTATGGTGCTCATTTATATGCAGACTGACACTCGTTGCCTTTCTGCAACTGTATATTCTATATTGCACACAATTATATACAAATTGCTGTGCCGAGTGTTGATTGAATAGACAGCGAGCTGAGAAGAGTTTGTAAAAAACTATTGCTATGGATGCGGTTCACTTGGCGCTCTCGCTGTCGCAGTCACTGTCTTAAAACTTCTAACAAGTAAAAACTTGTCTAAAAGATGCCCTCCTCTATCAGGCCTCTGGCCAGACAACAACAACAACAATAACAACATCGAGAATAGCCAAGAAGAATGCAATGGTTAAAACGCAGTTCTTAACTGTCCCTTGGTGGAGATTGCAATTGTGGTGCCTCTATAATACCATTCAGAATGCCTTCGTCTTTGGCTATCCCGCCGCATTGTCGTTTGGCTGATGAGTTTTTAAGTACAAACAATTACAAGCGACAAATGCAACAAAGAACAAAATAAAGTCAAAAAGTTAGCATAGAATAGCAAATATCCTGTATTAAGGCGCAATTCACGGCTTACTCTTTTACAACTAACTTTAGCGAAAATACTGAATTCCTTTCTGATTGTAGTATATAAACAACTTTTATTTCATTACAAAAATCTAGATTGAAAGGAAAATGGCAAATTTTGATTTAACAACTTTTAAATCTTGAAAAAAGTTTTTAAAACAAGATTCTTAGGTTAAATTAATCTTAACATAAGACTTAAATGATATATGCATTTTGAGATTAAAAAATTGTATGATTTATCTTAAAATCTACAAAAATAAGATTTTTTAATCTAAAAATGTATATAAAATATAAATCTTATTAGGTTGGAAAAAATCCTCAATTAAGATTTTGTTGTTCAATCATTGATTTAAGATTAAAAAATCTTGTTTTAAGATTAAGCTCAGATATTTTACATTGTAGAATTTCGATTTGATTTCGATACTTGATTTTGGCATTATAAGATAGACTTGTATTTACCTGCTTAAAAATATTATCAATGAAATTTTATGTGAAGCATTTTAACTTCCTCCGGAAGTACTTTTCTTTCGTTCCAGGTTTACTATTACCCTCTAACCGACGATCAACAGGGTATCTGTAATTTAACAATTGCAAATACTCAGAATCATGCCGCAGTCGCTTTAGTTATTTAGCCAAGTCTGTGCCCTTCAGAGTTGTGGTTATCACATTCTGTTGGACAGTTAAGTTGCGTAATTGTCTTCAATTTAATTTTCAAATGCAAATCCCTTTGATTTGGTCTTTGAGTGAGTTTTTGTCGTTGGACGCTTTTCAATTTAACTAACTCTTAATTGACATTTGTTTACAGCGTCTGTCTTTGATATTCTAGTTAATAAACGCACGAAATATTCTGAAAACAGCATTTTGAGGAGGAGGATGTAGTACATCCAAATTGTAGAATATTTTTTTTTGTATCAAATAACAAGCAGAGGAGGCTTTATGCATAATGAATCGCATTTATTTACCAACACTCTGCATTTGCATCATTTTCGTTTAGATTTTGCATTTATCTAAGTACACTCAGAGACCGATGGAATTTGTATATTTGTATGGAAAACATAAATAATAAACTTTGTTAATTATCCTTTTGTATGTATAATTCGGTCAAGTCGAGTTTACTAATTAATTTTAGTTGACTAATTAATTTAATGTCTACTATGGCATTTCTTTGAGTGTAGGTATCAAACCGACAGCAAACAGACCAAACCAATTAAAAATGCAGATGCCCTGGCAGCTAAAGAGCCCAGAATCGGCATTGAAACGGACAAAATAAATGGCAAACATGACCAAAAAGCAGCTTAGTTTCGAAATGTTCAATTTACCTGAAATTCGATGAGGGACTGGACACCTCTCTCCTCCTCTCTTCTCCTCGTGGCATTCAGAATAAATGCAACGAATGCCTGTTAGGACGACCTGCGGCATGTAGCAGCAATGACATGTGAAAATTTGTGCCACGCACTGCCGTTGCTCATTAATTAAAAATTGCAAAACAACAACAGCAACAACAACAACAACAAAAACAACCATTACCTGCCGTGGCAATGTTACGTTATGTGGGCTGCTTGCTCGGCGATGACAATGAGACACACGTGACGCGTGTGTGAAACGCCGCTGACACGAAGTTCAGCACTTTCATCATCAGCTGACGGCTAGTGTCTGCCGCAGATGTCGTTGATGGCAGTGACACCCACGTTCCTTATAGTGCGTCACCCATCCTCCACAGCGTTGTTCGCTCCGATTCTGAACCTCCCCTCGGACAGGCAGTTTATGTATTAAATCACTAAAGCGTATGACAGGATTACACTTATAGACGTGCATAAATCAAGTAGCACCCATAGGCGATGTTAACTCGTTTCGCTAATAGTGTTTGATTTACTGCAAGTGAGCTTTAAAACAGTTGAGAATACCTAAAAGTATTGGAAAATAAAATACACGGTTATAAAATTTGGATCATCTTTACTTATCGTTTCGTCAGGTTAAGAATATAGTAAATATTAATTATTATGAAGTAAATTCAAATTCTCAGCCAGTGTAGGTAAACTACGTTGTTAGTTGCGTTGACTCTTGAATTAATTTCGTATTTTGTATCTACTTTAAAGTCTTTTTCAATAATACCTAAAAATATACCAATAACATACCTCAAAACTACTACAATATACTGTAGGCTATATTTAGTATATTGATATAGCCCTATATTCAAAATGTGCCATAGATTACAAAATATACCAGATTGTCAGCCAAAGAAACAAAGACACGATTGCAGTAGGCGTTTTATGTCATACTAAAAGTATTTTTTAAATCACTTCTACAATATTTATCTAATCCAAACCAAACCACAGACGGTGATCAAAAATATATATAATACCCTTCTACCCTACGGTATAAAAAGTGAATTTCATCTATCCTGATTACCCGCAATTTGAAATTCGTTGTTGGAAAGCACATTCAACTAAAAATGGCTGGAATTTGTCTGGGTTTTGACAAAAATATATTCACATTAATTTAAATACACCTTACCTTTATAAATCGACTTAAGTGTCGGGACCTTGCCTAATGATGCTTTAAACTTTTTGTGTGGCAACCTGAACTTTTGTTTGTGTGTTAAAAATAAAAGATCAAGCGAACTGCGGCATGTCCCCGGGCGCACATTGTGGCAAATGTTGCAAGCGCAGCACAAAAGTGCCAGATAATCGCTGGCTAATACAATGAATGACCGCCCCCGGATGCGGATCCATTCGTATTGCCATTAAATTCAATTACATGACAATAACGTGGCGCTTATGGCGTTGCGGTTCACGAAAAATTGAATATAATAATAAAAATAAAGCTGCAAATAGATAAAAAGTGCAAGCTAAAGCTAAACTAAAGCTGCTCGGCCGCGTGCACAAGTGCGAGAGATTGAGAGTGAGCGAGAGGGACAGAGACATACAGAGAGAGAGAGGAAGAGTATGGTTTGCAGCGAAAATTATGATTGGATTTTCGTAAAGTTTTTGGTCGCAGTCAGCAACCACTTGAGGGCTGAGCTTCCACTGCATACTTTGCGGTGCCTAAGCCGCTGCATGCGGCATGCGATGCCATTCAAGCGTGTGCGACAACCCTGGACATTCTCAAACAATACGCTATGCAACACTCGCGAACAATACAAGGCAAATTTTCGCAACGTTTGAATTTCTATCTTGTATCTGTGATCGTTGCTGTCGCTTTGTATGAAGGCAGCTTTGTGTAATCGCCTAATAATGCGCTAAGCTTTTACTTTATGCACCACTTTGCGGAGTTGCATGAACAGGCTTAAGGCTTAAAAGCCTGACTAGTGTAAGCACAAAATGGGAATACTTTATTGAACATCAGATAGTTTCTAAAATTACTGTTCAACTTGATATATTAAAAGAGATCTGGTAAGTGAATTTCTTTTAATAAATGATGTCTTAATATGAAAAAGAAAAAAATAGTACAAATTAAACTTATAATTGAAAACTTCATGCTAAATGGTTCTTTGCATTCTATATAAGTATTATTTTCGATTAGAAGTCCTTCAAATAACATTTCTGTAGAAATTTTCCGATTTACATTTTCTAACCATAATCAGTTATTTGAGCACATAACTTAAGACTACAATTTACATTAATTTTGTTTGTAAATTGTACCCATAACATGGCCTCAAATGTCGTAGTAGTCGAGTCGAGTGTAATATCTCCGTAACCGAAGCAGGCAAGTTTAGCACAAAAAGACTATTTGTCACAATCACAATTATTGCGCACACAAAATGACAGGCAAATAAAAATCAAGTAACTGGAAAACAAACTAAGTAAAGTCAAGTCAGCTACTGCGTCCAAGCTCAAGATGGTGAGGCAGTTATGCCCTGACATGTCCAACGTCCAATTTCGTGAACCTGCAGAATGATGCAGCAAACCTGGACGAAATACTATATGTACACAGGGGGCGGCACCTGAGGTCGGTGCGAGTCTTCTCTACGCCCAATACATTTTGTCATATTTTTTAGTTAATTTCAAAAATGCAAATCATTGATGCCATGGCAATGGACGTAGTCGATCCTGGTCCTCGTTTTCATTCTCATGCAGTCCTGTGCGCTTTGGCCCAGCCTGTTTGACAAATTTTAGCATCATTGCTCATTGGGTGTACGCTCGTTAAAACTGAGCAATATTTCATGGGCCGTTTCGTGTAGGATTTCTGTTTTGTTTCTGGCAACATATTTTCATTGTTAGAGAGTCTCGTTGTGGTTTTTAATGCAATTTAACAAAGCTTGCTTTAACTGCTGTTTGCTGATGTTTAGTTCTTTGAAAAGACTCTGCTAAATTTGGAAATAAGTTTCTGAGTTCTTTCTTTCACACATATGGGATATCGATATCGATTGATGCATAGGTAACTAATTTTTGTTCGATAACACTTTTAGATGACAAAAGCTGCAATACACTCGAACTTTTTCTGTGTTAGTAAAAAGCTTTGCATAAAGCTCGCTCAAGCCGGTTTTGGTAATTGCGTATGCGCTACCGACTCTGCCGCTAGTCAAGATGCATTTTGCATAAAGTTTAAACCATTTCGAAGTTTTGTCTGCTTGTTGCTGTTGTTGCTGTATGGAACAGCAACAACGCAAACAGAAACTGGTCACTCAGTTGAGCATATTTAAAAAGTATTTTACTCCTCATGGTGGCACTCAGTAAGCTCTGAGACGGGAACGCGTGCGCACAACGAAGACAAAGACGCAACGGTAAATTGTACATTCTTGAATCTGGACAAAATGAAATGGAATTGGAACAGTGCAAAGTGCTGCAATATGTGAAAATAGCACAATATAGATTTATATACATATAAGTGAAAATGAATAACATTTAAATAACGAAATACGACTGAACACTTTTCATCATATCCAGTTAAAGTCTAAAAAACTTCTATTTGCACAGGTCGAACTGGTTACAAAATGGCGTTTATGAAAATTTGCATATTTGCTTTGCTCGTGGGTAAGTTTTTAGTGAAACTCTTAATTGCATACGGCAATTAATGAAATGAGCAACACATTTTATTTAAACATATTTTTGACAACGCTCAACAATTAGCATTAATTTTGGCATCAGCTGAAATTGTACACAAATGAAAATCATAAAAGCCGTGAAAACACATGCAATAATTCAACTGTCGACAACAGACCATTTCACCATTTCACCGTTTCAGCGAAATGATTTTATTTGTTTTCCATTTTTTTCTCGTTCTCGCTTTATTTTGAAATTGCAATTGCAATTTCATTTTATTTATTATTGTTATCCCCAAACAAATGGAGCTGTTATTACACACATATTTGTTTCACATTATTTGACTAATGTCGCACAATTTGCATAGTTTTTGGTTTTCGGTTTTCGATTTGTCCGAAAAACAACAACCTCTTTATTTAACATATTTATATTGAGGTAGCTCATTAAATTTGTGTTGTCGTCCAAATTGTCCACGTACTCGCCTGCAATACGATTAAATTGCATATTGTTATACCCAATAATATGAGTCACACTGAGTGTTTTATATTTTAAGTAGAGGCAAGTTTACTATTCATCTGACTTACGCTTGCTAGGTATCTTATAGTCAATCATTATTTACGAACATATTCGCCGCGCACAATAATGGAAGTGATGTGCAAGCCAGTAGCTGATGCATATGTGTTTGGGCTGTTAAATATATTTTGTAATTATGTTAAAATGGCCATGAAATATATTTCAATTGTTTGCGCCTCTTCTAATTAAATGTACGAATAATTTCATTAAGTGTGGGTGCTAAAAATGCGGAATTTTTGCTTGATTGTGGGTTGATTTGTGCTCAGAATTTAAAATGGTTTATTTACAATAGAGTAATATGAGTTGTAAATTGATTAAATATTTCTGTTATTTATTTAGGCATATTTAATTATTGTTTGTGCAGAGCTTTCATTTAGATTGTTAGCTACAAATTAAGTTCTCTTTAAATTGTTTTGTGTCACATTGTGTTTATACTATTCAAATAGATGTACAAAGATTTCTCTTCTGTAGAACGATGGTATTAACTTTTCAATTTTGAACTTCCAGTTTTGTCCCGTGTAGCTTGCGCCTTACAATGCGCTTCGTACAAACTTAAACCAGTCTAGACTACTTGAAAATGTTTATCTGCATTCAATAAGCCAGATTAATTTGCCTAACAGTTCAATGAGCGACTTGAAAACGAGTAGAAAAGGCGAAACGCATTTCAAGCTGTTTATTTTTAATCTATTTAATGTTCAATGAACTTAACACGCATGTTCCACGCACATTTATTCATTTTCCTTTGACGGCTACAGCTCAACTCAACACCCACAAAATTGAGTGTGTGACTTGAATTCAATCGGACGAAAGCAAACGAGCCACAAAAACTGTAATTTTTTCCACACATATTTCTTTTTCTATTTCAATACGACGTCGGCTAAGGCACACAATTAATCTAGTTTAACCGGACTGGAAAACCAAGTCAAAGGGGCCAAATGTCTCAGGGTATGAGGGGACAGACGACAGTTGTCGGAACCGGGACTCTATGACAAACTTGTTGACAGACTGTCAGTTCGACGGTCGACAAGTCCAGGCCGAAAAAAACCGAAAATACTTAAACCGCATGGGTGACGACAATGCGACATTGCGTTTGACAAGCTGGATAAAAACTACAAAAATGTTGTAAGAAAACGTATTATTTATGGTGCGTAGTCGGTATACCCTAGAAAATCGTATAATCGACGATAGAGAAATATCATAGAACTCACAAACGTTGCTCGAGAAGAGCTGGAAGTATCATAAAATTGTCTCACTCTTCAAATTAAATTAAATACAGCTAATGTTAAACATTGATTGATTTATGTAGCTCTTAGAAATTCTATATTGTATTAAAAATATTACCTAAATTAAAACTTTTCAGCAAGTTTGTTGAAGTAGTGTACGTCGATATTTTTTCGTGTAGAGTATTCACAAAATCAACTGCAAAAGTCTCAGCTACTTTTTTAATTTTTTTTTTTTTTTTATACATATTTGTTTTTCTTTTTTGACCAAGTCGTGTACGAAACGTGTTTCAATGACAAGCAGCAGCTGCAGTGCCAACAACTACAACAACTTGTTTCCCATTGTTGTCAATGTTGTTGTTGCTGCTGTTATTGGTAACAGGCAGCTTCGTCGCCGGCGTTGGCTTAAATGTTGCCTGACACTTTACGCACTAATTGCTCTGTGGAATTGTTTCTTTATTAACGTTTAATCGAATGTCAGGCACTCCCAATGCTTTGCTCGCAACTCTGCAGTATTGTTGTGTGTTGTGTGTTGTGAGTTGCCTGGCGTCTCGAATTGAATGGAATTGAATACATTTCTTCTTGATATACATTTTTGCTCGCAATGTTGCTGATTAAAGTGGTTTACCTTGAGGAACTTGAAGTAGTTTGTTGCAATTTTTTAGGAAGTGCATGGCAATGGCTTGGTTTGGCTTGGCTTCATGATTGACTCAGGCATTTGAATCCATTGACTTCACCTCGGTTTTGTCTTTGTACATCGTACATACATATCACAACAGCTGATGGCGGTGATCGCAACAAAAAACAGCTGTTTTTGTATAAATATAAGACACAAATGCTGTGTGAAACTTTCACTTTTAAGGTCGCACACTTAATTTGCCTATGTCACAATCTGCCGAGATCATAAACAACACGCTAGCTCATTTTCATAACAGGTTTTAGGCGGCACAAAAACTATACATATGAGTTTGATAAACCGGTGGTCTACACGTCTAAAAATGATATTGGCACACTTTCAACCGGCCGGAAAAAGTTTATTTTTGTAAATGTTAGTTAAATTCCTTATAGGATGAAGTGTCCTTCCTCCTTAAAAATTTTTAAAGTATAACATTACTCGTTTAATTAATGTTCTTTGCCAAACATTTTATTTGATATTTGAAGACTCAAATTTAAATCTTACTCCTCATCCACTTATAGCATACTAATTTATTTGTTCAAGTATAACTTTGCTCATACTTTTATCTATCTGGTCTTTCAAACAGGCACAACATTAGCCCAACGCGAACGTGGCAATTTCCGCGTTGGCCCGGGTCATCCGCCATCGCAGCGTCATTTGCCTCCAAGGACGCGAGATCCTGTCGAGGTGGCAGCCATAGAACCCAAACGCAAACAGGCCGAGGTGGAGTACGAGCCCACCGAGGAGTGTCCGGATGCAAATGGCTTCTTTCCGGATAGCAAGCAGTGCGACAAATACTATGCGTGCTTGTAAGTTTCATCATACGCCATCGTGAAACCGATATGTCGTATACGTGATATCCTTTGTGATGCTAGAGTTGCTTTGATACACACATATGAAATCGTTGGCACGGGGTAATTCTACTTTTGGTTAGCTTTCCATGATTAGCGATAGTCAAATCATTTGCGCAGCTCACTGAGAAAACACCTCTCGGGACACTGAAAGCTGCAACCAATGGTGTGTATAATCGCACTTTGCTCATCTTTCGCGCCATTGGAGCTGCAAGGGAACATAATCAATAATTCAGGATGCGATAAAATAAAGTATTAAAGTCTGACTTGATTTCGATGATGCGCTAGCTCCTACGAGACACTCAACTGGAATGTCAAAGGATGAAAGCCGACGCGTTCTTCGGTTTTCCATATTATATTACTTAATTTCTTTATAAAAACTAACGAAATCTTTTTCTAATTACAGAGATGGCAAACACACTGAACGCCTCTGTGCCGATGGCATGGTCTTCAACGATTACTCCCCCATCGAGGAGAAGTGCGATTTGCCCTACAACATTGATTGCACCAAACGTTCCAAGCTGCGTAAGTTGGCTCTCTCTCTATCTCTCTCTCTCTCTCTCTCTCACCCGACATGTGTATACTCCTGCTACAGACCTATTTTATACCCGCTACCCATACGGTATAAGGGTATAATAAATTTGTGTCTCCAGGAAATTTATGTAATAGGCAGAAGGAGACATCTCCCAACCTATAAATATATCTATCTTGATCAGCATCAAAAGCCGAGACGATATAGTCAAATCCGTGTGTCTGTCTGTATGAACACCTATGTAGATCTCAAAGACTTTTAGATGTAGAGATATTATTTTTTGTGCAGATCTTATATTGTTTGCACTCAGATCAAGTTCGAAAAAATCGAATAGCAAGTGAAAGTCTAATTGTGGTACATACGATTAATTCCTACAGTATTTATTATTCCTGAAAATCTAGTAAAAATTGACGAACTTATTAAAGATACTTTTGTATGGCAAAAAACGGTCGATTATTAGTTGCTTTGGCTGAAAATCTGGCATATTTTGTATTCTATGGTATATCTAGAATGTATACCCACATCGTTATACATACCAAGAATAGCCTTTGGTATGATTTAGTATTTTTTGGTATATTAATTAGGTGTGCTTTAAAATAAATACCGCAATGTTTTGCTTTTATTCACAATGGGTAGCGGGTGTCTCACAGTCGAGCACACTCGATTGTAGCTTTCTTACTTGTTTTAAATGTATTTTAAGTATTCACGGCGTGTTGCTCATTGACAAACGCCGCATAGGATTCTTCAGCTCTGTTCTATATTTAAACCTGGCCGAAATCAACGCGTAAACGCGAGCCGTACCCATACTTATTTGCTCGTTATTCGGGCTTCTGCTTTAAAACAAAACACAAAACAAGCAAAAAATTATATAAAACAGAACAAATTTATTATGCAAACGGCATGCGAGGCGGTTAACCCAAATTGATGTCGTCAATAGGTCTTTGCTCTGCGTTTTCGTGTGCGGTGGCATGGGTTAAGGTTTTCTTTTATTTGGCTCTTTTATTTTTTCTTAGCCTTGCGCGATTTTATTATTTCATTTCGTCACGCTCAAGCACAATTTTCTATGTGTATCAGACGTCGTTCAGTGATAACATCGTAGTTTCGACAAATTGATAAAAACAGAAATATTTAGATACCTTTTATTACTCAAACGTACAACTAATATTTAATGACTTTAAAGTGTCTTGGTAATTGATATTTGCAACCATAAAAAACTATTTCGAAATAGTTAAATTGAATCTCTTATGGGAGATAAAGTACTTTCTTGATTTACTAATTGCACATTTTCCATTAGTATTGCACTTCAACTTTAATAATTAAATATGGGTTCATTAAAGCAACTAGCAACATACATTATAAGTTGTACCTATTAGATACTTAAATTACCTTTGTCGTTCTGTATGGTTATAAGCTAAATGGTTGCAACTCAGTTCGATGAGAGCCAAAAGGAAATAGTCTGTAATGAACTCAAAGGATGCATGCATTTGTCTCTTTAATATTACTCGCAGTATGTTGAATTTTTGGCAAACTGTTTGGGCCATAAACTCTCAGTCTGGGACATAGCAAATTGAAGGCAAGGAATGTCCCTTACTTGAAAATGTTCTGTAACAAAACTAATGCAAAGAGATCGGCAAAAGCAGTACTTTAAAAATAAAGTAACTATCTGAGATCTATCTGAGATCTTTAACAGGAATTCTTAGTTAGTTTAGTTTTACATTTTGTTTCGTTAGGTGGACGCTGATTAATTAAATCCTACAATCAGTTTACAATAGAATAATTCTTTGGCTTTTCATTATAACTAATAAAATGGTGAACTACATATGATATGCCAAATTACGGAGTACATTACATTCTTACATTCTTATTTTCCTTTTAGAAACTCCGCAACCGTCACAGCACTGTCCAAGGAAGAATGGGTATTTTGGTCATGAGAAGCCCGGAATTTGCGACAAGTTCTACTTCTGCGTCGATGGTCAATTTAACATGATCACATGTCCTGCTGGACTGGTATTCAATCCCAAGACTGGCATCTGCACCTGGCCGGATGAGGTGGGCGTCACTGGCTGCAAGTCGGAAGATATTTTCGAGTTCGAGTGCCCCAAAGTGAATGAGAGCATCGCTGTTACACATCCACGCTACGCGGATCCCGATGACTGTCAATTCTTTTATGTGTGCGTGAATGGGGATCTGCCACGTCGCAATGGCTGCAAACTTGGTCAGGTCTTCGATGAGGAAAACAAGACCTGCGACTGGGCTCGCAAAGTACCTGACTGGTAAGTGTATGAAGTTGAACGAAAGTCCCAAGATTACTTGCGATTTATTTTCCAAAGTGCTGATTGGTACAAGGATCGTTTAACTGATGCCGAGCTAGATGAGCTGGAGAATCCGAAACCAAAGCCCACGACCACCAAGAGGCCGCAACGTGTGCGCGGAGCATCGAGGCGTAAGCCTAAACCTAAGGTGGTCAAGGAGGAAGAGGAGCTCGAGGAGGAAGAGTCCTAAGCGCTGACTGTTTAATCTTAAGTTTGTCATTCCTGGCTACGAATAAACGTTTCCAACAGACGTTTAGGCAAAAACAATAAACTATTACATACTTTCGCGCGCTGCAATAAATATGTTCCCTTCTCAGTCGCACTTTAAACATTCCGACTGGTCTGTTAGTTTACGTATCATTTTGTAGTCCGCTGTTAGACATTTCCAGTTGACAAGTAGCAACAATAGGGAAGCGAATGCCGCATCATGTTTTCCAGTCTGTTTCCCACAGACAACTAGCAACAAATACAAAAGTTGTGCACATAAAAAATACAAGAGCAATACGCGCTTAGATTTAGATTTTGTGAGCACAACGTCAGGCGCTGCCAAAATGACAACATTCTTATGCGTATACAGACAAGCAGACAAGAATCTCATCGCCATTAGGGCCATCTTGCTTGCTGTTGTATTCTCCCCGTTTTATGAAACAAAATCAATGCATATACTCGGTTCGCTCTCCGTCTTTGGCAGTTCGCTCAGCTGCTGCTGCTGCTGCCTGCAGTGCATAAATTCAATTTACCGTTCAGCATGCACAAAAGTATGCAACAAAATCTTACCAGACCGTCACACATACACACTCGCATTGGACATGTGTATGACGTTTGCCAGACAACAAGTATTCGATAAAACGTATCGAAATTTCATTGCGAAAATTGTGTGCAGTTGAAAGACGAGATTTACAGTGGCCGTTGCCAGAGACTGAGACTGAGAGAGGGAGAAAGTGTGAGAGAAAGGGAGAATAAAGATGGATATGGAGAAATGGGTGTGGAGACCAAATCGTAAATTGTATTGTTTAAGTAGCAAAGTAAAATCGCAGAGTGCCATAAGATATTCCACTTCCACTTGGCAAACGTTGAAGCATTTGTTTAGGGATTGGCAATTGGACATGGGTAAGGCAATAAATTGATAACCCAATAAATGGATGTTCCAATTGAACTGCACAATATGATCAGCGGTTAGATTTGAATTTAGATTTGAATGGGTCACTTCTAAAAAGAAATGTGTTTCCCCACCAGTTTGTGGTTAGTAAATTGATAAAAAAAATCTAATATAGAACGGTGACTGAGCACTAGGCTTTTAAGTTGAACCTGCACTTTTGTATTGCTTATCAACAATAGGATCTATAACTATGCCTAGGAGCACGCTCCGAATCTGGACATGTGAAGTGAAACGTTTAGCCAAAGCAGCAGAACGTGCATTGTCCAAGTGAGGACAATTACCAGGCACCGATGTTGTTTGACTGGGTGTTAATGAACAACTCAACTCAACTGAACTCGACTCTATTCAAGTCAACTTCATCTATGGCAGGACTTATGACGCGGTCACTGGCGCACGCACTCGGCCAGGACCCGAACGAGTGGCAAGGGAAACCTGTTGGCCCAATGGCTTTTGCGTCTAATTAATCAACCAACTCAGGCAGTCAGAAGGCAGCTAGCAGTGGGTTGCGAAGGCTGGCGTCACGCTGTCAATAATTTGGCACGTTCAGTGACCCGCTCAAACCCTCCCACACCTCTCCACTGCCACAGCCACAGCCATGGCAGTAGGCAGGAGGCAGCAGGCAGGAGCCAGGAGCACCTGCTGTTGCGAAACCATCTAAAAAGCATTTCGTCGAACTCAGCGCCTACTTAATCAAGTGTAACATGAACATGTCCAAGCACACCTGGTGGCAGGCTGACATATTGGGCCACAGCACTTCCTGCCTGCTTTTCACTCATTGTGTGTGTGTGTGTGTGTTGCCTGCGTGTAATTGTGTGTATGTGTACGAGTGTTCGAGAAAAGTCCACACATACTCTCTCATTCCATTGTATCAAATGTCAAATTTGACATAAACAAGTGTTTACATAATGACAACAACAATTTGCGTAATTGTCGGGGACAAGTTTCACATGGACATCGCGTTGTTTTGCCCTTATACGGCACAAGGATCCAGTGCTTCAAACTGGGGACGCTCTTTCTTTGTGTCTCGCATTTTCATCGTGCTTGCCAAATTGCATAATTAGTTCAGAATCGTGAGTTGACTAATTGATCAAATGCCGTGGGGAAAATTTAATTGAGATCAAACTGCGACAAACATTCAATGTGCTTTATGCTGTGAATTGTGGTAACGAGAATGATATCTCAATATTTCAACTATTCAGAAAGAGAAACACAGAAGTACTTAAACAAATTAATTTATTCCTATATTTTTGAGAAACAATATAGATTTTAAAGTTTGATAGAATATTAAATAACATATAAGTAAATAATAAATGCATAGCTTCATCATCATCTACCACAAATGTGATATACATTCAGGATATTAATTCAAAGCTTGCCTCAAATATTTGGTTAAGAAGTAGAATAAACAATTTGGAAATATTGTCGGACAGGATTCGGCACATTAAATAATTAAAAGAGAATTGTGACTTTGTTCTGAAATCTGATAATGTTACTAAACAGCAAACATTTTGACCTTAAGCATCTTTGCACTACCCGAAAATGAAGTCATTGTTTGCCCACGTACGAACCGAGGCGTTCAACCAACATTCACCAACAGCATCAGTTTGGCTTGAACTTGCAACTTGGAGCTGGGCAAGTGCTGAGTGGCTGAGTGCTGTGTCTGGTTATGGCGTTATGTGGGCACGCCCAAAAATAAAATGAAATAGCAGCAAGAAAAAAAATAATAAGGCAAAGAATATGCCAATGCCTTATGCTGGGGAGAAGTTGATTGTTTGCTCCTTGGGCTATTTGCTTTCTTGATGAAATAATTAAATGTCATTCATTGAGGTCCTTTTGCCGTTTATGCCGCTGAGGAGCAGCAGCTGCCAGTTAGCCTGTTCAGCTGTTCGCCTACTCTCCTGTCCGCCTGCTTACCGTCTGACTCCTCTCTTCCCGTTTCCGTAATTGTTGAGCACTTTCGCATATCCTTTTTGCGCCTTCGCTTCTGTAACTAATTTGTGCAGTTGCCTTGGGGCGGTGTCCTTGCTTCCCAAGCGCTTTGATTTTAGTTATTGCACCCACCCGATGAACTTTCTCCCCTTCTGCGTTAAGTTCATTAAACTTTTGTCTGGGCAGGCTGCACATTTAGTCAGCTAATTAACTACTGCACACTTTTCGGGCCGGCTGAAGTTTAATGAACCGACTCCAGCAATGTTACACCTGACGCCGCATCTTCCCTCAGTTGCCAGCACTCCAATTTGCATATTCATAAGCGTCACATCAGCATCGAAGTCGAGAGACATCGGCGAGAGTCTGAAGTCGAAAATAGTCGAACATCAGTCTGAATCATTTAGATGGCCAATTTGTAGGCCAAGTTGTGCAGCCTTGGACACTTTTTGATTTAATGCCAGACAAATGCCAACAGTGCTCAGTTTGGTCTAGTCTAAAATTAGCATTTTTTAATTATACTTCTCTTTTGCTTAAAGTGCGAAAGCCGAAAGTTTATTGAAGAATGAAAATATATTTTTGATATCTTTACTTGTTTTTGCTACATTTACTAAATATGTAAATAGATTTAAAGTAAAGATATTATTCATAAGTGATTCTAATACTTTACTAAAATTGCCGCTTCGTCTAATACAAGGGGCTATGCACATAATTCTTTGACTTCAATTCAGAAATAGTCTACAAGTTGTGTTACAAATAATATACATATATGTATAAATAAAATCAAGTAAAAATGTTAAAAAGTAAACCTCATTAATGAATATAGTTAAGAAACCAGGTATTTAAATTAATAAATTAATAATCTAAATTATTATATTTCCTATAAATTGAATTTGAAAATACTTCGTCAGAATTATTTTAGTTGATCATGGGTAGAAAGGGTCGCTTTAAATATAGAAGAAGGACAAAAATACAATGAACTAAATTGAATCCATTATAATATTTGCTAATGACAATTAAGCCAAACATTAAAAAGTAAATATAATATTAAGAAAATCATGAAATTGTCGACTTAGATATTTTCAAATTTCGTTTTTCGTTTTGTAGAGAAAAGAAAAGCATGAATTCAGTTGCAAATATTCGAATATCCTTAAGCAATATATAATATTAAACCAAATTAATCGATGAAATTCAAATTTGCTGAATTGCAAAATGTAATTATATAAGCAATAATTTAAATAAAATTCAATTTCCATCGCATTTGAATAATGCCGCCTTTATGCAGTTCGTATTTGAAAATTTTCATGTTGCGAGCTCAAATTAGCGATGCCGAAATTTAATGGAATATTTCACTTCTTCGGGCAAAATGCTAAACGTTTGCATAGAGAATACACCAATTTGGCGAAAACTCCTTTAAGGATACAAAAACACAACAGTCAATGTATTTTGAGATTTTTTATGAAAGATAAAGTACATTTTATGAATATAATTAGATCACCCCAAGATGTAATTAATAAATTGAAATGCTAAGGGAACAAGCTATATTTATTGATTAGTTTAAAGATTTGATGTCTCAAATATTTAAAGTTAAACCGATATTTGTATTCCACGTTTTGCATCGTCAGGGACACAATCGACACAACATAATAAATTTACAAATCGTCAATGCGGTTTTGCCACCAATCAACAGAAATCCCTGAACAAAAGTTAATATCATTGAATCCATAAATAACCGGAATTGCCACGCCCACAATTGCCGACATACGCTCTCACAAATGCTAATTGCACTAAACATGATTTTATTTCCCCCTCGCTGTGGCTCTCATTTGGAGAGTAGACAAAACACAACGAAGTTAATTTCATTCCTGAATTATGACTCAAGGGCAATATTAACATGGAAATTATGAACATGGCGGCCAATGAAAAGTGACAGCCGCCACAGCAATAACTCGCGGGACTCGCGCGCTAAACTTATTGTCTAGCAAAATTCTCTGTAATACTCTATAGAGTATTCGTTTTGAAGAGAGGCATATTGTTTGGGTCTATTTTCAATTTTTAAGGTAACTTCATAAATATTATCATATGCATTATATATACACTGACGATATATATATAACTTTATATGTATGTATATTTATTTTTATTGTTTATTTTAAGATACATATGTATAATAATACCATACACTCCTGTTCAAAATTATACCAATAAAGTTAAGTTTTAAGTCAATTTTAGTTAAAATTCATTTTCGTCGCTCGTATTAGAATGCGAAAACGAAAAAGAGCCAAATACAGTATGAAGAATAATAGCACAAAGAGTAATGCACTAAATGTGATATTTTTGACTGTGTTTGCATCTCCCGTTTTCAAGTAACGGTAAAAAAGCGCACACGCTTCAAATTGAGCTATGCTGCCCATATCAATTATTGCGGCTGGAGAGAAATATTTGGTGTGAATTTGTTTTATTTATAGTCTTGATAAACATTTAATAGGATTCACATTATGTTAAATCAAAAACAGCTAAACAAATTAGTTTGAAAATTAAACATTTAACTCATTATTATCATTATATATTTATAATATATAAGCAAAAGCATAAATTTTAAAGACTTGTTAGCTGGTTAATTTAGAAATTAAATTGGGGCTAATGAAATCAATGATAATTATGTTTCACGCTATATACCTCACCACTTGTACAACTGCAGGGTAAACTGAAAACAAGGCAATAAAAACAAATTGCAAAACCAACAGAGTTCGGGCAACGGCAACTGCAAAATGCAGCACTAAGGACTGCCTGAAAGCTGCCGGACACACAAAAACAAGAAAATTATTTTCATAGCACAACAATCTCTGCTTTTTTGTTGTTGTTGTTTTAGTGATTTTTGAGCAATGAACCTAAAGGGGGTCGCTTTGTCGCTCCAAGAGACGTCACGAGAGGCACGAAGGGAAACGCTGCTGGCGAGAATTGGTAAAACTGTCCGAAAATTTACGCCACAGCGGTGCATTTTAGGAGTGGTCAAGCGTTGACAGTGGCTTTGGGTTTAGTACTCATCCTGGTCCTGGCTCCTCCCCGGTTTTGTTGGCTGTGACCCGCTCGGTGGGCATTGCATATTTTGCGGCGTTTAGGCAACGAAAACAATGCCCAAAAAAGGGAACAACAACAGCAGTCATGATGGCAAGCTGCAATTTTATATATGGTACTATGATTTATGCCATCATCATAATAAATTTATGTGATTTATCTGCGATGCTTAAGGCGGCTTCTACTTTTTTTTTTTGCTGATGCGGTCCCAATTCAAATTTTACACTTTAATTGTAATGCAGTTGCCCAAGTCTTTGAATGTATGTGTGCGTAGCAAGCGAATTCATAACTTTTGACAGTTTTAGGTTAGCATTTCATAAGAAAATCTTTGTATACCCTGTAACCATAGTATGCAAGGGTATATAGCATCGTTACATCCGGAAGTGCAGGAAATGCAAGCTATAAAGTAGTAATATCCTTTTGACTGAAAGCACACTCAGAGACTATAAAAGACGGAGAAATCAAATTGTAGCTCCAACTCATCATTTATCTTGTATAATTTGGTGAGTATCTAAAAGTCAAGCACAATCGACTGCAGTTTTCATTCATATTTATTCTATTTCTAAATAAACCCAAAAACTTCAACACATCTATACTATGATAAAATGTTCACTCAGCTACTACTTTTATTTCGTCAATGCTTTAAGTTTTAAGTAGAAATTTAGCATGCAGCCAAAAAACAATTTCAATTTTAATGCGTTCCAAGAACCGAGACTAGTAGACAGGTAACAAGTTAGAAAGCTACAGTCGAGTGTACTTGACTGTGAGATACCCGCTAGTCATTTTGAATAAAAGCAAAATATTGCGGTATTATTTTTAAAATATACCGAAAATACTACAAAAATTACTAAAAATATGCCAAATGGTATATTTGGTATATCGATATAGTACCACATTCAAAATATGCTATAGACGGCACAATGTACCAGATTGTCGGCCAAAGCAACTAAGACTCCTAGTAAGTAGGCGTTTTTGCCCATACCAAAGTATTTATTTAATACCTTCCACAATTTTTATCTGATCGCTATCAAATTTTCAGTAATAAAAATTCGCAGCTCTAGCTTTAAAATTACGCTTGTTAATCGATTTTTTTGATTTGAGGGCGTGGCAAAAATTTTAAACAAACTTGATCTGCGTAAAAACATAAAAAATTATAGCTTTATCTCTTATAGTCTTTGAGATCTAGGTGTTCATACGGACGGACGGACGGACAGACGGACATGGCTAGATTGTCTCGGCTGTTGCCGCTGGTTAAGAATATATATACTTTATAGGGTCGGATATGCCTCTTTCTATCTGTTATATACATCTCCTGTCGGCACAAAGTTATAATACCCCTTCCCTATGGGTAGCGGGTATAAAAACTGTATAATACAAAGAGAAAGAAGGCTTAGAAATACTACTAGTGTTTAATCTATCATATCCAGTTATTCTGTATGTGGTGTTGGCACTTGCCTAACTGCCTCCACTTGGTGTTCTCATTGGTATTGGTTAACGAAGATTGTTCGTTGAAAGAAGCTGCTGAACTTACTATATAACTTGTGAAAGGCGTACGCAATCGCTTTCGTCTGCTAAATTCGCGTACCTTTTTGGTGAAGAAAAGGGAAAGATACATTCGAGAACAGGAAAGAATGAAAGAAAATTAGAAATGGGATAGGATAGAGATCTACCGTCGACTCTGAACACTTCTACTCTACTGTGCACTCGTTTGTGCAGCCGCCCACCCTATCATGAACCTGCTAAGCCAAATTCTTCATAATTAAAAGAACATAGGTTCCCTCAGAGAAGCTCCTCGCCATTCAACCCTTCTTATCTAAGCACTGCATGGTTCTAAATTAGAAATGCAACTAACTAAACATTACAATAATTTATTTGGTTTTAAATAAGTAAAGAAACGGAATAGAAACCATTAACAAATAATAGGCCAACAATGCTTAGAAATATTAAAGCTAAATTATAACTAATGCATAAATAATAAAAGACTAATTAAATAGATAAATAAAATATATATGTGAATTAGTTATAATATATCTTCAAGAGGTTTTTATATGGCAATTAATATATCGTCATATGAATGGATCACCTGACAATGTTTCGACACTTAAGGTTTCTTGGTTTGCAGAATTTTAAAGCTGTTAGCGAAGGAGCCGCTAACGGACTACAAATTTCATATAAAACCTCTATTTTAAATAAAATTCAAGTAAGAAAGTTACAGACGAGTGTGCTCGACTGTAAGATACCCGCTACCCATTTTGAATAAAAGCTAAATATTGCGGTATTTTTTCAAAATAGACGGCACAATATACCAAATTGTCGGCCAAAGCAAGTATTTCTTTATTAACTTCCACAATTTTTATCTGATTGCAATCAAATTTTTAGGAATCATAAATATTATAGTTATTATTGTATACACCAAAATTCGCAGATGTAGCTTAAAGATTACGCTTGTTATTCGATTTTATTGATTTGCGGGGGCGGAAGTGGGCGGGGAAAAAATGTGAAACAAATTTGATATGTGTGCAAATATAGCAAATGCTGTCGAAAAATTATAGCTCTATCTCTTATAGTCTCTGAGATCTAGGTGTTCATACGGACGGACAGACAGACAGACGGACATCGTCTCGGCTGTTCAACCCTATGGGTAGCGGGTATAAAAAGCTCAGTTACAGCATTCTCCAGCGACGAAAGATCTTTTTCAGCCGGTGATGTGTGTGTGTGTTGTGTTTAGATGTTGTTGTTATATCTGTGGAACAAATCTTGAAAGGCGTGACGAAAGCTCTCCGCTATGAGAAGATCAAATCTGAAAAAGATTCCAAGCGACATTTACAGTGTAAATTTTACACATTTACGAGACAGATGAATGCAAAAAGATTACGGCTACAGCAAAAGAACCGATTGCATCTTACTGTTCAACAGATGGAAAGAATTCGGAAATTGTTGAATTGTAAATTATCGCAGTGATTATATATGATTGTTATCAGCTTTTATCTCGTTTGCATAAGTTTAGTAAAACGAATTTTAATTAAAATCCGCATTTGCAAAGGCAAACAACGTCAGCACACTGCGTAAAATATTTTGCATAATCATAAAATAGCGTAGACACCTCATGCTTACCCATGCTGCATTTCCAAAACAGCGTCTCACATCTTGTACGAGTTTAATCTGGCCCGTTTCCTGTGTTCGCAATTCCGCATCACGTATTCGCCGCGTGGGCCACGAGCAGCCGTTAAAGTGTCAACAAGTTGATGATGTAGGTACGTAGGTAACATATCGTTGACATGACATGCTGTGACTGACTGCTGACTCCAGTCTCCTGACAAAGGGCTTTACATCTGCGTAGAGCACTTGTTTAGCCAGTTATCCTTAAATCTGGGGAAAGTTAAGTTAACAACACGAGCATGGGAAGCCCAATCAATATGCACAATATGCAGTCAATATTTGAATATTCAAAACTGCTGTGATTTTCATTCACTCGATAGTCAATTGTCCCAAAACCTCTTTTGTTTGACTATTTGCTAGCCCATAAAGAGCCCTCTTGCTTGTTCCCGTCTGCACTCCAAACTCCGCACTCCCTACTCCACTTATTTTCATTGCTCCTGTTGCTGTTGATGGCCCAGGTTAAACTGCAGTTACAGCGCGCGATATCGACGTCGGCGCTCAAGTGGCATGCATCCAAGTCCAAGAGCCCTTTACATTTTTAGGCATTAGCAAGTAGTCGCCATTGTTGCTGACGTTGTTGTTGATGTTGTTTATGCACTGGGAATGTCAACGGCATTGTTAAAACGCGCCTGTGAAAGAGTGCGAGGGCGTGGCCCTGAGCATTACTCCTGCCAGCCAGACACAAATGCAATCAATGCTCTCAGTGATTGTTGTTGTAGCTCTTGATGTGTATGCGGATGCGGATAATATTGTTGTTGCTTCACGCCTGGCGCTTGGCGCTTGACGCTCTTGCTCAAAACAATCAGACAACCCAAAACAGCATGCATGATGTGTCAGACATAGCGTGCAGCACTCTTTGTCGGCACTTAGACGCCTTTAAATATGCAACATTGTCAAGTGCAGTCAGGTGGCACTTTGTTGCACAGCTTTTCCTAATACGAGTACTTCATACTCAGCATTTCAGCTCAATCAACTGTCGCTCAATTCAACCGAATTGAAAAAAGTTACTCCTTAAACCAAACGACCCATTACTGTTTAAAAATAGTATTGATAACATAATAACTCATATAACTTCGATTTTCAGAGGAATAGATGTGTCCAAGATCAGTTCAACATTTTTAGTTATATAACCAAAATCTCAGATTCTATTTAAATTCTTCATCGAAACAGTTCATCAAAATATTTAACTGAATTTATAACTTGTATTTTTCTCTGAAAAAATTGTTGCAAGTTTAACAATTTATTTCACTGATATATTCTCTGCATATTTAAAGTACCACTACATTTTTATACCCGCTATCTATAGGCTAGAAGGGTATTATAATTTATGTAACAGGAGAATATACAGCCATATCCGTCTGTCCGTATGAACACCCAAATCTCAGAGACTATGTATAAGATATATAGCTATAAGATGTCGAAGTTATTTAGAAAAACAACCGGGTCTAACAATCTCGTATATTGTGTATAGTATATTTAAAATGTATTATTATATCGATATACCAAAAACAGCATTCGGTATATTTTTTTTATATGTTTGGGTATATTTTATTTTGCTTTTAGCGGATTTCTCACATTCGACAATAGATTTCTTCGATTTTAATTCATATTATCTCGATTCATATAATCTCGATTTGGGCGATTGAAATATCATAAGAACAATGCTTTTACTTGTATGTAAAAGTTTACTTCAGCTTAGTTAAGTTGAATGATGTTTAAACATATTTTCTTATTTTAAATATACATATGTATGTATATGATTTACAGATACAATACTTAGGATGTATTGGGTCATCATTCCGCTGGGCCAGCTTACTTTTTATATTGAGTTGCAATGTTTCAATGTTTCATTCGAATAAAGTAAATTCGTTAAAGGTGGAAAAGTGGTTTAAAAAAATTTTAATATTTATACAGCAGTATCGCCTGGAAGAATCTTAAATAATTATTAATTGAAGGATATATCTAGTTACTTACTTAAGTTAAGCAGCTTAAGTCAATTGTAGATATTTACTTGCATACAAACTACTATCAATTCAAGCAAGTAATTGCCATGATTACCATACTCTACAATTTGAGCCAGCTGGCTGTGAGTTCCAAATCCGCTTAGCAACCCTGTAATTGGCCCCTTTGTCTGTCTGTTTGTCTCACTGTGTATAAGTTGGGTGCGGGTGTTATTCTCGAAGTCGCGGACAATCGCCAATCGTTCATCTAGTTCTTTGGTCTCCTTTTATTGCATAATCTTTAAAGCTCTAAAGCGCCGACAACAGACACGAAAATTGGGATTAAGCAATATATGATATCAAAATATATACGCAATAAAAATAAATCAGCCAAAATCAGACAACACTTTTTTGTTGTGGACACCGTTGACACAATTCAATTTTAATCGCATCGTTAAATTGATTAATTTCATTGTTTGTGTCTATAGAATTTGTCGCCAGACTTTGATCGATATACAATATATTAACAACGCCAGTGGCGTCAATTGCTTAAATATTACCTTATTGAGCATTCGCAAAAGGCACAGACTAGTCATCTTATTCACTTACTTTAAATACTTTAATTAAATAAACTCAAATTTCATATGCAAAGTTAAATACTTTTTGTTTTATCTAATCTCATTATAGGGTACTGAATGTAAATACTTTGTAATTATTAATATTTTTGTAAAAGAAATTTAATTTGCGGAACAAGTTCCTGGAGTGAGTTTCTTAAATTATTTTAATAATTCAAAACTACATTTAGTTTACTGAGCATGTTTGGATTTCCGTTTCGACGCCAATATTGATGGATTATTTTGCCGGCGTGAGGGTATGAGTTCATTCACAGTTTACTCTCAGCGCTTGAAGTGTGTGTGAGTGAGTAGGTGTGTGTGATTTGTCTCAGGTCATTTGTCTTGGCATGGCTGACTGGCAATTATGCTGCTGCCATAGCTTCGAGATGAATGTATTCATTCAGTGAATGCGGAAAGGTGTTTATGAGCTTGAATTTGCCTGTCAATGGATAGTTTTGATCGATATCTGTGTGCAGGGATTAACGCTTGCCAACTAATTGGCTTAAATTGTTTTCTATTGGCTGACAGCCCCAAAAGCTAAAGTTCCTGTTTGATGGCATGGAAAGTTTCCAACTTAAAGGCTGAGAAGCGAGAATTGTGGAGCCGAGAACCTTGACAGCATTTCCATTCCAATGCCTTTACCTATGTATACACATACCCTCCACATACACACACACACACTCGCACACGGTTGCGAGGATGTGTGATTTTTGTGTAAATTGTCTGTGGAACTGCAGTCGATTGCATTTGGCAAGAGCAGCCCACTTTGAATACCCTGTATTTGGCAAGAAGTAAGGGAATGATTAAAAAGGTAAAAGTTGAAATAAAAAGGATAACAAGATTCGATTTTGCCCCTTCATGAATTATTCGTAGTCAAGACTGGTATTGCTATAAATGTTGTTAAACGACTTATATAGGGTATTTTCTCGTGTTACCTTTTCATTGTAGGAACTCTGATTTGCGTATCTAGTTGGACTAACATCACTTGTGTCTACCTTTCTCTTTCACTGTTTATCTCCTATTCTCTTTCTATCTCACTCAATACACGTTGCTCATTTCGCTAGCTAAAAATGCATTTCCTGTCAAGTGTAAAAAGGAAATGATGTGATGCTCTCGAGCTTTAACGTGCAATCAATCATTGCCGCTGTCGCTGCTGCTGCTGCTGCCACCGCACATTGGGATGAAATGCCTTTATTTTGGCCATAACCGTAATTTTAAAGCTAGAAAGTTGAAACTTGGAGATTTTGCTGCTTATATTATTTGTGAATTTCGGATTTTCTTATTTTTTATTTTTTTATTATTTTTTTTTTTTTTAGTTTTTATTTTTTATTTTTTATTTTTTTTTTTTTGTAATCACCTCTAAATCGTTTTCCGGAAAATCATTTGGAATTACCCAGTCAAAAGAGGCCTTGAAATTGCGATTTGTATCCAGCCAAATTTTTAGTTAGTCACCCCGACGAAGAGAAACCTTGCTTGTATCTATTGAAATATTTAACCCCCCCGCAAATTCCCGCAAATTATTGAAATGCTACCTGAATATACACATAATAACTCATACTACCACATAAGTTGTTATTTGAATTCTGTTGTATCTTGCTAGATATGCTCCACGAAACACAAATATTTTAAGGTTAGAACCAACAAAACTACTGCTTACTTATTTCATTAAAAACATGACAACACAAAAACACATATAATTAAAAACTTATACAAATATTTTCTATATACCATGAAGAACATTTTCCAATTTAAGGTATTTTAATAAGTCAAACTGTTTACAAATACGAGAACGCCAAAATTTAGTAACTTCACTAATCAGCAAGCTTGCCCGCACCACGTGGCAAGAACAGCTGACTTTAGACAGCTGGTGCAACCCGAGGGCTGCGCAATAAAATTCAAATAAAATATTTTCGACGTCTAGGGACATTTCTAAGCTTGAAATAATTGCAACATTATTGATATATTAACATGAACTTTTTAGGTTTTTGCCAAAATAAAGGCATTTCATCCCAATGTGCACCGTCTCTCAGTATCACTGCCATTTTACAGTCCGACACACACACATCTCCCCTTTGCCTCTGAAGTATCACCTATTCGGCTGGCTGCCACCACTCGCTGTCTTTGGTTGGCTGTTTTGCCATCTGCCCTTCGTTTGTGGCGACAAAGTCAACGAAAAGAGTTTATTAAGCCAGGCAAATAGTGTTAAGTATTTGTCAAATGTCAAAGTGCAGCCACATCTAGTCGCCTGCTGCTCGTGCTCATGAATGTACTCACTTTGCACTCGCATTTCCGTTACCGCAATTTCCGCAATTTTGTGTCTTTTGCGATTAAACGAATTCATCAAGTGTAAATCATTTCACTTAGCTCGGTTTCCTATCAAATTCGAATAGAATATAAATATTTTGTTCACTACTAAAGCGATATTAATTTTTATTAAAATGAAGCGAGTTTTTCTTTTTTCATGTTTGCATAATATTATGCATTATTATTTTGAATCGTTTAAATAGTTATCATGGACTTATTACATCAAGAAGATATCCGTTAATATGTGTAGTGCAGCTCATAAGCCAAGTCGCAATTCTCAACACTTATTTTAGGTACATACATACCTACTACTCAGCACATAGAACAGGCAAATTTTGTGTAATACACAACACTTAAAATAAGAAAGTATCGATAAGAGAAGAATTAAATTCGAGAATCGATAACAAAGCGATATTTGTATGTAATCGAGCTTATTAACAAATTAATTGGAAATATACGACGGATAAATAATAAAAAATATGAAAGCACGTATGAATATAAGATTGGATCATTGTTTCAAACTTCATTAGTATTAAAATTTTGCATTCTTTAGTTTGTAATTGAGCTATCGGAATTCAGGTTGAGCAACGCTTCTTTCTGTCTTCGTTTGTGTCTTCTCCCATTTACTCTTCCATATTTTCGCAAAACAGCTGTTTGGGCCTGCCTACGCATCTCGATAGACCTTTGGGGGTACGTGTCTGGAGACAGTAATTGGTCTTTAATGGCCATTCGAATAGAATGCTTCAACCTCCGGAGTCGACCACAAAAGAAACAACGAAGACTCCACAAGCGACTTATGAACGCTTCACGCACTTTTAATTTTGAAACTGAAAGGGGGAACGCTCGCCTTTTAAGTGTTTACTCAACAACAATATCAACAAAATAAAAACATAAAAAAAACAACAAACTAAGAAAAGATGCCTTGAAGACTTAATACAAATAGGCTCGAAATTCCTTGAATCTATTTAGAGTTTAATTACATTGATTTTAACCACAAAATGAGTTGACAAAATTTTGTTACCCATTTTCGTTAGAAAACCCTTCTTTGTTCATGTTGGGTAACCTTCAATCTTTTGTATTGAATGAAACCGATTTTCAATTAAAAATCCACTCAATTAGGTTTAAATAACGTTCGGTAACTTGCTCATTATGCATACCCCAAGGTGAAAGTTAACCGCATAATGATGGATTTCTCCTTGATTCTAAGTATTTTAGAATTTTTTTCCTTGACCTTTTTAATTTCTCGGTGGGTTACACAACTTCCATTCACTTTTATACTACGATATTTTTGAAAATTCACTAAATCAATAGTAAACATTTAAATTGTGTTTAAATAGCGCATGTAATTTTATTTGTATTGTAATTGTAGCATATTTAAAATTTGTATTGGATTTAGTTTGATATGAGACGGAGATGTTTATTTATAGTATTGCGTTTGGCATATCGACAAGTGGGGAAACGAACAAGGCGACAATTAACAAGTAAATAAACAAAATCGTAGTTGGCATTTGGGGCATGGACACCGAAACCGCGTTCACGAAAATGGGACAAATGAGACATTCTCTGAAAACAACAACTAAAAAAGTCACCGAAACTGAAACTGACTCTGAAACAACACACAAATTGAAACAGTAAGTGAAACAGAGACTGAAAGTGAAGCGCGAAACTGAAAACTGAAAACAGATAACTAAAAACTGAAAACTCAAACTCATGCTGCAAATGAAGCAAACGCAACGTCCCGTCTGACATACAAACTGAGTGGGCAGAAATGAAGTGAAGCAGACGAAATAGCCACAGTAGAGCCAAAGGTGTTGACAGACAATGCGCTGACAAATCACCTAACAACGAGACTGTGCCAAAGGGACGGCGGCTTGGGCAGCGCCACTAGAGATGGCACTGTGTCGTGTCACGAGGCACGACAAATGTGAACTTATAAACTTAAGAGGAGATGTGTGATTGATCTTTTGATTTGTGTCTACTCTAGTGGGAATTAGTCGACTAGTGTGATGTGTCAGAAGAGATGGCATCGTGACACAAAATTAAAATTACTTGAAAGGAGACACGAGATCAACTTTTTAATTTCTGTTTACTTTAGTGGGAGTTAGTGTCATCGATCATTAAAAGTGGCAACTTTTATCCTCGTACGCAGTACGCACGGCAACGAGCTCAATAACATTTATTGTGTTTTAGAGAGGCAATATAAATGATTGATCAATCTATATAGTAAGTGTTTTCTTCTATGGCTAAAAAACACGGTGTCATCTCCAATTCCTTTGCGCAGTTCCTCCACAGGTTGACAGCGAGTTGACTGACAGCCTGAAGGCAATAAATCGTGAATTTCAAGTGCAAAAACTGAAAATGTGATGTAATCGAGGATGATTGGCTGAGGAATAACTTATTGGATTTGGAGCACTCAAATGACAATTAAAGACTTAATTAAATAATGGCCAATAGGCACACGAGGAAGCGCCGTTAGCGTTGAACTTGAAATACAAAATAAAAAAACAGAGCAAATCCCAAATGGAGATCTATACTGAAGCCCAACTATGAGCTCGACTACGAAACGAAACCAGTTTGCGATACAATTGTCAAATTGTCAACACGGGCATCTATAAGATACTTTTGTACTTTCGAGATACTTTTGTACTTATTACCGGTTTTGCACGTTGTCAAATGCTTCGTGAGTACGTGTGTGGGTGTAAATGGACAACACCTCAGGGGAGCCAAGAGCTAATTCTAGACTACACGCCCGCTCCATATAAAGTGACATGCACGCAGAGCGAACCACATCATTAACCAAACGTCGCTCACATCGTCATCATCAAGTGTTGGCGAGGACGAAAACTACCTTGTAAACTCGACGGATTCGCCCGATAAATTTGCATACCTCGTGTGTGTTTGCAGTGTGTGTGCGTGTGTGCCGCGTGTTTCCAAGTTTCAATCAAAGCCAAGTTAACGAGAAAATGGCAAGTCGAGTAAGTTGCTTGGCTAAACCACTTATATCCAGCGGCTATGTATGCCGCCAAGGAAAGGATATCGAACGCAAATCGTGTTACGTGCTAAACTTATAATATCTATGCACATCAAGGAATTTGTAGTTTCTATCAAAGTCGCAGATATTTTACTATATCATATGTAGTATTTATTGTCTAATTCAACTTCAGACTACACAGTGTGCTCTTATCTTGAATTTAGATTGTGAACTTTATTTTATGATAGATCATTACCTTCATGTATGGGGCAGGATTATATAATATTTGAGTACTACATATGTATAAGATGTTGGTCTACTCTGTACTTCATTATTTTTTATATAGTATACTAAACCTGACGTTATAAATATTATTAAGACAGTATCCAGTATTAGAATATCTCTTCTAAAGTAACATGTAAATTTTCTTATTTTATTTTAAACAACTTTATATTTTAACAAGATATTTTATCTTTGTGATTTAGATACAGCTGATACCGATTGATTTAATGTTCATTCATCAGATCAGAATAGTTTTAAATTATTAGATATCATCAGATATCAAATCCCCAATTTAATCGATCGTAATCGCTTCCTATTCCAGTTTCTGACCGCACTCTCCCTGATGGCGCTCGCTGGCAGCTGTCTAGGTGGCTTCGCAGCCACGTACGCTGGTTACCATCCCGGCTTTGCCACCTATCAGGCAGCTCCCGCTGTCTACCATGCGGCGCCAGCTGCTGCTCTCTATCATCAGGCAGCGGCGGCTCCAGTTTTGGCCAAAACGCTGCTGCCAGCTTCACCGATTTACACAAAGTCATACGCTGTGCCCTCGCCCTTTGTGAAGGCTGTTGCTCCAGTTGCTGCAGTTGCTCCACTTGCTCCAGTGGCTGCCCCCGTTGTGAGCACTTACGCAGCTCCCGCTATCGCTCCCGTTGTGAAGACCGTTGCCCCGATTGTCAAGCAGGTGGAACTGGAGTCTGCGCCCCGTTACGATTTCTCCTATGGTGTCCATGACTCGCTCACCGGCGACATCAAGAGCCAAGTGGAAAGCCGCGACGGTGGTAATGTTGTTGGCTCCTACAGCGTCCTCGATGCCGATGGCTATAAGCGCACAGTGACCTACACCGCCGACGACATCAATGGCTTCAATGCTGTGGTGCACCGTGAGCCTGTGGTTGCTGCCCGTGCTGCAGTCGTCGCACCTGTTGCCGCCGCTCCAGTGGTTGCCGCTGCTCCAGTGGTTGCCACTGCTCCTGTGGTTGCCGCCCCAGCCACATTCCCCGCTCCCATCTACTACCCACAAGCCCAGCAGCAAGTGTTCCAGCCACAACAGCAGCTTTTCCAGCCACAACAGGTTAATGTCGAGCAGGAGAGCGAAGTTGTGGAGGCACCTCGTCAGCCCGAACAGGAGCCAGCGCCGATTGACTACACGGAGGAGCAGCAGCAACAGCAGCAGCTTTACCCACAGGATCAGCAGTTCCCACCTTATCCATCAGCGTCCCCAGCTCCGGCTGATTCCAGCGATGGCGACAACGATTCCGATGTGGTAGAAGCCCGTGTTGCTAAGGAAAACGGTTCCACTACCCCAGCTCCAGCTCCAGCTCCAGTGAACGAGGACAATAAGGAGGAGGACAAAAAATCGGCATAAATTAAACTGACCACGCTAAATACTTTCTGTTCGAATAAAAAATTTACTCAAAAGCAATTGAAATTGTATAACTTTGGTAAACTTCAGCTGATGTTTCTAAAATATGCATGTAGAACATCGTGCATATGTATGTATAAAGTAATTTGTGGCAGGAAATCAAATTAACTGAAATAACCAAGCTTGCTTTAAAAAGCAAACAAGCAAGTCGTTTTGCTGAATTTGCAGACTCCGCTCATGTGGATGGTAAATTTCTTCGCTGCAAGTATGTGGATCATGTTTGTTCACCACACATTTGTGAGCGTGAATTTTTTATTGGCATTACGAAATATTTAAAAAAAAAGATGGCCTCATTAATATTCTTTTATATGATAAAATTATTTCAACTAGTTGTGTCTTTAAGCGAATTAGGAAAATTAAAAACATTTGATTCACACGCCATCTAGCGGATAGCGGTATTATTATTTGGAGCGATCGTGTTAAATTGAACAGCGACACTCGTGTAGCACATTGCAACTTTGTATCTTTGATTAAATATGTAATATTTTCACAAATCCAATCATCAAATACAAACTCATTTGTATGCAATTCATGTTATCTCTTAAAGCAAAGAAAAAAAATCATATAAAATAATTACAATAATCATAAAACTGGTATACTTGGTATATTTCTCTTCTTAAAATAGCATATTTGGAAATCACACTCTACGGCCACACTATCGACCAAAGCAAGCATTTCATTTAAATAAAACGGCACTTTTTTAGCGCAAAGCAAAGTAGTCATCGGAATCCAATTCTCTGCTACGTTCTCCGTAATAATACAATCATTTACATCAGTTTTATTTCGATTTTAAAGGTGTTCAGATACACAGAGATTTGGTTATATTAGTTCCAAATTTGTAGGGTGAAGCAAATTAAAAAGTTTTTTGTTAAACATATTTTTTATAGCGGTGGACCGTACATTAAAATACAGCTAAAGAAATAGAGGTAAGTGAAGCAACAAAGATTGAAAGAACAAAGCTGATGCGCCGCCGCTTCACTAGCAAATGGCGGTCCCATTTTTGTCATCTTTTGCTTTGCGCCTTGAAGCGCATTGGCAGCAGCGCAGCTGTTGCTTTTGTTGTTCTTACTTTGGCCTTGCGAAGCAGGCTCTGCAAAGAGCAAAAAAGGGAGATGAAAAAGAAAAGATCGGCAGGCACAAAAGAAATGCCAAAAGTACGCACACAAATGCACGATTCTTGCTTGTATATACATATGCGTGTATAATCGAAGCAGGCTTTGATCTCTTTCTCTGTCTCTGCATTTCCTTTGCACACTACTAACATCAAGTTTTTCATTATAGCTGTAAACTTCTAATCGTGGCAGAAACAATTTTATTTTAATTATCAAAAAAGAACTACAAAAAAAACCAATATAATTTTCATCATGAACAAAGCGGATGGAAGTACACACCAGGGCCAATACAAGGCAAACTCTCTTAACACGCAGGTAAGAGAGCGGTCTGTTTAAACTTGCCGTTCAAGCTTAACCTCAACTCTTGCATGTTTGCTTATCTAGGACTCGCGCATGCGCCGCCATGAGGTGACCATCGAGTTGCGCAAATCTAAGAAAGAGGATCAGATGTTCAAGCGTCGTAACATCAATGACGAAGACCTCACCTCGCCTCTCAAGGAGGTCAACGGCCAATCGCCAGTGCAACTGTCGGTCGATGAGATTGTGATTGCCATGAACAGCAAGGATCAGGAGCGACAGTTCCTGGGTATGCAGCAGGCCCGCAAGATGCTAAGTCGTGAACGCAATCCGCCCATTGATTTGATGATCGGACATGGCATTGTGCCAATTTGCATTAGCTTCCTTCAAAATACTAGCAAGTAAATAATACATTTTCTTACATTGTCACATTATTTATGTCATTCTCCCGTAGCACCATGCTGCAATTCGAAGCGGCTTGGGCCTTGACCAATATCGCTTCTGGCACATCTGAGCAAACTCGTTGTGTGATAGAACAGGATGCAGTGCCGCATTTTATTGCCCTGTTGCAGTCCAAGTCCATAAATCTGGCTGAGCAGGCTGTCTGGGCACTCGGAAACATTGCTGGCGATGGCGCTGCGGCACGTGACATTGTTATCCACAATAATGTGATCGATGGCATCCTGCCACTAATCAATAATGACACACCCATCTCGTTCCTACGCAACATTGTCTGGCTCATGTCAAACTTGTGTCGCAACAAGAATCCATCGCCACCCTTTGAGCAGGTGAAGCGCTTGTTGCCAGTGCTGTCTCAATTGCTTCTTAGCCAAGACATCCAGGTATTGGCCGATGCCTGTTGGGCACTCTCCTACGTCACTGACGATGACAACCACAAGATTCAGGCGGTGGTCGATACGGATGCAGTGCCAAAGCTGGTGAATCTTCTCAAGACTGATGAACCCAGTATCATTGTGCCTGCCCTACGTAGTGTGGGCAACATAGTAACTGGAACGGATCAGCAGGTCAGTTGATGGTCGTTGTTAAATTATTATATTATGATTATTTTTATTAATTATTATTATTAATCATTGTTATTATTATTTGCAGACCGATGTGGTTATAGCATCTAATGGTTTACCCAAACTAGGCTTGTTGCTGCAGCACCCCAAGGGTAATATTGTCAAGGAGGCGGCATGGACTGTGAGCAACATTACAGCCGGCAATCAGAAACAGATTCAGGCGGTAATCGATGCGGGCATCTTTCACCAGATTCGTCATGTGCTTGAGAAGGGCGATTTCAAGGCCCAAAAAGAGGCAGCTTGGGCAGTTACCAATACTACCACTTCGGGTACACCCGAACAAATTGTGGAATTAATAGAAAAGAACAAGATATTGAAGCCCTTCATTGATTTGCTGGATGCCAAAGATCCCCGCACCATCAAGGTGGTCCAAACAGGACTTTCCAATCTCTTTGCACTTGCCGAGAAAATGGGTGGCACCGAAAATCTATGCCTGATGGTGGAGGAGTTGGGTGGTCTGGATAAGTTGGAGGCCTTGCAGCAACACGAGAACGAAGAGGTCTACAAAAAGGCCTATGCCATCATTGATACCTACTTCAACACTGGCGACGACGAGGCCGAGCAGAAACTTGCGCCCCAGGAGGTTAATGGCGCATTGGAGTTTAATGCCACACAGCCAAAGGCGCCCGAGGGTGGATATTCCTTCTAACAAAATCCACAAGTGCCAACCATCACATATATATACCATACACACATTTTGTTTTTCGTCATATGCGACCGCGCCTACACTACAAATGCACACAATCTATACTGTCTTGCCACTTCAAGTTAATACTCTTTCAATGATGCCCTTCCACACTGTACCGCATTCGGCCATGAAAACGCATCTTAGGCGCGTTGCTAACTACTTTCCATTGATTCGCACACACACTCACACACACTCATACAAGCACATGTACACGCACACACACACGGACCACATTCTAAATGCCACGTGTTCTTACACCTAGCAGCATCTGCCTAACTGCGATGGGTGTCCTTACACTGATACACGGGATGCACGCAGCCTGTTGCGTTTGCATGGCTGAATGTGTGATTGGAGTGTGTGCTTTATTCCATTTTGAATTACACATCAATCTTTTCGAATGTATAGTTAGTCTGTTAAAATATTTATTGATTATGTATATGTACACTTGTGAAATCAACACAAACCTTTAATCGTCAGTAATTAAACAATCCAGTCAACGGATAATAAAAATTGTAAGCGATGAGCATGATTGCCTTTTTAGACAAAGTAAATTATATTTTTCTGGATTAAATTCGAATGCAGCAACAATTGCATACATTTTTAAGAAAATATTGGTATTTATTATTGTGGCAAAATTCTATAATGTAAGCACTGTTTATTGTTATCGCACAGCACTACGAAGCATTCATTGCTAAAGCATAATGACCCCATTGCGACAGATTAGATAAGCTGATTAAACAATAGAATGGCAACAAAGCAAAAGCTGATGCTGTATGACTCAATTTAATCAAGCGTCGCATCCCAATCAGCGACAATTCTAGTTGTAGTGGTTGTGTTTAAAACACATCATACAGTAGAATAGAAATGTGAATGGAAATGGTCTCTCAGTGGACGCTGAGCTGAGAGCGCCCACCGCATCGCAGTTCGTCTTTAGCGTCGTTCGGTCGCTGTTTGAGCGACCAGAGAAATTGTAAAAATAGATGAAATTTTCTGTTGCAGAAAATTCAAAACTTTGCCAGAGCTTTCAGCGTTCCCCAAGTGTCGTCATCAATGAACACAGCGGCAGCGCAATTTAATTAGCTTCTTCATATATATTTTTTGTATCCTCTAATGAAAATGAGCATTCAGTTCAATTGTGTGCGAAGCTCTGTGCGGGCGTGAATTCTCTCGTCTCGTTCTTCTATTTTGTTTTTCGCCAACGCATCTTGAGTAATTTTTGTTATTGTTTTCGTGTTTTGTATACCATTTAGGTATACTTCCTCTGGTGTGGTGCACTACTGAGTGGACAGGAAAAGTAAGAGGTAATTAACAGTGAGATCAGTGATAAATGAGGCATGAGATATTTTTGAGATTCAACGCTCTGGTGTTGTAGTGTATCGCAGTTAAGTTGTGTTTAAAATTTTAAATACAAATGTATATAAATGTTTAAAGTGTGTAAAAAAATATATGTTAACCATGTTTTAGTCAAATGATTTTAACTTGTGTGCGTTAAACATATAAAATTGGAAATAAACAAATAAGTTGCTGAGTTATTGATATATAATTCAAAAAAGTAAAGTTAAATTCATATCTAAAAATAAAAACGAATAAATTATGATTTAATAATGCATTTAGAGAAATATATACATATGTCTTGAACAAGAAATAATATATGTACATAATTCATGATTGAAAAAAGATCTAATGTTGCTTCCCAATCGGGTATATACTATATCTGCATAACATACATAAATATAGTTGCTCTTAGTGATTGTTGTAGTTGTTGTTTCAGCCTACGAAAATGATTCTGTGACCTCATGCACAGCAATTGAAAATCTATTGATCGTTTACCATCTGTTAAGAATCGGATCAATATGCATATATTCGTTGAATCGTGCTCTATATTTTGTAGAAAAATCTACAACAAAATTGAAATAAGAATGGAGAATACTTTTGACAAATTCATGATGTAATTAATTTCCTAAAGAAAACGAAAAAATTGGCACGCCAAAACTAAACAATAAACATTTAAGAGCACGCTGAGTAAAACTACTTAGTCGACAGCTGGCACGATCTACCGATTTGTTTTTATGTGACTGAGGGGATACCCTATAAAAATCGAAATTATAAACTTCACGCAATTCGTATGTGATATGGTTTCCGATAAATAAAAAGTTAATTAAAACCTCTCATTTATTAATTGAGTAAATACATCAGTTGAATATCAGCATAAGATTTAAAAGCTGTCAGAACTATCTGCAAAAGGGAATTTGATAGTCAAGTTCTGTATGTTATTGTCTTCACTTTCATTCAAATTGGGCATCCTATACAAATTCGCGTCAGATTAAAAGTTGCCGAAAATACTAATGCGCGTGTAACGGTGTGTGTGTGTATACGTGTGTGTATAGATTCACTCATGCATGTGAGTATGAATGTTTCTTTTGCCGCGCAATGTCAAAGTTTTTCCGTTTCGTGTTATTGTGTACTTTGTTGCTTAACCTAGAATAGTGTCAAGTTTTTCTGTTTGTGGGCAATTGTCTGGGGCCATTATTTTTTCGACTTTTTGTTTTCATTGGTGTACTATATCTAGTGTAACAATACTCTGTAATCTTTCAGAAAGGAATATGAAAAGAAAAAAATACTAATAGCTGTTATATTTTATCTCACAATCTCAATTTGAATATAAGTTCAATATTAGTAAATTTTCACTCGCCTTTGTTATACACAGTATGTACATCTTTGTTAGTGTTCTAAATTTATATATTAACTACTTGATGGGTATGAAAAAGTCGACCTGAATTATTTGCTATTTATTTACTCTTATTCGATGGCTTTTACGGGCTTGAATAGTGAAACGGAAGAGATTGTTTAATAAAACAGTTTTGAGGCCAAGACTCAACTTTTGATCATTCGAAGAAAATCAAATTAATGGCATGCTCGTAGATATTATACAGAATACAGAATGAGATAAGAAATTGAAATAGTTTATTAGGCGATAGTATATACAAATATTATGATTCAAGATCATGTTTATGGAAGCGATATTACAAATGAAATATTTCACATATGGTTACTATATCATAAATTTACATATTATTTGCACAAAAGTTCTTATTTCCTTAATCACATTTTTTGTAACTCGTGCATTATAATATTAAATCAAACATCACATTAATTATATTTTAGAAAAGCCTCATCGTTTTCCGAATCTCGATTTGTAAACATAATAGGCATTCGACTAAATTCATTACTAAATTTAATTTTATTTACAAACATAACATACACAACATTCATAATGGGCATGTCTCTGATGTCTAATGCCACATTTGTAGGCATTCCTAGTGTTTCGACAAAAGGCGACACTTATTGGGCTTGAGATAAAGCATTTAAAATTGATACTTTAAAAATAATTATAATAAAATAAATACATCCCAAGATGTAGAAGTTGCTTTCGGATTGAATTTAACGAATCAGAAGGTATATACATATATTCTTTATTACCGTCAATAACAGAGACGAGGTATAATTTAATCGAATAACATGCGTAATTTTGAAGCTGGAATCGCGAAAATAAAAATATAATAATAATTAAAGTATTTATGATACCGAAATATTTAGATGCGAGAAAATAAAAATTGTAAGTTATTTAAGAAATACTTTTGCATGACATACACTGCCTACTGCAATTAAGTCTTAGCTAATGTGGTAATTGTAATACTATACTGATTGTATAGTATTGATATATCAAATGTTAGGCTGTAGTTTTCTTAATTGTTTTTTTTTTTCAAAAATATTGATTTTAAATGCATGTGACAATTCATCACCATATTTTTATTTAACTTTATACGAAGAGGAATTTATCCTTTAACAATAAGACTAGAAAATAATATGCTACTACTTAAACTATATTTAGTAAATTTTACCTTAAGCTATTCAGGAAAAGTCCAGTTCTAACAAAAATAATTTAACATATAAATTATAATAATGTATTGTTCTGATCGTGGCTGACTTTCCCAAAGACTTGCTCATAAACTACTTATTCTAATTTGTTTAGTATACCACAAGCACAGTTAAGATGTCTGGAAATAATGAATATATTCAATCTAATAATTTACAAATATGTTAATTGCAGATCGTTCCCAAATACGCCACGAAAAACCAAATCAGAATGAGCTCTACACCTGCCTCAAGCTCCAGTCTACCGCCGGAACTCAATCTTGGAGCGGAGATATTCAACATCATTTCAGCTTCAGCTGAAGATCAAAATGTGATCATATCTCCGCTATTGCTAGAGGTGACGCTGACACTGCTCTATCTGGGCTCAGATGGGGCCACTGCCGAGGAACTGCAAAAGCTGTTAAAGTTAAAGGATCGCTTTGTGAGCAATGCTAAAATGGCCAACTTCTACGCCGCCGAATTGAATGCGGCGACAAGCGATGCAGATACTAAGATCCAGCTGGAAAATCGCCTGCTTCTGCAACAAAACTCTGGTGTAGCAGTTGCCGATGACTTTCAGAAGATTGCACAAACCTTTTTCCATGCGACGGCAGAGTGTGTGGATTTACAGCAAACCGAGAAGCTATCTCGTCACATCACCGATAATATCTTGGCCAGCATTGGCGGCGGCAACTGGCAACAACAGCTTCAGGTGAATGGTGGTCAGATGGCATCTATGCTGCTGTTGCTGGCGGCACGACTGCAAAGCAAATGGTTCTTGCCTTTCAGTGCGTATCGCACTGGCCTCTATGAGTTCCACAATAACGATGGCAGCAGCAATGTTGCGAAGTCGGTGCCCATGCTCTTTGACGATGATATGTTTGTAAAGTACGCCGAGTTGCGGGAGCTCAATTCACGTGCCATTGAATTGCCGTACGAGCATGAGGACGAATTGGCAATGCTTCTAATCCTGCCCAATCAGCGTGATGCCTCGGCCTTAGCCCAGCTGGAGACTCAATTGCGTACTGTCGATCTCGGTGACTTGCAGCAGCGTATGCAAATGGAAAGCGTTCAAGTCTTGCTGCCCAAATTTAGCATCGACTTCGAATGTAGTCTGCGACAAGCGCTCAAACAAGTAATACGCTATGCAGCGAGATATGTTATCATTTATTAATTTTATACTATTCTTGCAGATGGGCTTTTCGGAGATCTTTAGTTCCGCTGCCAATTTTAAGCATTTGCACTCAGCTTCCGCCAACCTGCCTATTCTCGATGTCCTACAGAAATTGCGCATTGACCTAAATGAATCCGGCTCTGGCTCAGCGTTACCACAACCGGCAGCAGGTGAGTACTTGAATGCTAGACCAGGTCACATCTATTGTGATATTACAACTCTTTTTTTTTAAGGATATAAGCCGATTGTCATTAGCAATTCCTCGCGGCAAAAATTCTTTCGGGCGGATCATCCATTTTTCTTTGCCATTCGCGGTCCGAATGTGACCCACTTTATTGGGCATGTGGTTAGTTTTTAACGGCCATATATGGTATACTTTGTAACGTTGTACTAACATGCCTTGTACTATATAACGGCTATTCAAACTAATAATTTGTACTCTCTAATTTATGCGCAAAAAATAAAAGAATTGATGGTTGTAGATTTTTTATAACAAGAGTCTTGAGTTTATTCAAAGATATATGTGTATGTATAATTTGTGTTCTTTTGTTTTTGTCAGAAATAGTTCTGTTCTGTTATATTATTGTATTTTTGCAGAATCTTGCATCCTTGGACTTAAACATTAATATGCTTTAATTTAGAGTTAGGGTCTAGGAAAATTTTAAATGGAATCAAAAAGTTAAGCACAGCCGCAAAAACAATTGTTTCGTGGCCTGTGTGCTTTACATTTTATTAACCTATGGTTAATATATTTAGTTACTCTTTTACTCTCATCATCTTATTTGCTAGGTCTAGCTAAAAAATTGCCTTTAGTTGTAAATTCTTTCATTTTGATGCAGCTTGAAGTTTGATTTTCGAATGAAAATGATGATTAAAATCACTTTACAGAGTTTCTATATTTTATTTTGTTAGACTTGATAAGCTAATGTTTAGGATAGGTTTATTCACAAGAATGATTTTTGAACGTATGGTACATTAACTATAAGGAAATGCTCTCTTCGGTACCCCGAAGATTGAATACCCTAGCAGAGTGAAGTTTTTTTTACTAAAAAAATATGTGACTGGTAGATATTTAAAGAGTCTAAATATTTAATTTTTCGCAATGTTTAGTATCATAGAGTATAGACAGACGGACAGTCGGATTTTGTTCAAATAATATTATCTGTTAGGCATTCAAATTTTAAGAGGAAACAAATCCATAAATAAATCTGAGAACTCAAAAACATATTTTTAGTTTTTGACTGAGTGATTGAACAAATTGAAACGTTATGATTTTAATATTAGTTATTTACAGGATTAACAATAAATTGAGGAAATATTTACACATCTCATGTTAGTCGCGAGTATTTATCTAGTTCCTTCTGTGCTTCTTTGTCACTTTTACAACTTGCTGCTTTGCTGAGTCTCTTCGCACTTCTTGTGCACAACCGCGGGTGGTGGGGGAGGCGGTGTGGGCGAGTCCACATCCAGATTGCCTCGATTGAGTAAGTAGTCCAGATCGTGTGTGATCCTATCGAGCGTTGCATCGTGCCCCGTTGTTGACTTGCTAGAGTCCACGCCAGCTGTTTGTGTAGATGGAGTCACAGAGACAGTGGTCGTCGCTGTGCTGGTGGTGGAGACCACAGCAGCTACCATGGTGGGCAACAGCGGATCGAAGGTTGTGCGCGACGTTGGCTCAAGGATGGTGACCCGTTTCTGCGTCTTCGGTGTGGGCAAAGTGGCGCTGGAGATGCCACTGCTCAGGTTGCCGCTGATGGTGGGTGGCGGCAACGATGGAGCCGCCGTTGGCATGCTGAGCATCAGGGAGCTGGGCAGGAAATCCACGTACGGATTATGTTGCAGCGGCACGTAATGGGGCGTGGTTGTGGGCAGCAGTCCACTGGTAGTGTGAATGCCAATGATGCTTTCTGCAAGTAGGTAGACGAGGTTGCAGGTGGCACATTAGTGTCGCAAGTCGCACTTTAAGATTGGCAAATAGCTGCTTACCTGCGGCCAGACCTTGAAGTATGTCCAGTGTCTCAACGCCCACAAATTCGTCACACGGTCCCGTCGTGTAGTGTGCTGGTTGCTGTGCAACTGGATGCAACATCCGGCGGCCGAGGCTGCCTGTCAACCCGCCCATCGTATAGGCATCGTAGGCGTACCCCAAAGCTGTGGCTGCCTCCGCATTGCCGCCGCTGAGCAGGGCACAGCAGCGTGTGGCCGGCGAGGCAGCCACCGTTAGTGGCAGCTGCTGATGGCCACCGAGCAGTGCCTCCGTGTTGCTGACAACCGTTGCCGCCTGGCAGCGTGGTGCCGTCGAGATGATTGTCAACGGCAGTTGCACTGTCCCTCCGCCCGCCCCTGTCCCCGCACTCGCTACACTTCCGGCACCAGCTGCTGTTGACAATTCGAGTCCTTGCATCGACTGCAGCGGCCCCGATGAACTTGACACGCCAGCAACAACTGCTGCTGTTGATGTCGCCATGCATTCGCTCTCCTTCTCCTTGTCGTGATTCGTGTAGACTGCAAGCGATAGATAGTTAAATGGGTTGAACTAAATACTAACTCAACTGATTCCCACATTTCCCTCACTCCCTCTTTTAATCATTGAGGCTACTTACAGCTCAACGGGCTATTAACGCTCGCCGTCGTCGTGGTGCAGTAGTTATCATCCAGACTCGTCTTGCTCGTATTGAACTTGGTCTGCTTCAGCGAGCTGCTCTGACTGCTTCCATTGCTGCTGAGGAATGGAGGTCCACGCAACTGACTCTCTGCCTTCAGAACGAAACTGAATAGAATGCCAAAGCCCTGCAATCAAAATAGATCTTAATAACATCTAATGTTGATAAACTATGTTTTCCCCTTTATTATTAGTTAGTGAGGTAAATTATTAGCAGTCTTCCATATATAAAGTATCTAAAGGTAAAGCGATTTCTTAGACCGCAGTCTAATTTTGATAAACTATGTATTCCCCTATATTATGAGTTACTGAGGTAAATCATTAGCATTCTTCCATATATAAAGTATCTAAAGGTAAAGTGTGTGACCTATTCTGCCAACGCAGCAATTTATCAGACCGTGGTCTCATATACATATGTACATATATGTTTCAGGTAAAAGGTTGATTTTTTAACACCGTTAAGTATCACCTGCTATACATATCAAATAATAAAAAGAAAACATATTCGGATCGTTCGTCAAAAGGGTTTCTAATCTTTTTATAAATAATAAATTAATTAAAATACAAAATATATAAAATTTATGCCATATTTCACTGTTTGCTCGTTTAACTCGAAGATCTCAGAGCTACTTTTATTCTCCCTCAATATGTAAGCCATTTACATTGTTCTATATATAAAGAATCTAAAGGTAAATGTTTTCTCATATATCCTAGAAGTGCACCGTCAAGTATCCCGTTGTATATAATCTATCAAATAATAAAAAGAAAACATATTCGGATAGTTCGTCAAAAGGGTTTCTAATCTTCTTCTTAATAATAAATAAGTTAAAATACAGTATATATAAAACATATGTCATACTTCACTGTTTGTCGTTTAACACAAATATCTCAGAGCTACTTTTATTCTCCCTCAATCTGTAAGCCTTTACATTGTTCCAAATATAAAGTATCTAAAGGTTAATGTATTCTCATATATGGTAGAAGGTGGATTTTTTACCCCACGGTGCACCGTTAAGAATCCCCTTGTATATAATCTATCAAATAATAAAAAGAAAACATATTCGGATAGTTCGTTAATAGGGTTTCTAATCTTGTTCTTAATAATAAATTAATTAAATACAATATATATAAAACATATGTCACATTTTACTGTTTGCTTGTTTGCCTCAGAGCGACCTTTATTTTCCCTCAATCCGTGATCAAATACTAATAGCTAACAACAAAAAATGCCATTAAAAGTCCATTACAAGTTTCTGCATAAGAAATCGCATATCCTTGAAGAAGTAAAATATTTTTGATTTTCATTTCGACTGCAGTTGTCATTCGACTGTAGTCCAAATCAGATTGAACTTGGAAGTCATCGCGATATTTACTAAGCTAAGATATATAAACAAAAATGTCGAATCCTTTTGTTACCATTGACGATTTTTTAAGCATGCCCGTTTTTTTCTGGCATACTGTCGGTGTGGATCCCTATAAAACCGTCACTGATAAAATTAAGAGTTGGAAGCTTCGCGTAAACTTCGTTATCCAGATTTTGAATCTGAACTTTATACTCGCAATGGAGTTTGCTTTCTTGTACCTGAGCTTCAAGAATAGTGAGAACTTTGTGCAAGCCTGCATGGTGATGGCCTTCGTTGGATTTGTCTGTGTGGGAGAATTAAAAATAGTCAAGGTCTGGTGGCAAAGAAACCACCTGGATGCTTTGGTGCGGGAAATGGAGTCGATATTTCCATCTCCCGAAGCAGAAGCTCAAGACAAATATAAAGTCGATCTCTACCGCAAACGATGCCGTTGGATAATGAAGTTTTTAATCTCAATATTTCTAATACTCATCACCACATACAATCTATTTGACATTGTGCAGTTCATTACCCATCGATACGTATTGAAGGTGTCAGATGCCAGAATGGCCATGCCCTATACTCCGATATCCCCTTGGGGTCTCGACACCAAAATGGGATTTACAACGATGTATGCCTTGCAGGCCTTGGCTGGATATACTTGTACTGCTGGTCAACTGTCTAGCGCCATTCTTATTTATGGAGTCGTTATGCAGGACATCATGCACTTCGATTATTTATCGAGGACCTTAAAAGGTTTAAAACTCTCATTTACAACTTATGCTGAGGATCTGAAAGTTCTACAACAGTTAATCATTTACCATAACAAGCTAATGAAGTAAGCGTCTCTTAAGTCCATCGATGAATAACAAATTTTTAAGACTGCTTTCTGTAGAATTACAGATGTCATAAATGAAGTTTTTGGTGTTACCCTGCTATTGAATTTCTTAGCATCTTCTATACTTGTCTGCATGTTAGGCTTTCAGATCAGCATTGGACTAAGCCCAGAACTAGTCTACAAGATGTTTATTTATCTAGTAGCAGCTACTATGGAGACCTATCTTCTTTGTTACTTTAGCGATTCTCTTATTGTTGCTGTAAGTATTAATCCTCGGCTTATATACATATGTGGATTATCTGTTTCTTTATTTGATTTCCACAGAGTGAAGGAGTTTCTTGGGCTGTTTATGAAATGAATTGGTTGGAGACCGATCGCAGATTTGCTAAAATGCTTATACTGATTGCAGTTCGGGCCCAGAAACCAGTATTTCTTAAAGCAACTGTGTTTCTAGATATCTCTATGGAGACTATGACTAAAGTAAGCAAATCAATATTATTCCTATACGAATATTTATTTATTTATTGATATTCTCTATTCAACAGTTTCTTCAAGTAAGCTACAGATTCTTCTGTGTCATTCGTACTATGTATGGTTAGAGCAACTAGTTTTGAAAGTATCGGATTAATACTCTTAGAACCTCACACACTTGTAAAACTCTTCTTGTTTATCGTTCAATAAAAAATAAATATGCACGAGCATTTTAAATTTTGAAAAATGTAATAGGATGAGCTAAAAGGTTGTGGCATCGCATTTTGAAAGTAAATTAATTTGAAAACACATTATGGGCAAATTTAAACTGTTTATTGCGAATGACAATTGAATGCTATGTCTTTAACACGTATGAACTTATAGTACCCACAATACATCGATATTTAAGGTTTAATGGCTTAGAAACATTTGTATGTTTGTGATTAATAATGGCTTTGCTATTTTATTTAATTGCATAATTTTAATGCGGTTCGTGGGAGGATTTGGCTTAAGGCCGATCAGCGACTCTAGAGAAATATATTTACAATTAAACTTCTAACTCATAAGTGGTGTAGAAATTGTAGCTATATCTCGTATAGTCTCTGAATTTTTTATTGTCTCGTCTAATAACACTAATTAAGAATATTTATACGTTATGGGGTCGGAGACGTTATTTTCTTGCTAAAAGATATAGCAATTATTGAAACAATATATAATATTAAACATGAAAAGTTCTTTAAACAAGATTTAAATCTTCAATAGCAATATCTTCAAAGCAAGCCATGCAAATAAAAAATATCTGCTCTTCAAATTAACTTTTTGGCAGTAATGTTTGTTTACATTATTAAGTTTTCAATCGAAATTGGCATGTTACACCGACAATTTTAATTTCTCAGGCAGCCATTAAAAGGTCATTTCGAAAAATTCACAAATGGCATAATTTCTCACATGAAACCAAAACACATTGCGTGAATTATTCAAGAATTTTATTGTTTACCCTACCATGTGCCTTTTTGGGTCAACTAGGTAACAAACACGTCAATCAATTGTGATTATCAGTTGGTATTTGGGACCACATCCTACTATTAAAAATTGCCAATCGCTTTGTAATCAGTGCAATTAAAAGTCCATTACAATGGAAATAGGAAATGTCAATACGAATTGAAATCAGTTTAATTTTAATTTTCTTTATGAATTATTATTATTATGAATTTTATATATGACAGTTTCACTCTCAATTACGAAAACTGCGATCTATTGGTTTCTCGAAAAGTACTATATATGGCTTACCAAACCTTTTGGACAAACAAAAATTTAAAAAATGTATTTACTACTTATAGTAACAATGATAAATTTTATAAACTTTATTTTCTTTAATAGCAATATAATAATTTTAATAATTTCAATCCAAAGGCTAATGGTAGAGCTGTGATCTGGCTAATATAATTGATCAGAACCACTTTACCAAACGCCATTAATAAATATTTACTTTGTTCGGCACGGCTTATAAAATGTTAAAGTGAAGAAGAAAATTCATGTGCACATAGGAATAGTCTGGTTTTTCTACCTCCAACTTAAAAACAAGTAAGAAAGCTACAGTCGAGTGTGCTCGACTGTGAGATACCCGCTACCCATTTTGAATAAAAGCAATATATTTTGCGGTATTATTTTCAAAACACACCAATTATACTACAAAAATACTAAAAATATATTTTGGGGTATTATTAATAAAATATACCAAATATACAAAAACACTAAAAATATACCAAATGGTATATTTGGTATATCGATGTAGTACCGCATTCAAAATATACCATAGACGGCACAGTATACCAGATTGTCGGCCAAAGCAACTAAGAGAGATGCCTCCTTCTACCTGCCGGCACAATGTTATAATACCCTTCTACCCTATGGGTAGCGGGTATAAAAACTGTTTGCATTTCTTAAGTAGTATTATATTAGTATTGTTAATAAGTTTGCTGGTAGAGCTGAGGAGCTAAAATGAAAATAGAAATGTCTTATGGTTGATTAAATTTGATACCTTTAAGTTTATTGCTAATGAGAAGTTTAGTAGTTAAAAGATTTGACGGCTTGCACCGTCGAATATTAATAGAAGAGGACTCAGTTTCAATGTAGATATGAGCAAGCGATATTATCTAAGGAATCTAAGGAATATATTTTAGATTATTTTTGGGTTCTTGGCATAATTTCTAGAAAACTGCCAAATAATCATTTTGAATCGAATCGTCATTTGTTTTTATTCTATTATTGACATGCTTACAATCTCGAGGCCAACGTTGACAGCTGTGATTTTTCAGATGACTTTATTGGCGGAAGGCCTGAACAACTACAAATTTAATTTTTAATTATGCATAAACTTTAACCACAATTGGTTTTTCCTTCCATCGAATTGAATAATAATACGAGTATCAAGTAATATGTATATTTATGCCTTGCGGCCATTAAAAAAGGGTAAACATGTTTTATGTAAACATATGTGACAAGTCGATGAACATGAACAGCGGACATCAATTTGTATTCCGCATTAATTACGCAGATCAAGTATTTCTTCAATTATGTTTCAATAAACACTTCGATGTGTCTGCAGCATGTAGTACATCCATATATACATATTACGTGCAAATGTGCACAGAATATTTCGAGGTTGACTTGCGAGTATATACTCATTGTTAAAGCTAATGGATCTTTTATACAATTCTAAGCTCGATGATTAGGAATGCTTATGAATCTGTTCATTTCAATTCAGTATTGAGTTGCATTTGCATTTATTTTTATACCCGCTACCCATATGGTAGAAGAGTATCATAACTCTGTGCCTGCAGGAAATGTATGTAATAGGCATAAGGAGTCATCTGCGACCTATTCAGCGTCGAGAGCTGAGGCGATATAGCCATGTCCGTCTGTCTAACTGTATGAACACCTGGATTTCCTCGACAGCACTTATTATTTTAGCACGCAGATCAGGATTGCTTTAAATTTTTTGCGACGCCCACTGTCGTCCGCTCAATAATAACTGCAGAATTCGCGATTCCTCAAAATTTTGATGCGATCAGATAAAAATTGTAGAAGTAATTTAAGAATTAATTTTGTACGGCAAAAAACGCATACAGCAATCGGATTTTAGTTGCTTTGACTGGCAAGCTGGTATATTTCGTACTCTATTGTGTATTTTGAAAGTACTACAATATCGATATAACAGAGCATTATTAGTTTCCATTATTTTTCAGTATTGCTGCGGTATGTTTTGGCATATTTGTAGAATATGAATTTATTGAAAATGGGGAGCAGTATCTCACAGTCGAGTAGATAGATGGATATAAGAGAGAGCATTTTACGTGCCGTTACTTTCACAATCAATTACTTGTATTGCTATAGAAAGAACCTAATTGATCTCTTATTATTTAATGTACGAATAGTTTGCGGTTTTCGCTAAAATAGATTGAGCGCATAGCTGAAAAAGAGCAGGTATTTCATCAGTTAGTATTAGATACGAGCTAGACTTGAGAATGTTGAACAATCAGCTAACGGTTGCTGAGAAGCCAGAGAAATTCTTTGTGACCTTCAATGACTTTATGAGTCTGCCTCTGTTTTTCTATCATACAATTGGAGTGGATCCGTATGAGTCGACTAGCTCAAATTCTGTACCTAGTCGCTGGCTTTATGTCAACTTTATGGTTCATGTTACAAATATGGGATTCAACTTTGTGATGGAATGCATGTTCATCGTTCTCTACTATAAGGACACCGAGAGTATTGTCGATGTCTGCATGACTATATGCTATGTGGGCTTCGTTCTCGTTAGCCAATTGAAGACAATCAGCGTGTGGCGTCAGAAGTCCAAGCTCAATGCCTTAGTTCGTGAAATGGAATCGATATTTCCATCACCAAATCGAGTGGAGCAAGAAAAGTACCAAGTGGATTATTATTTGCGTCGCTGTCGCTTTTTCCTACGGGGATTCAGTGGACTCTACTTGGTCCTTGCCGTGACATATAGTTTCTATATCTATGTGAAGTACCTAATCCAGCACTGGCTGATGCAGTCCACGGAAGCAGAGAAAGCCATGCCTTACTTCTCCATATCGCCATGGGACTGGCACAACAACTGGAGCTACTATCTTATGTATCTCCTCCAGGTTCTGGGAGCTTATACAGCCACAACAGGACACATTTCGGCCGATATTCTCATTTATGCCGTCAATATGCAGCTTGTCATGCACTTTGACTATTTGTCTAATGAATTGGCCGAATTTAAAAACGATGCAGCGATGTTACATGGCACTAAGAGCTATGCCAAAGACTTAAAATTACTTCAGGATTTAATATCCTATCACAACAAACTTCTCGGGTAAGCTAATTAAAAAAATGTTTCAACTTGAATATACTTTGTTAAACGCTCTTTCCAGACTCTCCGATGTGATGAACAATGTCTTTGGCATGCCTCTACTCTTAAACTTTCTGACTTCCTCAGTAATGGTTTGCTTCGTGGGCTTTCAGATGACCCTCGGCTTGAGTGCAGATCATACTGTGAAGTTAGCTCTTTTTCTAATATCAGCTGTCTCAGAGATTTATTTGATTTGCTATTTCAGTGATCTACTGATTGTCGCAGTGAGTTATAAGTAATGCTCGCTAATCATATTTTATAATGTTCGTCTTTATATTCTCTTTTAGAGTGAGAGTGTGGCTTCAGCTGTTTATAAGATGGAATGGTTTGAAGGCGATTCTCGATTTAGAAAAATGCTAATTTTCATAGCTTTACGCGCTCAGAAACCAGTTTGTCTGAAAGCCACCGTTTTTCTAGACATCTCAATGGAGACCATGACTATGGTAAATATAAATATATATTTATATATTTCAAATAATTTACAACATCTTTACTTTCTAAAATAGTTCTTGAAAATGTCTTATCGTTTATTCTGTGTAATACGCACTATGTATCAGTAGAGTTCTTCTACATGTAATGTGGTTGAAGGAAGATCTTTAGAAAATGTTAAACTCTCAAAGGAGCAATAATCTCTTAAAATATTGTATTACTCTTATTACATTATTGTATAACGGCACGTTAGTTTAGTGAAAATAACAAACATGATAATAAAGTGACATCTTTAAGCACACAAATCGATGCTAAGTAATGTGGTCCTGACCTAAGGACGTGTCTACTCTCGCAGCGGGGCTTTCACTTCATTATTGTTCACGATGTACACTGAAATTAATTACACAACTAGAACTACAGTTTCCCCTCTGTGGTCCTTCGACTGGAAGTCAAGCAAGCTTTCTTTTGACCAAATGAAACAATTGTCTAATAATAATTAGTCGAGTGTCGAGAGTGGAGTAAGCAGCTGGGTCCAGAAGGAATCACTGAATTTGCCATGAAGGTCCCAACGGCATGCGTGCTTCTGGCCTTTTAAATATCGACCAATTAAATGTGCTTGCTTGTAAATAATTTAACATGAACACAACGCAACCCAACGTAAACAAAGAGGCCTTGTCAATTCCAAATGCCAATCGATTGACCATATATTAATAGCCTCGACCTGGGCACCCAGAAAAACAAATGAGTGTTCCAAATGAACGTCCTCTGGTGTTTGTAAAGTAACATCGCAATTTGTTCGGATTTGCATGGATTTGTTTCCCAAATACCCTGTAAATATCTAAAGGGGTAGACAATTAAATCTTTAATCTTTAAAATTAGAAATATACTTATACTTCGTATAATTTTTGTTAAGTGATGTATAACATTAATTTATTATGGTATTAATATATATTTTGTTGCACTTAAAGAAGTATCTTTTGGTCGCACATTCCCATTAAATTGTGTTACTTTTAATTGCGTGATTAGATATGCTTCCTTTGCATACTCGAAGTCTTAAATTCAAGGTCTTCGTGTGCGTGCCAAGAACATTTAATGAATTCAATATTAGAATATTCGAAATCTGTCTATGGAGTTTGAAATACTTTAACTGTATGATGAAAAATCTGTTATAATAATTTGAATCCCGTTACCCAAAAAGTATCTGAAGAGCCATTATTATTCCTGAAAATGTTTTGAAATATGTCACATATTTACTGAGGAAAAGGAAAGTGTGTATTTGATTTATATGATTTACGTGTTTCATACTTTGAATGTAATACTTTTGTATACTACTTCGTGTAAGTGCGAATATTCAAAAAGAAGTCGAGTGCACTTATTTAATTTACACAAGAAATCAGTTGGAAACACAAGGAAAAACAAAAAGAAAAACAAGAAGATGCCCACATTTGGTAAGTGGGAAAAGTAAGAGTCAAATTCAAGTGCAAAGCACACCCCGAAAAAAGGCTTCTTAGGAGGCAGGCACTTTGATCAGCGCTGGCGACGACGATGGTGACCTCAGGTAGAAGTTAATGCAGCGAGCGAAAGTGGTTAGAAAGTGGTGGGCGCCCAATGGGCGTGGCAGAGCTGTACTTTGCTCTAAGAGAGTCTCAGTTGATTTTGCATGCATAATTTGTGTGACAGGCGTAAAAATATGCAGGCTCTGCACTTTGATGAAATATGTACGCCAAAATACGGGGAAAAATTGAAATTGAAAGAAAAAACAGACATAAAAAACTCGAAAATGAAATAAACTTAGCAGAGATTTGCATAAAAGCGAAAACCCTGAAGAACGGCAACAGTGGCTTAATAGTTTTGTTGACAAGTTGCGACTCCTAACTCAATCAGCATGAAAATCAGCGAATTGCTATGAAAGTTGGCCAACAAATCATTATGAACACTAGCATTTCTTGATTTATACAAATTTATACGTATATGGGAATACGTATAGTGTGTGTGTGTGTAATTATAGATGAATTGGGCTGAGTGACTTACCAGCATTATGCACGATATGCCAAACGGATACGACCATAAAGTATCCGGCGTTGAATTCACATAGGCTATGAAGCAGCCGTCGGTGCAGAGTTTTATAAGCAGCAATCCCCCAGCCCGATAAAGTAGGCCAAGTCTAAAGAATGGAATCGTAGAAGACATAGAGCGAGAGAGAGAGACAGAGAGAGAGAAAGGAAATTAGAAGCGATTTAACTGAGGGGGATGACGATTTTATGGTTTATGTGCGTCTGGTCATATTGCTGTCATTGCTTCTATTTTCAGCATACGCCAGCAAAAAGGGAAATTAGTTTCTGCCGTGCTCTAAAAATAACTCTCAGCGGCTTGCTGACTGCGACAGCTTATCGGGTACGAGTGTGTAAGTTAACAGTTATTCGTCAAGACGGCGAATTGCATTTGAATTGCTCTGCCAGTTGCTTTTATGCAATCTCGAGCATCGTATTGGTCGCCATCTTAAGAGGTGCAGCATAGAGATGAGCTCGTGTCGTGACACGAAGTTCACGAGTTCAAATGTGCAGCTAGTCTTGGACTCACACGACCATCTCTAAGCGATTGTCATCTATTGAAGGATGCTTACCGCCTGCGCAGCGCCATATTGAATTTATCCAACGGATGCGTGTGCACATTGCGATTCTTGTGCCACAACCACAAAAGTTTCTTCATTAAAATGACAAACAGCGCAAAGAAGAGCAGAACGAAAAGCAAATCGATGCAAATGAACAAAACGAAGCTCAACGATGGCGAAGTGGCTCCCAAACCGGATGTGAATGCCGCCGTCGCTCCCTGTTCGTGCAGCTGGCCGGGAGCGCGGCTCCAGGGGTCGGGCGTCTGTTGTTGTGGCCAAGTCAAAGCCGCAGCTGTCACCACTGGGCTGCTGTCTTGGTTGCTTGGTTGCTTGCCGCTGTCTGTGATTGATGACGCTGATGACGTGGCCACATCATCGTCACCGCCACCGCCACCGCCCATCATCGATGCTGATGTCTGAGTTAGCGCGGAAGCAAGACGCTGCCGTCTCGTCGTCCCATTGCTGAGCAGCGCCTCCGACTCGAGCATTAAATTATCGCCATTGAGAAGCGTGTGGGTGGCATAAGAAAGGCCCCCGTCATACTCCTGGCCCTCGTCGCTGGCATCGCTTGCATCGCTGGCCGCATCCGTTGACTGTCTGCTCCAGAACAACTCGAGCCACCAATGACGCGGCCACCTGCCAATGATGCTGCAGATAAGCGGTGCAGCGATGGCAAACAGCAGCGGCAGCAGCCAGCTGATGCCAATCGCTCCACGTATGCCCGCCGAGCCGCTGTAGAGCGCCAAGGAAACGGAACTGGAGGCGTTGCCTGGGCCGGTGTTGCTGCCCGCATTGGAAATGTTGGCTGGATGACGACTCCTGGTGCGACGTGCAACTGCCAACTCTGCCGGCGACTGGATGTTGATTTGCGTAATATTGCTAAGACTCTCGCGACGTTTGGCCTGCTTTGTGGGCGTCGCCGGTTTGCTGCCGATTTGGAGATACTTCTTCGGCACCAGCTCCGTGTGTATGACCAAGGCGATGGCAATCAGCGTTGAGATTCCGAGCAGCAGCAGGGATGCGAGTGTGCTGCTGATTATGGCGTGCCAGTTCTGCAAAAAACGGAGAGAGAGAGAGACGAAATTATGAGGCGCATTAATAACGCTCCAGTAAATGCCACATTGCCACTCCACTTCGTTGCAACATCATTATTTTTAATTAAATATAAAAGTTGTCATCGCATTACAGCAACAACAAAACCGCAGCAACAACATTTACGAGTGAGAGTAAGACTATATCTACATGTATACTTATTTCACAGCTATTTACTTTGGATTTTCATGCTCTCCAGACCATAAAGACGACATCAAAATTTGACACGTGCCTCGGGCATAAATTATTTCATTGCCACGCCTTCACGCCTTGAGCCATGTCCACATCCACTGCCAATGACTGGACATTGCTTATTAAAAAGTTATAAAATTCTCGTCCTACTTTGCTTTTCTACTCTCACAAGCCCTGTTTTTTTATTTTTATGTGTGACCAAATGGGATAATGTTTTATTAGCAATATGAAAGTGGCTCAAAAGTGTCTCTTGAATTGCTTCTTATTAACTTGCTGCTTATATTTTTTAATGCGTTTGTTATACACAAATTACTGATCTTATTTAATTGAAAATTAAATTGGTCTATTTTAGTAACATTTTTAAATAAATTATGTTTAGATTTTAAAATTGTCGAAGTGCGAAGACGCACTTTTTATATCCGCTACCCATAGCATAGAAGGACTGCATGTAATGTACGTAAAATGTATCACATATATCAGCTGATACAGTCCGCCATGTCCTTCTAATAGACCGTATTACCGTCCGTTCGTCCGTCCGTTTATCTGCCTGTCTTCCTGTCCGTTCCTATGTCTGTCTGTCTCTCTGTCAGTCTGTCCGTCTGTCAATATATTTAGAGTGTAGTACAATATCAATCTACCGAATATAGCCTTGGGTACGTACATATTAGAATTTTTGCGCTTTAGTTTCAGTATATTTGTTGAATATGGTTTAATAAGAAATAGGAAGTGGAGAACACTCTACTGAAGCTTAATTATTTGTTAAGCTTAATTTATAGTTTTAATACTTCATTGCTTTTGCAATCAGTTATTCCATTTACAAAACTATACACATATTCTTATTTTTGTTAAATTCACAAACAATATATGCAAATGTTCATCATTTTAGTATTTCATTTCATTTAGTAAATTAGATAAGATCGTTGACTTGAATAACAGACTCAACTGATGTGTCGAAACAAAAGAGCACTTCATTTTAAACTCTGATTAATCTTTGACTCCTATCGGAACATTTTCAAGTAAAAGGACAACACAAAGAGCGAATTTAATTTGTAATCATAAGACGAATACGAACTTGCTGCAAGATACTTATTGAAAAAATGCATTTGTAGTGCTTCTTGGCGCTGATGCTGTGAATGCCGGAAAGCTAAGTTAAGTAAGGGAACAGCATAAATGTTACAACTGAATAGACCATTAACCAAATTGAATGCTAATACTCCGCCAAACTGATTCAATATGCGAGCTTGTGGGGAATGCAGGAAGTGGCTACGCTGGTTTGGTTGAAGCAAAAGATTGTGGTTTTAATATGCCAGCCACACTTCATTACATTATCAGCATTCTTCTTTCGCTTACATGCTGCTCTTAGCTTCTTGAAATCAGTCAGCCCAGCGAACGGAGGTCAGCCTCATCTCGCTGTAACATTTAAAATCATTGTTGCTGTTCTTGGGCGGAGGCAAAAACAATTTTGAGAACTTTTTAATTTTCAATTCTCAGCGTAAATACATTTTGTTTCGTTTCGCGTGTATTTTTCTTATCCGTTTATTTGGTTCTTTTTTTTTGCGAAATTATGAGTTAAGTGCGCTTAAAAGCTTTCGCCTTTCACATGCCGCTGCCGTCAGTCAGGAGTTTGGCCAGCGGGCATACCACATGGCGCATACGTTATTTATTTTATTCTTATATTATTTATCATGTATTTTCCAACAGTCGCTGAAATTGTATTTATTTATGTACAAATACACATACAAATACACATACTGTATGTGTATGTCCATAAGTAAAATGAATATTTTAAATTTTATTTATTGTGGGTTATTGTGCGGACCACGCCCACATGCCACAGCCTCCTTCAACGTGGCGTGTGACACGTGTTTTTAACCATGAAATTTGCATATGTCTTTGTGGTATGTTGTCATGTGTGTCGCCTCTTATTTATATATACTCTACGTACATATATGCACATACTCTTACTATATTAATAAAGTCGCCTTCGCATTTGCATGCAATTAATGTGCATCAATAATATTTACGTGCGTGCTGCATTATTTAGTCAATGTTCGCCCATTTTCGCTTCGTTATTTAAACGCATTGTGCAACTTGCCCGGCGGCCGTAGAGCGCCTTTACGTAAGTTGCTCATTAAAATATGATAAAATACCACAAACTCAAATGAGTGTGAATATGTGTGGGAGTGTGAGTGTGAATGTGTGTTGCATGCTTCATACACAATGGGTGGCGCTATCAGTTGCTTAACTATGGCAACAACACTCCTTGGGGCATGCTTGAGTTGAATGCTTCGGCTTGAATTACGAGCAACTTCTTTGTGCCGTTCGAGAATTTCGCTCTTGTCCATAAGCATTATTAAGTTTCAATCCCCTCTACTAGTTGTCCCCGTGTCCATATCTGCCAGAGTCTTCTCAGTTCGCTTTGCCTTTGACAACTTTGTTTCAATTCCCCCTGTGCGTGTTGTTTTTACATTTTCAATTGCATAAACCTTTTTGTTTCTCCGTTTTCTGGTCGTGTTGTTGTTCTTGGCCTTGTCGCGTTTTATTTGTTTTTCATTCATTTATTGCGCTCCGTTGTTTCCAGCAATGGCCCAGTTTATTACTAATTCAAAAATGTTACATCTTGTTAGGAGCTTACAGTTTTCCTTACGCTTCCCTTCTCACCTCTCTCTCTCTTTCTCTATCTCACTCTCTCTCGCATCTTTTTATAGCGAACTGAAGTTGGTTTTCGCGGCAGTTTCGCGGGATCCCAAAAGATTAAACATCGCAAATTTTATACTCTTGTTTATACGTTTTATTTTTTGTTGGCTTCTTTTTGTTGCTTTCATTTTATAATTTAAAATATTCTGAGATTCTGTTGGGGATTTGAAGAGAGTTGTTTCAGACTGTTGTTTTTTGGACCGATCTCAAGCATTTTATATTCCATAAACTATGGAAATATTTCGCTGGCGTGTTTTTTGGCAAATTGAAAATGTTGGCATTTATTAATATTAATTTCGATTTAAGCGATATCTTTTTTCTCAGCTTTCTTCAGCTCTCTGGAGAACCTTGCTTTGCTCTGTTGACTTTTAATTTGCATTACTTTCAACAGGTGGATACGACAAGGCGGCTTAGTGCCATCGGGAATTGTATTTCATGAATTTTGTGTATGTTGGCTTTGCCTTCACAAACTGTAAATTATAATATTTACACAAATCCCCGCCATCTTTATGCCTGCCAGACGACAAGTTAATTTATTTTCTTTCTGACGATTATGATGATGGAGATGATGATGATTATTAAAATTTGGTTCCCAAGTATGGTGGTTCTTCACTCCCCCTTTTGAAAGTAACATACATAAGACTCAGTACGCTTGAATACTTTCCAAAATTAGTAATTACAATTTCTTGATTGTTATTTACTGGTTCCTACCCAGGTATGTGAGTACTTAGTCTGCCCCAAAGGGGTGCACTGAAAGGGCGCAATATTCATTTGAATTATGTGTACTCGTATTTGCAAATTTTCATTTCTGTTCTTATATTCTTCTTCTTTATTTTTTGTTTTAAACGCACTTGAATTCAATTTGGAAACATTTTTTTTGCGATTATTATTCTTTGTATTTTTTCCGTTACTCGAACACTGGTTTCCTTTTACTCGGTTTTTTGGTTTTCGGTTTCTTTTGTTGTTGGGTTCGCCTGAATTTATTTGTATATTTATTTTGCAGTAATTAAATTTTACGCTTTGGTTGCGTTCATTTCGGCAAGGGGAGAGCAGTGTGTCGAGGAATGAGCAACAGCTTTCACTGTGTGCAGCTTTTGTTTCTAAAAGTGAAACTCTGCACAGCAGTTTCAAAAAATAAACTGTGGAAACAGTTTTCTTTTAAGGTGGCTTACAACCAATTGCTAGCAAAAATATTATTTATTGAGATTTATCTATATTTCCAGACAAGTTTTCTTTGGCAAATATTTTTACATTTGAATGGAGACAAATTTCAAATCGGCCTAAAAGTATGCAATAGTTTTTAGATTCGATTTTAAATTTGAGATGTGAATGAAAGGACAATATTTTGCAATCATCCTAAAAGTATGCAACAGTTTTAAGAGTTGACTTTAAGACGCCTTTCAAGCATAAATTAGAATTATTCAATTAAATTAATACTTACCACAGGCAGCATTTTCATGAAGCCCAGCAAATAAATAAGCATAACACTCGACGTAGAAATACAAAACTGCATCTTTAGGAAGGTCACAGCACACTTGCGATTACACCAGATGGGCAAGAGGATGAGAAACGCGGAGCAGCACTGAAGCAGGCAGCAGGCACAGCTAGCAATCACGAAAATGGGTCGCTGTGGGGCATGCGACTGCGTGGACTGCAACAGGATACAAAGAGAAGGAAAAAAAAAACAGTAAAATTTGTCGTAAATTAGCTTAATACTTATAAAACTGTGGCCAAGGGCAAACAAACAAATATATTTAAGAGCGGCAGCTTATGCCACTACCAAGTTCCTCAATGGAAGCAAATAACTATATTTAAGTAAGTACAACCAAAAAGAGAAATCATAAGCAAAGTTGCCAGGGTCAAACCGTAAAAGTGAAAGCATAAATCAAAAGCATTTTCCACTTTACTACACGTAAAATTAGTGCAAATTTGACGACCTTCCTTCTTTGTATTTGTGTTACTCACATTAGGCTGCTTCTTGGTCAACATCACTACATAAGTCCCAGAGAGCGGGCAAATGCATCGGGTAATATTCTCCATCAGGTGCTTGGTAATGCACAGGTCTGAGCGCCATGTTGAATCGAATGAGGCCTTATGGTCATGTCTATCGAAGGGTAATCAAAGTCAGTTCATTATTTTGTTGTCTTTTTGCCAGCTTACCCGCATACCGCAACCCAGTCCCCCGACTTGGGCACGCTTTCATGCTGAAATATGATCTCCACATGTCCAGCTTCAAACGAGAGATCGAGAGGCTCTCGAAAATTGTCGTTCGAACGATTCGATTGAAATAGCCAGGTTTGAATAATGCGCGAAGCCAGGACATAGTCCGAGTCCTTTGGATCACTGTGAAAGGCAAATGAGAATATGAATGAAGAAACTCGTTATGGATTTGTTGTACATATCGAGTGAAAGTCCCCCACATCTTCCTCATTAAGTGAATTACGAATATACATATATCAATAATCTGTCAGACAGCTGTTGTTATTCATGCTCCAGTTGCACCCAAACTAATCGCATCAAGGCAGACAAGCACTGCATGTGTTCATTAAAGCCTAGCGGCACATACATAGAAGGACATATAAGCAAACTCTTGTCTGCATAATTAAATCAACATTTGTCGGAATATTGGCAGCTATTCTACAGGCATTTCATGTTATTCCCAAACAGATTTCATTTCTAACTTCCGTCATGGACACACACACACTATACTATATGCTATATGCTTATGCGAATATAGTATGGGCAAATATATTTTATGGTTTGTGGATGTATGTTGCATATTTGCATTTTGTTTACTATATTGCGCCATTTGTTATTATGTTGTTGCCACATCTACAGCTGCCTTAATGCGCTTATGAGAGATGCACTCGCTTGTCACTGCGAATCCAACAACATTGACAACAGTTGGCGTTACACAAGGGCTCTCAAGGACTTTTATGCGGGGGACTTAGTATTAGACACAGCTGAGAGATAAGTAAAAATAATGCCACGCAGACTGAACACATGTTTCGTCATACGGAAAGTATTTAAGGAAAGATTAAAAACATATTGTTAACTATTGCATTAACAAATATGTAAGATGCTAATGATTCTATTACTTACCTGCCACGCGTATAGTATGTCTTTGGCAGAAAACTTTTCAGATTCTTGTAGGAAATCACAGAAGCGAATATTGTCGAGTTGGCCATGATATGAAGCAGACGTGAGGACAGTCCAATGTCCATATATAGTTGATCCGAAAATAAGTCCTCGCTGCAGGCGAAAGAAAAAACAAAATGCAAAAGCATTAAATCATAACCCGGACCTTCTACGCAGCCACCTCACTTAATTAGCTTAATTAGACACTTAAAGAAGTCAAAACTGTTTGCCAGGGTAAGTAAGGCTCTGCACTATTTCAAGGAGATCCAAGCACACTATGGCAAAGTCTGTCAAGTTGAATTTTTATGATCCATTTTATAGTAAACACGAGCGCGTGTGCTTGTTGTTTTACGCATTTTCTTTTGTACTTTTATACTTATTTATGTTTGCTCATAAAGTAAATTTTCCATTAAAAGAGAATGCAAAATATCTTCACCGTTTACCGTTTGCCGTTTACCCTACGCCCTTCGTCAAGGTGGCATATTAATCATAAAGCCAAGTTTACTGTTTACTTGGCCAGCAGAAATTTGCATTCACTTTTTTTTTTGTAATTATGAAATTATGCAAAGTGCGAGCACTTGAAATGTGAAAGACACTGCTCTTCTTATTTTCAAGAAGATTTTAATTAATCGAACTAACAAATACATACATTCATTTTTCAAAACTTTTAATTAAAGAAAGCGGAACAAGTGCATGATTTCGAATTATTTGCTAAATTTAAAATTGCTTATCTAAGCTGATATTTGCATAAAGGGATTGTAAATGCGTAGCGATCGGAGCAACACGATTTAAATTGAGCTAAATGGAATGTTCTTAATTCGGGTTGAAGCAACTCACCCGTAAATGCGTAAATTGAACGGCAACGTTTTCACGGAGGTCATATAAATGCGCAGCGAATTCAGGCGATCCAGTGACAATGTATCCTCATCGACTGTCAAAATACTCGTGGCGCCAGCAGCATCGCCGCGATTGGCCTGCAATTTGCCTGCAGCACTGCCCGGGGCAAGGACAGCTCCTGCATTGCCATTGCCGTTTCCATCACCTCTGCCACCACCGCCACTGCCACCGCCACCGCCGCCTCCCTGTGCGGTCAAAGTTGTTGAACTGTCAGCAGTCGTTCCCGAGGACGTTGCCTGACTGTTGCTGCCACTGTTGCTCCCTGTCGATGTGGCCAATTGTGAGGCCGCAATTGTCTCGCGGTTCAGTGCCGCAGATTGCGTTAAAAGTTGTAACTTTTTAATTTGCTGCAAGAAAAAATATTGTTGTCGCGTTAAAGCATGTCTGCCCAAAGGAATGAAGGTCAAGTTATCAATACGAGAGAGCGTAAACACCGTTGCCGAGACAACACATTGTTGTTGCTTTTATTTTCTACCCAGTCAATCGAAATCAATTGTTTGTTGCCTTTGTTGTTCAGTAGCTAGAACTCATTATGACTGGACTCATCGCTCAAAAAATATGGTATCGAGTCTCAAAGTATAAAAGTAAGATACCCTGCTAGAGCTAGGTATTCTTCTGGACCTGAAACCATGATCTAGACTTAAATTACTGGAATCATCCTCATATAACCATCATCCATGTTGGAGTATCCCTACTCAAAGAGTTAAAAATAACATTTTATATATCGATAACTTTAATATTATATGTTATTTACAAATGAGCTGATCACACTAGGAGTGCCTCTTTCCTTTTTGATCTTGATTTCAATGTGAATGTGGTGCGGTATTGAAAACAATTAAATATTAAAGGTGAAAAGTAAAAGTTGCTTCCTTTTTGGGAATGTCAAGTTCAACCTTCCACATTTCAGTTATTATATTAAATAAAATATATATTACTTAATATACAGTTTTGGGTTAATGCCCCGTTAGGCAGACTGTAGATTAACAGGGTATCTCAAGGTGTCAAGCTATTTGTTAGACTGTTGCCATAGCACTTAGACGCTATTTACTCAACTTTTGCTATAACATTTTTATATACAAAAATAATATCAAATGTTATTTACACATACATACGTCATACAATATGAATAACTTTATTTTCAGTTTGAGTGAGTTTTTCGGCACTCCTGCAAATAAACTTTTACCTTGCGCCCTAAAACAAGTAACCTCTACTTTAAGCTATTCTACTATTTCCTGGCTTATCGCTTGTACAAGTTCTACGAATCCATTGCGAGGAGTGCAAACAATTGTTTTGCAGTCAGCAGATAGTTTCGATGAACATTACACACCACAAATCAATAGAAAATGGCGGTGGCGAAACTCGTTGGAGTTGGCCATATTTTTCTGTTGGCAATAACAGCAGAAAGCAGAACAACAATAAGCGAGCCGGCAAGTCAATGAACTCATATCAAATTATAAATTGTTGCATTCTGAAGTCAAGGGTTTGCCAAAAGCTTAAACTTAAGTAGCATTCGAGCGGACAAACGGGCAATGAACCAATCGATTTTCAACCGAGTTCTCTTCAATTTTGAAATGTTCTCTTGACTATTTTGTCATGTACGTTTTGTACTTTCAATGTTCGGATTGCATTTTTTGCTGTGATGGCACAATTTCCTGTGCAAATCATCTTTGCGCACTTGTTGGGCAGGATATATTTAAGGATAAATGAAATTACGAGACACAGAACTCACATCCATGTGCAATTGAAACCGAAAACAATTCCAATTGAAAAAGTATCCATTGCAACTTTGTAAATACAAAACGAAAAAAGAAAAAAAAAATACAAAATACTTCAACTTCAACAGTCATCATCCACAGTAATCATGCCACGCCCCTTGCGCCTATGTAAATTGTAGCAGTTGTATGATTTCCTTTTAAAAGACGGAAAACATTTCTATGAAAATTTGCTCTAAATAGTTTCAGAAGCGAAAAGTCCGCTTAACTTTGCGACCTGGCCACGTTTAACAGTTTACCGGCAAATCACTAGGGCGGTCAACACATAGTGGGCGTGGCTACATACACGTCACATACGTGTGCTCGTATGTGTGAGTGTGTTAAACTTTTCTGCTGATTTGAAAGTTTTGCTGCGACTTTTGAACTGCGTTTTTGGAATCGTTTTTTCCCCAACTACTTTTTGCTAAGTGATTTGTCGTGAACTTTACGAATTTAATTTTTGAATAGCAAAATTCTCGTAATATCCAGTCTTTGCTAAAGTTTTCTTTCGGTCAAACTGCAGAATGTGAGGATATTTGGCAGAAGCGCATTAGCTATTAAAGGAGGCCAAATGGAACGCACAAAAGAGAAACGGCAACCTTGAATTGAAGACAAATCAAAACACTGAAATTTAATTTTCTCAGTTAAAGCAGAAAAGCTAAAACCAAAAACAGAAGCGGATTATCCGAACTCAACTGAAATTGAAATTGGGAAAAATAGTTAAAAAAGTTCTTAATTAATTAGAGTAAGAGTATAAATAAGAAAAGCTGGTTCGGTGAATGGTCTTTTATCAAAGCAGAAGGTGAGACAACATTAAATATAAACAAGTTGGAGTTTTTTTTAAATAAGTCCGTCCCTGTGAATTAGAGTAAATATTCTTTAAACTAGGTCAATGAAGTTTGTTTGCCACTTAGTTTGTGCTCCCTCGATAATGAGTCAATAGGCATTGAAACTTTTCTCGTATATTTAAATAAAGTCTTTTTTTTGGTGCATTCTAAATTGAAATATAAGCATTAAAAAGGCAATTGAAATCGGCAACTTTTATGCATAAAACTTTTTCAATTGCAAAATCTACAAAATGCTTTACCGCAAACAATGTTAATCAGACGAAAAATAAATTTAATGAAAATCTGCTTTAAGCATGAGAAATGCAATCATAATTCAGAGTTACAACAACCAATTGATAAGGCCAACTGCAGCTCAATTCATGTTGAATATGTGGATGTATATGCTTGTATAAAATGAAATTGATAATATGCATTCAATTCACCGCAATCGTATTCATTCACAGTATTCATTCATATATGAATTTAAATACATTTTATTTAATTGATAAAACATGTGGGCACAAAATTATGGTTTCTGTTGTCACATTATGGCATGTTAATATGATTGTTAATTTATGGAATTTAAATTTAAATAGCTCAAAAATATATTTAATTATCTCTACGTTAACTTATTTGATAGTTCTCCTCTCTTAACGAACATTATCGATTGGAGTAGTTTTCTGTTAATTAAAAGTCCGTACAAAAGTATTTTCGATTTGTTCGTACCTTCAATAGTTTTGGTAGAGTCAATAAGAAGACTGCCAACTATTTGGCAAGTTGAGAAAAGTTGAAATGCTGGCATTTAATCGACCCAATTATGTTGGCAACTTCTTTTTTCCGCCTTGCTAATAAAAATTTTTTAAACTTCCAAAAAAAAGAAAATTAAACATAAAAGTGTTTGGTGAAGTTTCAGGCTCACATGGCGCATACTTAATATTGAAATGCCATAACTCAAGGGAACTCGAAGGCAAACAAAATTAATTTGAGCGCATTAAAAACTTTCACGCTCTTCCCATCTCCTTTCCGCCATTTGGGCTCTTAGTCACTCATCCTCATTTTGTCTAAAGTCAACTATCTGCTATGCAGACTGCGCAATAAAAACTTGCTTAATTTCCGCGCGTGCCCCGATCTTAAAAGATGAATATTAAAATACGAGCTAGCGACAGCTAATAGATTATGCTGTATAGTTTGCTTCATTCGCCAACTTACTGCTACTCCTTAAAGCGAGGTCCTTGACATTGAGTCACCGTTGCTGATGAGGATGCGAATGCGGATCAAGCTGCTTTTACTTTCATGCTACTACTCCTCCCACTACTACTACTCCCACGCCGAACAGCTGCAATCAACACTCACATAAATTTGCATATCAAAATTGAAGCCGGATGCATGCGACTGCCTGCCTGCTTGGTGTAATACAACCAACTCCTTCCCAGCAACCGTGGCTGTTACTTTTATGCCGCACTTCGCGAAAACAAAGTGTGTTCAAGGAATAAAACATGAGCCCAGACCCAAATCCTCGCCTCCCTCCATGACAGCAGCTTCGACTCTGGCTGGCGAGCCACTTAAAAACTTAAGTAAGTCGAGTGTGAGAGCCGCCAACAACAACAAAACCCGCACTCGTTTTACTCCAGATCGTCAAGGTCCAAGGTACATTGACAGTGCTGCAAAGGACAAACGGGATACGCACTTTTCACCAAACAGCAACACAGCCATAAGTAGCTTCCGTCATTGTCCGATGGACATAAGGAGGTAGCTGTAACAATGGAAGAGAATTGAGAAGGGGAGGGGTAATGGTTATTGTTTTGCGGTCCAGCCAGGTGTCTGGAGTACCATTGAGCCTGGCTCATTTCTCTCGTTCATAAGTGAACTGTTTGATTGCTGCTCATTAGCAACAACTCTGAGGCAAGTTTGAGCATCTACTTTGTGGTTTACTGTTGGGTAAACAATAGTGAAGTTAAAGTGATAATATACAAATTCAATCTCAAACCTCAAATAATAGGCGTAATAGGTATTATTTAAATTTACAAAGTATTCCAGCTATAATGTAAGATAAAATTGTTTTCATAGTTCAGATCTAGGCTGCAGTTTTTAGCATTCCGTTGATTGCTGGTAGGTAGTATTATTTTCACCTACAACACCATCGTTGAATCATTTAATACTTCCAGTAAAATCTATGCGATTTGGCAAGATGCTTGCCAACAAATTGGCCTTTCAAGCCACAAATACATGGCTTCTGCCGAAAATATTCATTACTAGTAAACATGAGCATCAATTCTGTGGCTGGTTTAGTCGTAGTTCGAATTGCGGTAGACAAATGTAAATTGCGGCCCAATGACAAACCCCAACTACATGCTAAATAAAAGTAAAACCAGTGAAAAATGCGACTCGTATTACACTCCCCACCCACCCCACACCTCACACACACATCGTCGTACTATACTATAAATGTGTGTAGTACCGCAGAGCGCAGTCCAATTTAGGCCCTTAAATGTGTATGAGCGTGTAATAAATCTGGAAAGAGCCGCAAACCAGTCTGGCAAATATTGAATATGGCTGTAGGTTATAAATTATGGCACCCGAAACTCGCTCGACTGCCGTTCTTTTCACATAATTTATGTGCGCTGGGAAGTACATACTGTACATGCGCGAGCATGTCTGTGCATGCACAGACAAGTATAGACTTAATGCTGACTTGAACTATATACTCTAGTGTAGTGCAGTGTTGTGGTCTCACCTGTTGACTGTTCAGGGATTGTGCATTCTGCATGACTTTGTCCAGAATGCGGAGTATTATCTCCGCAGCCATCTCACGCTCCAATTGTGTGCCTTTCAATTGCAAATAGGTGTCGAGCTGCAAAATAGTCAAAGAAATACGAGTGTGAGTTTGAGTGTAGAACAAGTGGACCAAAAAGGTGGAAGCACGGCGCACAACATAAGAGTCACTCTTCCATTGCCCATTGCCCAAAGCCCATTCGTTAGGCGGGAAATTTGTGTGCGCATTAAAATGAAAAATTGTTGCCAAGCGGCCGAAAGAGGAGGAAAACTTTTCTTCTTTCACTCTACCATAAGTTGGCTCTGAAAATTGTGTGAAAAATTGCCAGTCGCCTCGCCAGCTTCTGCCAGCTTTTGCATTCATTTGCGTGTAAAAATAGTTTCTGCCAAAAAAAACCCCTTCACAAGTGCTTGTGGATGAGGCATCTTAACGTCCAGGCTCAGGCCGAGCCTCAGGTAAGAGTACACGATGTTTGTAACGCTTTGAGCTCTTTGCACTTGTCTCATTCCCATCCCAGCAAAGTCTTAAAAGTGCTCAAGTTGGAGTTTCATCTCTGCAGTGCATCCCAAGACGGGATACTTGTTCAAAATTGAATTTGGCGAATGCGAACCTACTACGAATACTACTTGAGGGAACAAGTTTTCCTCCCTCATGATATCATATTATACAGTTTTCTCAAGACAAAGTAGCTCAGGCGCTCAATCGGAAATCACGAGAATTGCTAAGAAGAGCGCAAACTTTAGTTGAACTATTCGCTCCGCTAGATTTACCCTTTGGCCCTTTTCAGATTTCTTCAGTTCTGCGCTCACCTCATGCAGCATGTCGATGAGGAAACTCGCCTCGCCCGGCAGAAAGTTATGCCTTCGCTGCAGGGTGTAGTCAAAGCAAGCCTTTAATATATTTGACGAATTGGTCTGCTGGAATCCAGCGCTCAGAGCTCGGAACCGATTGTAAATGAGCAACAACTCATCCCGCACACAGCTAGAGAAGTCAGGTAGCAGCCAGCTGGAGTTGCCGGCATCCCGCTGTTCACAGATGCGTCGCGAGTGTCCCTCATAGCCGCGAGGACAGTCAGTGATAATAGGAGCACCGGGAGCACTGGTGGGCCAGTGGACCCCATAGCTGGACTCTGCCAGGCACACGTGGACTGCGTTGCGCTCAATGACATTGATGTAGACACTCCTTGACACGGGACGCACACTATTGGACACCAGACACGCGTACTCTGCGGACTTTTGTATGTTGTTGATCTTCAATATGCTGCCATCCGGATAGAGATCCTCCCACATGGCTGTCGCGGCATCCGACTGAAAGAGCACGCCATTCCGCGTCCAGCTGTAGCCCAGCTGAGCATAGCGCTTGATGTCATCATTGCCCGGTGAAAGGCAACGCACTCGCAGCGAGTCACCACGCTGCAGCGTCACACTCGCAGGATCCACTCGCAGTCGAGGGGGCGACTTGATGTGGATATGCAACGAGCGACACTGCTCAACGCCCCAATCGGTGACCTGTAAAGAGCAGTGAAACAGATGTTGAAAAAACAGCTGCGTCTTATTCGATATATCAATTACTACATTTTCATTTAACATAGTCGAATAACATGGAAATGTTAGAATGAAAGATATATTCATTTTAAGTTTTTGGTATTCTTTTTTTATTTTTATATGTTGAGAAAACATGAAATAATGTGTAACATAGTTAGAGTGTTAATAGTAAACAAAAGTGTCTCATTATTAGAACAACAAATCATGAATTAAGTAAGAAAGCTACAGTCGAGTAAGCTCGACTGTGAGATACCCGTTATCCATTTTGTATAAGAGCAAAACAGTGCGGTATTATTCTTAAAGCATAACAAATTAATATACTGCAAAAATACTAAAATCGATGCAGTAGCATTCGAAATATACCATAGAGTGTGCTAAATATACCAGATTGTCTTACCCTATGGGTAGCGGGTATAAAAATAGATCAATCGCCGTTTGATCCAGACAAAGCTTCAATAACATATTAACACAGGCTTACCAACAACAAGATTTTACAAATTAATCATAGAAAACTATGATTGATACAAAAATGACAACTATCAGATATATTTTTTGCAATACCGAAACATTCAGAAATACATATGTAACATATATATGTATATGTACTTATTATTTTTTTTTTAAAGTGAAATTAAAACTAGATAAAATTTTATAATTCATTCGCATTTCGTTTATATGTGCTACATTGTTGAAAATTATGTTATTTTTTATGTCATACTGTGAAATTTAATAACTATTCTCTGAAAATTTTTTTTATATTTATGGACCCAGTTCAACGAGACTGCATAATTAAGGCACTAATTTCACTCGCATAATATATGAGTGCAGCCCACTGCGAGACGTGTATTGCTGCTGGCTCTCGATGAACCTGATAAATATCAGCAATGACAACAGCATCAGGAGCATCAGGAACAGTTGAAGCAGGCGCAAGTCAACTGTCCTTTAACAATACGTGTGTACCTTATGTCAACGATTGTTGGTTGTTTGCTCGAAGCACATGCTTGAATTTAATACACTGCCATTGGCTCTCGCCAGCTGTCTGGACTGTTGTTAGCCAGGCTCAAAAGCGAACACATTGTCTGCTGATTGGATATGACTTTGGCTGATTGCGCGCAGTCTGTGCTGAATGGACTGGTAAGCCTTTTAGAGGGCGTTTTGAAATAAGGATAACACGATTTTGTTGCGGTGTTTGGCTGGTGTGTTTGCCTCCATAGCTACTTAAAGCTCTACTGTGTCATGTGGCACAAACATGTTGCATGAATGTATGTTTGCGTGTGTGCGTGGGAGGAAGAAGGGTACAGAAAAAACAAAACTTTTGCGTCTGCTCGTGCTGCTCTCTGGGAATAGAATGTCGGTGGGTTTAGATGAAAGGGAAGATGGCGATGGAGTCATAGCCCTGCAGAGTTCGACATTAGTATAATGCTGATGATGATGATGATGATGTTGTTGCAGTTGCTCACAATTGGTTGGGAGGACTGGGTCCTTACATCCGTTTCAAATTTAAAAAAGCAGACAAACTAACGAGCAGCGACGTCAGGATCACACCTCCGGGCTCCTCATTGCCGGCATGTGGCATGTGGCATGCATTTGCCGTCGATGCTGTTGATGGTATTGGTGTATCTGTTGCAAGTGTCTATGTCTGGGTGTGTGTCTGTGTCTGGCACTTTGTTGCAACTGAGCCGGAAACATTTGATAGACAGAGCTGAGCATTTGGGAAAGCAGCAATTCAAAAGATTGTTACTCTTAAGTTGCTGCTTTACGGCATTCAAGTATTTGCCCATTTGAAGTTGCTGTTTTAAATTTGTGTCACGAATCGAAAAATGGCGCAATGGCCCCGCACTTTACGACCCTGCAACGTCAACAAATCTTTGCCAGTCACAAAATCCAATTGGCAATTAACTCATTTAGCCACAAACCTCATCACAACGTCGCTGTGACAGCGACAGCGACAGCGAGCATTCAATTTTTTATGGCCCAAATGTGATTTTATTGCCAGTCTGAAGACTGAAGCTCAAAGTTGCGTCTCATTAACAGTCGAAGTCGTTAAACAGCACATTGTACGAGTATGGCTAATGTCATTTAGTCCTAACTCCGACCATCACCACCTTGTCCCCTTTCTCTAAGTCTCTGTGTCTCTCTGCAGTCAATAAAAATCGCTATAGTAGATGGTGGCATGCCGCAACACTCGTGCCACAAAATTTCCAATGTTAATGATGCTGATGCGCCAAAATGGTTCCCTTTTATAGTCGGCAGATAAAAGCGTCTTTACGAACTGAAAAGTGCATGTCACCAAGGATAATGCCAACGATATGCTTCTTCTCTGTACCAATCCCACTACTTACATATGCACATATGAGCTCAATTACAATTAAAATATTGTAGTTACCGAAATCCATTGCAAAGAAAATTAAAACACTCAACATTACGGCCCCTCACAAAAAAGTGTTGCTTGCATAACAATGATTTCGCTTTACAATGATTGGCCTGCTGTGGCCGTTAAGTGAGGTATTGAAGAATGTAGTGTTGTAGATCGATCCCGTATGAATTTAATGCCGTACTCAATTGACAGCTTATAGGGACTTTAAACCGTGTAAAGTGTCGTGTTACAAGCACATAAATCGGACATAAATCAATGAACGTGACAGAAACACAATCGATGAGATTAATTGGACGAACTGCAGTTAAGCCTAAGGACGGCGAGCCCCTGAAGGTAATGAACTAATTGCAAGTTGATATCAATAAATAAATAATGACTGCGCTTACAGCCCGAGGGTATTTTCTTATGTACCGACTCAAGTTATCGTTCTTTCCCTCGTATATGAATATGATGATGGAGTCCCTGGTGCATAATGGACGACACGAAGTGCGACACACACACATATGCCACACACATACACACACATTATTGACATGCTGCATAGCACTCGCACCTTGGGGCGCATCTTATTGAAAAGGATTTATGCTTTACAGTTTCAAGACGGCAAATATTAACCTTTGGGGATTGTGCATTAAGCTTGTCCGCTGAGAAAGCAGAAAAGAGGAGAAAAAATCAGAGGAGAGATGGCGAGCACAGTCCGCTGATTAACGTGCAATTCTCGTAGCAGCTGCCAACAGTTGCCAAGAGGCCGCTTCCTCTCCTCTTCCTCTACCTACTCCTCTTCAGTGGGGCCGCAACAGCAATAGCAAAATCAAAAGCAACAGCGTCGAATTCAGTATTTTTGCCTTTGCCTTTGATCTGATGGCGTCATTACGTGGTCCATACAGCAATAAGTGGAATAGCGAGAAGCTGGCACTAGGCGAACCAAAGGCACAAAGCGACAGCCCTCAAAACAGTGCTGGGGGACTCATACAGCGGGAGAAAAGCAAACGAAATCCCCCTTGGAACGCTCGGACAGCGCATTAAATACAATTGGTTCTGGGCTTTAAGAAAATCTTCGCTCGTTAGCTCTGTGGTCTCTCCTCTGCAAGCAACAGCTGCTGCTCTTGATGCTCTTTGCGGTCTTAAAGTAAGAAAATTTATGGCAGCGACTTGAGATTGCAGCTCAAGGAATACTGCTGCTACTGTTGCTGCACTTGCACTACAACACCAAAGCAGGGTACTAGAGCAGGGGCACCTTGCAGCAGCTTAAATAGTTCGCAGGACATGCAACAACTTTTTGTGCAATTTATTAAGGATTGTATATTCTCACCAAATAAATTTATTCAGTATTTTTGCACACTGTCCAGTGAAAACTTTTTCAATAATTTAAAGTTTCTGCACAATGAATTTAAGTTAATTATAAATGGAACATTTGCTTGAATTCAAATTATTCTAAATATAAGTAATCACACTTTTCAAACAATGTGTAAATAATATTGGAGTCGAGAAGTATACTAATGTAAGATAAAGTTTAGAATGATCTTGAAAATAATAGTCAATAATATTTTGAGGTACCATAGGATTGTCTTTTATGTAGTTAGTTTAGCGCGATGACATCTCAAAGACAAACCCATGAAAAGATATCTGCATGTTTCGTTTTTCCAGTTGCCAGCAAGTGAATATTAACAAATTCAATTAAATTGTCTTTTTATTGCTTCACGCAACAATTTCTTTTTTAATCTTACTCGTTACTGCTGTTAATTCAGTTTGGATTTGCTGGTAATTTGTGGATTCCGTTGAAACTTTCATCTAATCAGTTTAATTCCAAGCTTTAAGCTGGCATATCAACAGAGCCAGTCAGCCAGACCTACTTTTTGTTGGCATTAAATCACAAACAGGCAGTTAAAAATAAAATAAAAAAAGATTCTCCTAAAATGCCACAAAATTACTTTTAACTTTTCGCTGTTTCCGTTTCTGTTTCCTACACGCCAACGCTTTTAATTAGCCAAATTAAAATAAACCAACAGAAGTGAGAAACAGGAAAAAAATTAAAGAGAAAAACACAACGAGAGTTTCAATCACTTAAATGTGGGTTATTTTGATTTGTGCGTGCAGAGTTCTAAGTCTGCAAATAAAATGTTAATCTATGGGATTTAAACATTTTGTTTAACTGCTGAGGATTTTCAGCAGTCTCTCTGTTCTGTTACTTAGTCGCACTTACTAAGTCTTTAAACTGTTCCAGGCCATTAAACCTAAAAAGCCGACGGGCCGGTAACCATTTTTGTTTATGGCTTGGCAAATAACAAATTACGCAAATGGCTTGTAAAAAATATTGACATGTACGAGAAATGCCACAACAAGACCAAGATGTGGAGTAACATTTAGGAACTGCTGTTCTATAGCTCTCTCCTATCACTAAATATGAACAACATGTTTATGGCTTTGAGGTGGGATTTTTTTATGCCATTGACATTTAGTGAAAGGCCTTATGTAGACCTGTTTGTGAAGCCCACAAAGACTCATGAAGAGGAAGTAAGTTATAAATCAGTAAATCAGTTGGTAATTCGATTAGTAGGGTTAGCTTCAGACTGTCTGGCCTATAAATCAAATTATTTGGGAAATTGATCATTTACTTTACGGCCTTAATGTCTAATATCCATTTTCCCCAAACATAACTGCATATTTTTAATAGAGTAGATCCCAAGCAAAGGAATGCTGAGTTTTAAATTGAAAAAAAAAAAAAATAGAATATGAAAACTTACCTTGCAGCTATAGACTCCTTCATCAATGCGACTGGCTTTAGTAACGCCCAGAATGGCCGTGTATACATCTTTTGTTTCCGGTGGTAATACCGTGGTCCAGATCTCCCTGCAAAGAGCGAAATTCCGGGTATAGTTTGTGTTAGTCGATCTGCTGATAGACGGGTTACGTAAGTACTAGTCGGGCTAATTAGCACAGACCACTTTCGCTTTTGCACTTGTGTCAGATTCACATTTTCACACCCAACAAACACACAGACCAAATGAATTGGAGCAGATGCAACTCCCCCGCTAATTGACCCACTAATAGCGGCTCACTTATCATTTGGGGGCTAAAAGAGCAGATGGTGTATGCGAGTGTGTGTGAAAAATCATGGCTAATGTGAAAACAATCGCGGATGCTGCGGTTCGTAGTCAATTAGCAGGCAACATGATTCATTCGCGAATGTTTTTCAAAATGTTTTCGATGCCGCATCAGTGGCATTGTTGCTAAATTCAAATTTGGATTTGGTTGCATGCATAAATGGGTCGCAATATTGGCTGGCAAGCTTGCAGCATTCCCCGAGGCAGAAAGTCAATGAATGTTTTGCTTTGATTTATCTCAAAAGTATACGAGAACGTTGATTGGATAGACGGTGCGTTAATTAGATTGGAGACGAAACAAAAACTCGAGTACCTGTGAGAATAAATTAATCGGAAAAACTAATGGTAAATTTTATTTATTGAGTATGCAATCAAACACCTTGGAACTATGGTAAAAGAGTTTATAAAGGTGACTTTTAGAAGTCGCTTATCGATTTCCCATCCCTAATTTCCCACTTTTAATCTGCGTATATGAAATCCGAGACTCTCTGTAGTTCACCGCGCCTGGCAACAGTATAAGAAAAGTTGCGTTCATAAGCATTTGATAAAGTTGCAATCAAGGTAAATAATTAAAATATGCTGAGCTGTGTCTGGCAGATAGAAGGTGCTTAGTTGCCAGTTGCCAGTTGCCTGTCTGCCACTTGCCCCACACTGCCACTTAACCGAGATGCAGTAAGAGCGTGGTAAGTTGTGGAGGGCAGGAGAGACTGGGGAGGAGCCTTCAAGTAAATCCCATTGCAAAACCAAAACCAAACTCTTGCAGTTGGCAACAACTTAAGTGCTGTTTGAGGTTTTTGGTAGCAAACAAACAGGCTTTGCAGCCAGCCCAGGCTGTCACCATTCCCCTCCCCGCCTTTTACAGATTGCCCCTGTTCAACTGGATGGAGCCGCATGCTTAGTGAGTGCATTCCACTAATAACTTTTACGCATGGATAACGTTGGCAGCATGGATAACAGCTTCATAACATTGAAAAAGTGGCCAAAAACCGCACAAAGCGAAAGTGCGGTTTATAGTATATGGAGTAAGAGTGGGAGTGGGAGTGAAGGTGGAAGTGGAGTGGAGGTAGAGAGGACTTTAAACCACAGCACAGGTGCAATGGCCCAAGCTGCGTTCGCAGCAATGTGAGGTCCAGGAAGCTGCTGTGTATGAGGCGTGGCATTGCCGAGCATACAAAGCACTTAACCTACAATTTGCTAATGGCTAACGGCACAAGATTTTGCCAGTGCCTGCGCCTGCCTGTTTCCATGTTCGTCGTTGGCAACGCACCTTCAAAATCAATTAAACGGCAACGGAAGTAATAACATTCTGTGCAGGAAGTGCGTAACGCTTAAATGCAGCACCAGCAACGCTAGCAACGGCAACCACAAAAACAGCAAAGCTCTGTCCTCGTTTACTGCAAATGAGCAACACCAACAACAACAACAACAACAACAACTGTAGCTATGACGCACAGGAAGCAGCCTTAGTGCTGGTTACTTCTCGACTAATACAATTACATACTGCTAAACACACACACAAGCACCTAGATTCGTGAACGCTACCAACAGAAGATAAAACGAGTAACAACAGCAACAGTTAACAGCTAACGGAGACCACAAACAACAGAGATGCACACGTGAGAATTTGAAATTTATGGCGGGTGTCAGAAGGATTGTACTGGCAACAATGTGACCGCGCTTCTAACTTTAAAATATACCAAAAATAGTACGCCAAATAAAATGTACGAAAATGTTTGTTGTCCTGTCATTGCTCATTTAAAACTTGAAAATATAAAGTATCACAAACAAATTAGTTTCTTTCAAACTATTTAAGCGGTATATTCTTTTACGGTAAATTTCTTTATTAAATCGAAAATTACAAATCTGTCATTATTATTTAAGGCTGATATTTGACATTCTTCTAAAAAAGAATTTTCTGCTCAAAGGTAAAATTTGCTATTATCAAATATTACAGTTTGAGAAAAATAGGAAACCTTTTAGTACCAAGAAAAAAAAAAAATAATGAAACCAAACTTATTGAATGGCATTGCTTCGCAATTAGTATTGCTTTAGCTTGCTATTCCAGTGAAGGTTCAATACCACATTTCCTTATATTATTTAAAAACTGACCATATTTTTGTCAAATTTGTCATCAAAGAAGTGAAATAGACTATATAGTGAACACGTGATCATCTCTATTAGCGATGCCATTTGTGGCACATCGGCTACAAAGGAATTTTTGTTGTAGTTCGGCATTTGTAAACTAGTAGTAACTCTGGGGGCTATGGCAGCTGACTATAAATGCATTGCTCTGAATGTGTTTTATAAAAGTGTACGCATGTGTGTGTGCATTTGGCATTCCAACAACACTTGCTGTGGCCTTCTGAGTTGGATGAACGCTTGCAAAGCAATTCAAATCGAGAATTTTGATGCGATTGCCGTGATTTTTGACAGACTAACAAAGACGCAGTTCATGAAATGGAATTGGTCATAAAGTTGACTGACTGGAATCTCGATTTCATAATCGCATATCAATCGAAAGCAATGGTACTCAGATGGCTGAACTTAAACTGTAACTCTTAGCATGCTTACAAATTAGAGCAGATTGGAGAAATATTTGTAAGTATATAAAGTTCGGTGGAAATCACGCCACCTCAGACACTCAGAAGTAATAAATAATAATAATAGTCCAGAGTATAGAAAAGTTACAATACAATAAGCCCCACACGTTGCTAGTGTAACTGAAAAATTATGTTTATTTTTAAGTTCACTATGCATAAATAGTTTCAAGGCATATGTTTTTGTGGGAGACCTATAAAGACAACAATAGCTGTAAGCGATCTGGGTCGTTGTCAACTGGATGAGCGCCAAGTTGTTTTAGGAGGGAGGTGGTAAAAGAGAGAGAGAGGGATAGAAAGACATAGGAAAAGAGGATGGAGACGCAATAGGGATTAGATTTTTATATGATCAGGCGCACCGCTAAAGCCTTCGGGCTTCCAAATACAAATCCATCGCAATGGTTTTATGAGTTCATAAAATTGGCATGTATGGTAGGTGTTTACTCTCCTTGTATTCTTTGCCCGCTTTCCTGGCCCTCCTTCCCGGTTCGGTGATAGCGTGGGAAATTGAAATTGTGAAGTTACTTTTCTGCTGAATGTTTTATGCGTTGCCCGTGGAATGCTCGTAAATATGAATAAAAATGTGTTACGGACCAATGGCCTGGACCAATGCATTAAAGCTGCAGGCTCCTATAATCGTAACTTGATTATAAATACGATATACGATACACCACAGAGCCGAAATTCAAGAGCACAACATTCGAATACACACAAACGGAGTCTGTGTATGTTTGTGTGGGTGACATATATAGGCTTGTCCAGGACCCATATAAAAACTTTATTAAACGCAACTACGCATAAAAATAAAACGATGACAAAGTACGCGACGCGCTTCCAGTCTCTCCTTCTGTTGTCCGATATCCCGTTGTCGTTGCCCTTTGCGTGACTGCGACGCCGACGCTAGCATTTTTTTTTTACTCTCTTCTGTTTTTGTTGTTGGTGTTGTTGTTGTTGTTGTTGGGCTGGGGCGCACAATTCACTTGAAGTTGTAACAAATTTCATTACAATCGTAACAAGAAAACGTGTCTCAACAACTAAATTGCTAAAGCCAAAGCAAAGACAAAAATTGCACATAACTAGACTGGCCAGAACTTGGTAGCTAGTACATGGCCAAAGGCTTGATTGGCTTTTTACAGAGCAACAACAATTTCACTTTAACTGTCTACTGTTAAAGTGCACAAGCCTAACAGCGGTATGTAAAGCTTTAACTTAACAGTGCCTGCCCGCATGTTAAAGTGTCGCTTGTCTGCGACGTAGCAAACAAACTACACAATCCATATATTGAAAATAGCAAACGCCCCCACATTTCGGAGTTCCCATTCCTCTTCATTCCCCAAGAACTCCTTAACTGCTTGCTATATTATTTGCCCCTTGGCATATTGCTGTCATACGATGGATTTTGTTATTGTTATCATGGCGGTATTTGCCTTTTTGTTTGGGTCAACCCGGCAGCAGCATTTGCTTACTATTTTTGTTTCTTTTCTGCTGACAAGCAGCTGCCTTTTTCGACTTTCCCAATTTTTATTGATGTGCGTTTAGGGCGTCTACCCAAATTGTGAGAGAGCTATATCTATCCAGACCTTCGCCCTACGGCAGAGGACTTGAGGTGTTAGTGAATTTTATTCAAATTTGACGCTAATCAAATGACACGTGACAGGGTTGTCGCACGTCACAAGGGACTTCAGAATTATTACTGATGAATCGAGGTATGGAAACGATATTTGCACTTACATATAGCTTCTTAAAGAGCTCAATTTGAAAAAAGTATCACAAATTATGGAATTTTCTTGATTTATGTGACACAAATGTGTTAGATTGGCAATGGCAATCACAAGAATAGAGCGGAGTTTATTTCTAGATAAAGTTAAAGCAGTCTGCGCATTCAGCAGTAAACATTTAAGATCTCTATAAACAAATTAATTGTTTAGAGACTGTCCGTTTTTAGAGTGTTTACGATAAAGTCCTTTATTGGCATTAAGCAGAATCAAAGTAGCAAAGACATAAATCCTTAAGAAATACAAAGTTATAGTTATAGATTCTGGGGGCCATATTTGTTAACGTTTTCAACAATTTCACTAGGTGTTTTGTAACAAGAACGAAGTAACTAACTAACTTTTGCTCGGATAGTTTATAATAAGGATTGTGAGTCTAGTTACTGGCACCAGCAGGTGCAGAGGTGCATTGGCTATGCCAAGTCTTCGTGACTTTGCATCAGCTACATCTATTTCATCCAAATGCTCGTCATACTTGTGGTTTGCTTCATTCAAGTCCAACGACCGCCTCTGACGGTCTTCACGCGTCCCAGGAGACGCTTCTTCCACATGCAGAGTGGGCGCCAGGTACGCGTGACCGCCAGACGTCGCCAGCTTCATTTGTCCGTCGCTGTGCCAGCAGGATTAGCCTCGCCACCATCAGCTGAATCGTCAATTGCCTGCTGCTCAATGGCCTTGGATGCACTGGGATCCGCAATGCTGCCAAAGTAGTTGCCGGTGGGCTCAATGTCCACCACACGCTCCACGTCGTCCAGTTTGGGTGGTGCTGGCACCGTTACCATAAGTATGCCGTCCGCCGAGAATGTGGCACGCGCCTGTGTGGCATCGTAGTGCCGGGGCAGCTTGTAGCATCGCGTAAACTCGCGTGTAATGCACAGCTGCCCCTTATCGGCTCGATCGTCCGCCTGCTTGCCCTCCACGCAGATGGTGTCGCTGTTCTTGGCCTTCACCGTGAGCTCTGCCAACTGGAAGTGATGCACGTCCAAGACCACCTTGAATGTACCCCGACCCAGCGAGTCCGGCTCTGTGCCCGTCTCAATGACCACACGGCCCACCAGGCACGAGCCGTGACACCAGGCGCTGTCGTCCACCCTCAGATGGAAATCCCGGGCGCACACGTCCATGTCGTGGGAGAGATGGTAGCGACGCTGGCGGCATTTCGGCTCGCCCGTTGACCAATGCCTCCTCGGCGGCCAGTGAAAAGGAGCTCCGCCGTGTTCGTGCTCGTGCTCGTGCTCCCAATCCCAGTCCCAGTGTATGGGCATGGTATGGGGTTCCTTTCGATTCGTGTCCTGTTGTGAACGGTGTACGGTGTATGATGTTGTGTGTTGTGTATGGTATGTAGTGTAAAGTTGTGTTGATTCGTTGCACACGGAGCAAACGCGTTGCTTTTTGGCTAAGTGCGCCAAAAAAACCGTTGTCCTCGGCCTCCTTCTACGCTGCTCGACTCTTACTAACTAACTAAATGACTAACTAACTAGCTAAGTAGCTAAGCAGCTTGGAGGACATGATCCGATCGAAACCGAAAGTTTATGAATTTATTCGAAGCGTTTCAATTGGATGCGACTGTACCTATCGCTGGGCTAGGTAACAACTGCGCTTTGTGCCATTTCTAGAAACCAACCAATGCCCCGCATAAATATTGCAGGTTCTCAAATGCTCCACCACTACCCCGATTACTGCCAAATACGCTCAAATACGCTCGAGAGGGGGTAGAACCGAGCTACCCCAAAGTCAAATTGTTTGATCAATATTTGTTGTTCTGAGTCGAACGCAACCCTTGCAGCTATTTTTATACCCCCAAATGGCGCCAATGGGTTGGAAACTATCTTTAGCTTCACAACCCCAGACAAGCCAATGGCTGTTATGCGATAATGCCCTCAGTAACATTATGAAGCAGCGTTGAACGAGTTTATGCAACTAATTGTGGCATTGTCGCCTCACATTGTACTCGTAGTCAGCGACAACATGCCTCCGATGAGTGTCTCTCTCATGCTGTCTACGCATCGCATTGGGGCAAATGTAACTAATGAAAATCGTGACCCCCACTCGGCACGTCTCTCATATGAGACATACTATATATACGCACATATAAGCACATTCAAATACAGGGTACAGTAGGTATTATAGTTCACCGCAGTCGAGTACAATAATACAATAAAAATTCTTATGATATTACAATTTTTAGAAATTTTGTAACAGAGGTCTGTATACCTAAAAAAAGGAGGTTTTGATAGTAGTTGAAAACAATGCTTTAATTAATGAACTTTAAAGAATTCACTAAATAAAAAACATTTGAGAAAAAGAAATCGCATATATAGTAGATATTAACTTTTTACTTAAATATAACTTCAGTAATGTTGACTGCAGCACCCTGTTTATCAATTACATATGAACGAATATCTAAAGGAGTCGAGTACAACAAACGCTTCTATGGCCCTAGACAACACTGACGTTGTCAAGACATTTGCTCTTGTGTTGTTGTATCGTTTTTTCTTCTGCTGTTCTGGTTATTATTGTTGTTGCTGTGCAGCTCGGACCCGAGTCGAGCCAATTTGTAAAATAACGAAATATATATTTTACTTATATATCTTGTTGGAGGTCAGACAGTTTTGTAACTTTGCTGCTGAAATTGAATTTCTGCTGTTAGCTTTACAGTTTGACAAATTTTTAGCAAACAAGCTAAGAGTAACTGCAGCTTTTGACATGGCTAAAATGACAGGACATTGTGCACCCCAAATACAAAGTGAAGATTGTTGTTAGACCTGTTCACTTTTGAAAAACGTCTGCAAACTTCGTCGAAGCTGAGAAAACATGTAAAAGAACTCATTATCTTTTTTTTTTTTTAATAATTATAGTAAATGGTTTGAGATATTTATATATTTACGTTGGAAAAGATACTTTTTTTATAAATCAGAATTATTAAAAGAATAACTAACAGACAGGTTAAGCTTGCGACTTTAAAGAATTTGTTTAATTTATAGTCCGACAAATAATATTCAAGATCTGATTTGAATTGAAGAGATCAGGACAACAGTTCAAAGTCCTATGCAAGCCAAACAATTTATCTATAAAAATCAATATAATAAATTTTGTAGCATTACTTGCCATACAAATATGATAATTTTAACACCTACAAACAACAGACGAGTCTGTTTGGTTGCATTTCTATTCACGTGCTTCGGAAATTTACAATATTGTGTCATCGATATATGTATGTATCTGTGAAAATATAGCATGGCAAATAGATATGTGAAACCTAACGAGTTGAAAAGGTTTCCAAAGATGTTATCAGTCGGCTTCTGCTCGCCATACAGATCAAAATAAATTTCTCTGGTCAAAAGTAAATAAAATTGATTTAAAGTGAAATGTGTATTACCGGTATACCAAATATTTATAATGGAACTCTTTAATTAAAGTGAACTTAAAAAGATCTACTACAATCGATACACTACTAACGTGAGTTGAGTTAAATGAAATGTAACGGCATTAAACTATTAGTGCTCAACCGTTGCTCGCCCAAGTTCTTATCTATATAAAAACATACTCCTTGCCCAGATTACTTAGGGTTAATACACGAAAGCCCTTAATTGAATTTCATGCATATAGGATTACCCTGGAGGTCGGTAATTCGAGTGCCATAAATATATACATTACACCAGAATCGAATAATATTTGTTAAATGCCCTTGGCTACACTGAACTTAATTGGAACATAAACAGCTTTCTAACACTTAATGAGAGCGACAGCCCCAGTTGTCTCACATTGGGGAGTGGGTGGAATTAATGGTCGTGCTTTACATACTCGTATATGGACAGTCAGCAGGGCGACACAGAAAGGGGTCGGAGGTAAGATGGGAATGTATGGGAGAATGTGAGAAGGTTTGGATGCTAATCAAAGTGTTGGCCCTCGCTTACCATAGTTGGCCTTCGCGATGGTTACGAGAGAGGCGTCGCGACGTGATTGGAGAGTAATTGCATTAATTACACAGTTGAAGCTGTGGCACTGAACAGAAGTTAACTGGGTCAAAATTGTGCAAGTTAAAGGACTACTAGATCAGCTTAAAGTTAGCACTGTGAGGCTATTAAGCAGGTATGCAAAATATGTGATGATAAATCATCCATTGAATCTAGCCCTCTCCTTCCTTTCAGACGGGTGAAATCAAGCATTACAAATTTACTTATTTCCGGTTATTTTAGTACGCAAAAGTCAAGTCAGCTGAGGCCAACTAACGAATGTAGAGGAGCTCGGCTAAGACTGTCGGACAGGACCCAATGTTTAGTCGTTTGTGTAATGCGAAGTTAGTAAATGTCCAAATGAATGACTTCACTTCACTCTAGTTAAAATATTTACTCATATTTTGCTGCATCCGTTGGGGGGAAACATGTGTTTGTGGCTTTCCTACAGCCACAATTATTTACACATCGTCGCATTCCTGTGCTGACGAGAAATGGGATGATGAGAAACCCAAACACGTGTAATAACGGATGTTGAGGCAGTCATACTCATCACTTTGCTACATTGGGGATAGAGTCATCCTTAAAGGTAGGTTTGGGATTCTTTAAGTTAAAGCGTCGGAAGAAATTAATCTTAATAGCAAGGTAATGAAGAAGACACAATGCATTTTTTCATTACTAGACAGTTAAGATTGCTGCAATGAATGTGCTAGATTTAAATATACGAGATTATGAGTAACTATGAAAAAATTAGAGTGTCTCTTGTTAATATGAATTTAATTTAATATGAGTTTCTGCGAAAAGCGAAAATGGAAGAAAGAGTTCTAGGAACTCGCGTCACATCTCACACCATGCTGGAATTCATTTGTTATGCCGCCTGATGAGGCATTTGCACCCTTGCTTATGCTTATGCGCCTGGGTTCTTATTGTGCAACAAATTTAAGCATCATGCTTTGAGGGGCAAATTGTCAAGGCTACATGGCCCGTTAGTTGTGGCTAAAGCTAAACCCCTAGAAACCCCAGTCGGCAGACCCAACAGCAGTCGGAGCAGTCGTCCAAGTAACAACCCCTCGTTAGTTACGGCCATATGCTTTTTATGTAATATGCCACAAAGCAGATGAACAGTAAGAGAGCAAGAAAACGAGAGAGAGAAAGAGAAAAAGAGAGCGAGAAAAGAATGGGAAAGAAGACGCACATGTTCAAAGGTTGAATGAATACACGTCGTATGTGTGAGTAGTGAATGCCACACAGATGTGTTCCAGCTTCTGCCCCATTCTAGGGGTTTATGATCAATCATTCGCCTTGGCTGACTGCGGTTAGGCTGGACCAACTCTTGGCTCTGTTTTCTCCACTAGAGGATGGGGACGATGCGTCGGCGTCTGACAAATCTTTATCTTTGCCTTGACTTATTTATCCTTTTTGGCCGTTTCATTTTTATTTTGCCAAGGCTTTTTATGTCATGTTTATTGATGTGTAAAAGTCATAAAGTCAAATTGAACACTTGTGCTGCAAAATCCCCCTCGATTCGCATTGCTCTCACTCGAAAATACATATTCAAGTCGCCCTCTCGTGAAGCTGTCACATTGGCGTTACAATTTCCTTTTGGGTTTTTGCCTTTTTCCATGTATCTTACTTTAAAAGTTAACTAAAGGTCTGTGAAAATACCCTGTAAAATTAAAGATTCATTATGTTTCAAAGCGCAGCTGACTTGAAGATATCTACTGTGTTTATTGTGGTCATGTAGCATTCTAATAATGATTGACTTCCTCAATTTATGAAGTATAGTATATTATTTACTTAATGGTCTCCTATTTGGATAAAGAAGAGTTATAATTATGTAATATAAGTAGTAGGCAATACTTTGTAGCTTTATTATATCATATACTAGCAATTGTTTTATTAGAAATATGAATAACTCTGGTTATCTAAATATTCAGTAAATGTACGGAAACCAAACTACTTCTTTGAATGTCTTCTGTTTGCAGATAACATCAGAAGATAATTTTTAAATCAGTCATATTTTCATCAATATACAACTACAAATACTTAAATTTCACACGGTATATTCTAAGCGATCAACTCTTAAGTGTACAATTTAAAGTTGGCAAGTACTTGTTTTTATAGTTTTCCATTTGAATGGTCCTCAGTGATAGGCAGCTGTTTAACGCCATGTTGCACTTACCTCGTTGCCTTGGTGGCATTCACGGGTGCCCCGTCTTTGAACCATTGGAACTGCATGCGCGATGAGCCCTGGGCTGTGCAGGATATGATAAATTCGCTGTCCTCGCGCACAGCTGCTTGTGGTTGATTGACGCTCAGGTCCTGCAATGAAAGCAAACCACACACAGTTTCAGTTCACAATATATTCACTAATTAGACGTACAAGAGGGACACGGTTGAGGGAAGAGGTAAGGCGTCCAATTGGGGCTTTTTGAGGGTTTTGCTCCCTTGACCCCTGTCAAAAGGGGTGGGGGCGTGGGCTCTGAGGTTTCCGGCTTGACAGTTATGTTAATGCAACTTAATTGCTGGTGGCGTTTGAGGCCCTATGGCCTCCTGATGAGGCCAATTGTTCATCTGCTTGCACAATTAATAAATAATTATTTTCGATGGATGTTGCCAGTCGCCAGTCGCAAGTGCCAATTGGCAAGTGGCAAGTGCCACACGATTTATATATTTATGTGCATATATTCACTACGTTTATTTACCCCCATTGTTTTTGTATGCGTTTGTATTGTCTGGCGAGTGACACAAGTGCCGCAACAGTAAATAATTTAATGTTTTATTTATAACGAAAATAAAAGCAGAGTCATCTATATTATGCAATGTTCGAGTAGTGTATGCATATAATAATTTATTATTTTTATTAAAAAAAATATCCGACAGCACCTACTATACATTCGTATATCTATGATGAAGTGGTTCACTTGATTGATTGGTGAAAAGTCCTAGCATATATTTCTTTACATTCATGCATATTCCTCTTTAAAAGCGTCAAATTTCAATGTGTCATTGAAATTGTTGAAAAGTTCAATTAATTGACAGATGTGAATTGAAAAGATGATTGAATGGATTATATTTTTGCTTAATATCTTTCTTATTGGCTATGCCATTCAATAGATATGAAATACTAAAAAATTCTTGTTTAAATTCAATTTCTTTAGCTTCTTATTTAGATGGTTAGGCTCCAAACATAACATGCTATAGCTACACTCCTGTTAAAATTAAAGTTTAAAGTTTTCGTAGCAGAATGGCAAAACGAAAAAGAGTGAAATAAAGTATAAAGAATAATAGCGCAGATGTGCTATTTCTAACCCGCTACCTATAGGGTAGAAGAGTATTATAACTTTGTGCCTGCAGGAAATGTATGTATGTATATATTCTTGATCAGCGTCAACAGTCGAGATGATCTTGCCATGTCCGTCTATCCGTATGAAACACTTAATATACGAGTATATACAATTATAACTATAGCCTTTTTGATTCCTGAAAATTTGGTTGCGGTGAGGTAAGTCAGATTGTCGAAGGTATTAAAGAAACTCTTTTGTATGGACAAAAACGCCTACTTTCTAGGGGTCTTAGTTGCTTTGGCTGACAATATAGTATATAGTACACTTTTAGAGTATATCAATATACCAAAAGCACAATTTGCTATTTGTAGTATTTTTGGGGAATATTATTTTGGTATATTTTTAGAAAAAATGTTGCAATATATTGTTTTTATTCAAAATGGGTAGCGTGTATCTTACAGTCGAGCTTTTTACTTGTTTACTCTGTTTGCATCCCTCGTTTTCAAGTAACTGCAATAAAAGCACACACGCTGTGTATCAAAACAACCTATTCTATAATCTGATTAAAAGTTGCAGCTTTCGAGATTGTATTTCATTATTTTAAGAAAGAAATGTTTGAATCATATTTTTATTTTATTCATTCGCAACACTCACCATCATGTTCAACGGTGGATTCTCATCGAAATGATGAAAGTTGGCAACAAGTGTAAAGTTTCCAATGCGTCCACGTTCCACCATGCGAGTAATGACCTCTCGAATGCGTTGTGAATCACCTTTGACGCCAAAGAAGTGAAAGGTTATGTCCAAACGATCGGTGGTATTTGAAATCAGTTCAAGATCGCTTATTTTCGTAATATTAAAGTTGCGCAAAACTCTTGTCAACTGCAAAACAATAAAAAAAGGCAGCTTTTTCATTGATTTATTTTCGAAAATTCATTGTTGACTCATAACAGTGTTTATTATTTTTCGAAAGCAACAAAAAATAAATAAATGTTCTTCTCAGCATGAGTGGCTAGATTAAGCACTGTACAACTTCCATAACAATACGCTGCAGTTGTGAAAGGTAAAAAGATGTCATCCCATAATATATTAAAGCGGGTGAACAGAACAGTGGACACTATCGTTCACTTGGGTGCACTTAAAGTGCTGTTCGTTGGGTTTCCTCTTGCACTTTTGTTATCTGTAAAAAACTTAAAGTTGCAAGTTTTTTCTTTGCCCGCTGAAATTGGTTATGAAATGCAATTTGGCTTTTGCCTAACGAAACTTTTCTATATTTTCTTATTGTTATTATTTTTCCCTTGTGTGCAGCTCTGTGGCTCATAATCTGGGAACAGGAATTGGGTAGCGAATAGCGTAGACTATGCAGTGTGTCTAGCTTATCCTTATTTAAATGATTATGCATTATGTTAAAGTCCTTTGCTCGTACAGTTGACTTGGTCCCAATGCGAGGGTCGTTGCTCTGGCTATGCAGTTGACTGAGGCCAAAAACTTCTCTGAAAACTTTTCACTGTTAGTTCGCCACAAGCTATAACAGCAAATGCGACCATTTGCTTAAATATTAATATTATTGAGCTATTTCTTTTTCATAGACCAGCTTTTTGAAGTCAATGACATTTTAGGCTGCGCAAAAACGACCACTATCTTAAAAAACAAAAATGGCAAAAAAGTAAAGAATACTCGAAATATTTTTACAAGCATGTGCTTCGAGTCACCAACATTCTAAGGCTAACAATTTGGTACACTTTAAGTCGATGGACGTCATTAGAAGTACCGTTAGCTTGACAACTTTTGGCTAATATGGCAACGCTTCATTTGCCACTAGAGTAGCACAAAGCGGAACGAAAAGATACCAAAAATAAAAGCTAACTAAAATGCAATTTGAGGCATGTTCCCGGAAAAAATGTGAAATAATTTAAGGAGAAAAACGGAATAGAGGAAACTGAAAACGTCTTCAAAATGAAGAAAAATGTTGATTCAAAGGGCAAATCCAAAAGAAGTGGCAAAAGATACAGTGGATATTCAAGTCCGCTGGACTAAGCTGTGCACAACGAACCAGCTCAAAGCAAAGTAACCAAGACGAAAGGTTGATTAAAACGCAGCACAGTTATTTTCCTTTAAGTAAAGGTATAAAATGTAATCTTCAATGCAATGATTCAAGATTTAAAGAAATGTTCCTATTTGTATAGGACTTTGTTGATTTTCAGAATTTAATATTCATTTTTTGTTATTCAAGATCGAAATATAAGTTTGTTTTTAATTAAATATCTGAAAGTTTCTTTTAACAAAGCGAACCAATTACTGATTTTAATTATCAAAACATTTAAGCATTGTATAATGTGGCAGCTGTAAAAAAAAAAAAAAACAAGCAGTAAATATCGAGCACTGAGAGAGCTCGAACAAATTGTACCTCGTAACATGCAAGCACATTTTTACATCCAATGTATTAAAAGCATGATTTGAAAGAAAAGTAAACAAACTATTTAAAATAATAATAATATTATTTCAAAGATTAATATTATTGAAATTTAAACGTTTTCCAAAATATAATATTTTAAATTGTTTTGCCCTTTAAGATGGCTGGGAGTACAGGATATTGCCACATTCTGAAGTTTGCAGTATAAAATCAGAGCTGACAGCGGAAAAGAAAATTTCTTTTTTTTGCCTCTTTTGAACTAGCCTCGAAGTAGCTAGTTTGAGAAGAGCGACAGGGAGAGAGAGACGTATGGCTAGAAAAAGGAATTGGAAGGGAGAAACTGTAATAGACGTGGCGGCAATCAGCCGCTTATTGGTAATTATTACAATATTTTTGTTCACGCCTTCAGGACGTGTTGCCTGAGCAGCCTTGAGGCACTTCAATTGCAGTTTCCGTTGGCCTTTTAGCTACAAGTGCATATAAGTATGTAGCTATATATTTTGTAATTACTAGTGGAAAAGTAATGTAATTTCATTGCTCTAATTAAAGCGCAACGTCGCCATAGTGAGGAGGGAGGTATTCGAAGAAATTAGCACCGGGCTGCATTGTCGGGGGCGCGCAAAATCAACAATGCAACGTGCGTCACAAAAGTGTAAAGTAAAGCTCAGAATGGTTCCGGGTATCAACGTTTCCTTCCTCACTTCTCTCCATCTCCATCTCATATTTGCCTTTTTCCCGTTTGCCGTTTTCCATTTCACAAGTGGCCGTCAATGTCGTCAACGTGGCCAAACTTCGCTCAACTTATGTAAATATATAGTTACGGAATTAATCAAAAAAGTGCAAAAGAGAATGAAGAAAAATGAGTAAAACCAGGTTGCTACGAAAATGAACGACTCCATGCTACTCTGGTGCCGCTAATAAGAAAAACTTTTGGGAAATGAGCATCTCTGAACTTTTGTTTCACTATGACGAATTAGTGTGTCTATCCATTTTGCAGAAATAAAGGGTATAATGGAAAAGAAGCATAAAGTTCCGACCACAATACAAACAGCGACGGCAGAGAGTAAGAAAATAAATATTTTCGGTTAATAAAAGGGAACAATTTTTGTTGCCACACTGTGCACACTCGCTTTTGTTTTTTAATAAATATTTCTCAAGTGAAAAACTTGCGAGTGCGGAGAGAAAAAATGTGCAACAGTCAACGCTCTAAAAAGTGGCGTTGGTAGTGCAGAAGAGTTTGCCAGGCAGTGCAACATAGAGTTCAGTTCCTGGTTCCTGATTCTAGCCTGATTCCTGCCAGCATGTTTCTTTATGGTTGTTGGGCAAAGTGTTTTCAGTTAAAGTGCAGCAGATTGTTTATTCAGAAGTTTTGTTTATGGCGGCTGCTAAGTTTTACAAATGCGTCCTACGATGTACTCAAATTTAAATGACAATATACTCAAAAAATAGCTTTATTAATGTTCAAATAATTTTGCTAGATTTCTTTTACATTCCCGTAAAATGCTAATATGTAATTCCAAATTAAAATTGCAATTCTTAAAGCAATTTATCTGATGATATGTAATTAGTCTGACTAAAGTCTCATAATAACATAACCTTCATAGATAGACGCATTAGGAAATCGGAGTGACTCATTTCTTTTTTTTTTTGCGAGTATTCATACACACTCGTTGGACTGACAAGGAGTTAACATCTTGAACCGCAGTGATAGAGGCACATTGTGAGCATTGGCTTCTTGCCTGTCTGCCTGTCTGTTAGCCACATCATTTTTATCTCAACGCTGTGCTAATGGCATTTTAATTTCAACATTCGAGTGTGAGAACGTGGAAAATCTTGAAAGCATCGCTTTCCGTGTGTTGCCGGGGAAATCTGTTGGCAGGACGTTGCCGTTTAAACAGAGCTTCAGAATATTTTCACAGTCCGCAAAACATTTCCATTTTATACTGATAAAAGAAAATTGCCCATGGAGATATGCAAAGTAAAATAATTAAAGCAAAAGTGAAATGAGGAAAACATAAAATGCATATTTATTTGAAACGCCGCGGCGGTTTCTTAAATTGAGATATTTCCCATTTCTGCGAACCTTAAAAGAATGCAACATAATTCTAAAGTTGCTTTTGCAACAAGACATTATGGAGGAGAAACGTTTGAAACATAATATACTCAAATGAGTACAAAGCGAATCGTAAGAAATTTGAAGTAAACTTTCCTTTGCTATTGCCAAAAACAGTCAAGAATTTACCGTTACCTGGCCAGAGAAACTTTACAACTAATGAGTTTTAATTGCGAAATTAAGTTTACTTTTGTCGAGGGTAAATCAGTTACGCTAGCTTTCTCAAGTTTATGTCAAAAATAACATGACAACCAACTTATTTAGTGTTACTTGCTTAGAGCACTGCGATTAGTCAAGCTTTCTCATGCCCATGCTAAAACTAAAGAACACAAATGTTTATAAAAGTTCCTAGCGTTCCCTTTGAAAATATTCTTAAATGAATTCTTTAAAGTAAAGTAAAAGAAGGTTATAAAAGATTTAATAAATGAACCTGACTGGCTTAATGACACCTCGAGCGAAAGTGTTGTGAACTTTTCGGACTGAAAATTTTATTGGTTTATTTTTTGTGCGTTCAAGAGAAGCAGTCTTCCTTTAATATATGTATATGTATGTTTCGGGCATCATATATTGTACCTTAAGCCCCTTCCCTGAGAAGGCAAAGTCAAAGCAGACAATTTGTTAACTAAAATGGTACATTTTCTGTCTTTTTGTCATTCATAGCGAATTGTTGTTGCTTGGCCACTTTCAAGGACTAACTTAAGTGTGAATTATCTTCACCTCAATCTTGGACTCCGCCTCAACGTCTCAGTGTATTGCGACAAAATGCCGGGAGTTGTGTTTCTAATCGTTGTGCCCACTGCGAATTTTGAACGAGAGTTGATCTACGGTAAGTAGAATGAAGGGAAGAAATTGAATTACGCGCTGTGCGCTAATTAAATAGAAAGTTACAAAATTTGTACATGTTGCATCACATTGTGGCATGTTACATACTTTTGCGAGTCTACATGCGGTGCTTAGGCGCATAATTATGTTGTTTAGTGGCGTTATTAATTATTTTATGACATCGTAAAAGTGTAAAACTGTTTGCTGCGCCTAAAAGCATGCTACGAATTTTGTTCACCACAAACAGAGAGTCTGTCTGTGTGTGTGGGTCTCTAAAAGAATTCGTTTAAAGAGGCATGTACGTTTACTTTTTGCTGTGTCTAAAAATTGAATATTAAATTTTAATTAACAAGCCTGCGAGTTGGGTTAAGTGTTACAGCATGTGGCATGAATGCAGTACGGGGTTGTGGCATGTTTATTTACTCGCAAGCAGCATGTGTAAACATGCCTCTTCTCAGCGAAGGGGAATGTGTCAAAGTTTAGACGCCACAGCGCAACGAAGAAGTCTTTTGGCCCGGTTAAAACTTAATCAAATTTGTTGGTTCTTCTACATAAGCACATCAAGTTAATTTGTGTTTATTCGGTAAAGCGAAGCTGCACGACTTTCAATTTGTTCCGTTGCAATAATGGGAGTTAGGCACAATTTTGGAGATAAACATGCAACTAATATGTAACAAGCAAGGATATCGGCACATTACACATAACATAAATAAGTCCGCTAATTCACAAAAACATAATTAAGATGTATGTCTGAATGGCTTAATTTTAGAACTTCTTTTTCTAAAGCATTTGTATTATTTTGCAAATATTTTGTTTAGCATCAAAAGTGTGCATCAGTGCGAATTAAATTAATAAACAAGACTCCAAATGCCATAACAATTAGAAACCCATCAAGAATGTACGAAAATACATTTATTTTCGGCACAAAAACTGCAAGCAACAATCAACTGTCATTAAGCAAAGCTATTAATTTATCATAATCAAAGACAAAAATGTCCATAATAAAAACCTATCAAAAGCGATAATTTATGAAACGCATTCCAGCATAAGAAAAATAAATAAAATGTGTCGACTTATCAGGTTTGACTGAGTGAGGAGAGTGCGTGTATGTGTGCGTGTGTGAAGTTGTGCTATTGCTATTATTAATCAAATATTTATTTAAATACTTGCATACATACATAGGCAAAGTAAAACAAGGCGAAGGCAAGCGCTGTCAATGGGCGTCATCATTAATTTTGTTTGTCGCCATGAAGTGGCTCCAAAAGCTGATAATGACAATGGCACTGTTGATGAGTAGCCAGCTAGCTGAAGAGATCGAGTAGGAGGAAAACATATACGAAGCAGGGGTAGAGTTGCAAGGAGAGGTTCTGCTCCGACGCTGGGCGTGAACAAAGTTGGGTCAAAGTCAAAGTCAAAAAGTAAAATAAATGACTTTCTTTTTGGAATGTAAAAGTGAGCAATGAACATGCGTTGCCAGGCTGAAAATTTGGCCAAAAAGAACAACTTGACATGCACATATACTTCGTATACTTGTGTCAAGTCATTGAAGAGCTGGTCGAGGTGCCAGACATAAATCACAGGACTCAATGCCATGCCAAAGCGTTTCTCGAAGTCCTCCTCAAGTGGCTGCTAAGACGGAAAGAGTGGCAGGAGAAGAGATGAGGGGATGGGCGGGCAATACACCAACTTGGGGACTTGACTTGGCCAAAACATAACTATGGGTAACAAAGACTTGGCTACTCATAGGAAAATTTGCTGCTCTGCACTGAAACTAAGCACATTTAAGCTTTATTTTGGCATTTGTCAATGTGCGGGGATTTATATAACATTTCGATGTCTGTCTGTTTTCCTTTTGCTCTCTTTCTCTCTATGTCTGCCTCTCCTTACATGCGTTAGTATAATAAATTGTGATCCTTTGTGTGGTTTTTATGTAGGCTTTGATTTGATTTTTGCCTGCCAATTTATTTATTTAGCACAAGTGGAGGAGGCATTGACCCTCTGCAAAGCTCATTTAATTACAGAGAATATATAATGCATTTCGTTTTTTTATACTTTATGCACAGTATGTGTATGAATTGTTAAAAAAGATTTATATTAAACAATTGCTCTTTGCTTACTTAAAGCCATCAATTTAATTAGTGCCATTTGCAGCTAGAGGCGCTTAGTGGTCAAATGCTATTTAAATAAGCCAAATAAATTAAAAAATTTCAGCTGCTTTTAGTCGCATGTACATAATGCAAATATTTATTAAGTGCTCGAAATAAATTCCACGCGAATTTCTCGCTAATTAGAAAATAAATCGACTAAAACTACGGTATTAAATAAATAGGCATTTAAATTAAACTGTTTGACTAAAGATGCGACAAAACAATTCGCATATTTAAAATGCTTTGAATTCAGCATGAACTAAATATGCAATTTTAATACTTCCAAAAAACAATTAGTGTTACTTGTGCCAGCCAAACAATATTATTAGCTGTCCTAATCCCAACATTAGAGTGTGAATAATGAGGGATAATTGAGCTTAATACAAAAAATGGGAAACTTTCGCCAAAGCTGTGTTTATTTTTCTTTTAAAATATTTATACAAAAAATGGGAAACTCGCGCCAAAGCTGTGTTTATTTTTCTTTTAAAATATAAATGAAATTTTATATATTTTATATTATGAAATATCATAAAAAACTATCACAGATATGCCAATATTGGGAAATATTCGGAGGCTGCTAATTCGATTTTTGATTTATAATTCAGTTTCAAATTAACAATAAGCTTCGCTTGACGTTTTTCAGAGTGAATCTTTCTCTTTTCAGTGTGTACATAATAATCAAAATATTAAATAATACCAATCGTTATAACTGCGCGATCGATAACAAGTGTTTACACTAAAACTTCATCACGCGAGCAGCTGTTTAGGAGGAAAAAGTAAATAAGCTCAGACCAGAAGTAGAAGGCAATAGAAACAAATCAATCGGAAATTATCAATTTAATTATGCGACACTGAGGGCATTCGAAAAGTATAAGTATATATATATCAATTTTATTTATTATTCATCAAATGACTATACTTATTTTCGTTTTACATCATAATAAGCAACTCTGCAACGATTATAGTCCTGTATAAAGGGCTCAAATTGATCGTCTTCTCGATTTTCTTTAAACATTTTCCTATGCTTCTGTCTATTTACTTTAATTTTTTCGACATACATATTTAGTTTAGTTAAGTTTTAGAAATATTAAATAATTTGAAGGCGACAAAATTTGTAAATCGAATAATCATCAATATTGCACTTTTTTCGATAATAATTATGATCACTTATGATCAATGATGCGATTACATTCCAGCCATCCCTCTCTTACATACAGCCGCTTATGGCGGTGGAAGGTCCTCAATGGAAATTTCAATGATGCAGCTCAGTCTAAACAGTGTATTAAGCTGATTATTATATTATAGGGATTTTTATTGACAACTGTTGCGTGTGATTCGTTTTAAAGCAAGTTAACAACTCTCTAGTGGAAAACCGCTTCATTTACTTGTAGGCACATCGAACAATGCTGTAACTGAGACGACGACTACACATGGCGCTCCTGGTCGTGGGCAACATGCGAATACTGGGATGGGTGGCGGCAATAATAATCTGAACATCAATCTTCCGGAAAATAACAACGCAATACTACGACTCGAAGTTGAATTACGTGACAAGAATGTACCCAAGTATCGACGCGGTGTGGGCGGCGGCGTGCCCGGTCGTGGGCGTGGCATCGGTCAGGGACGGAACGCTGCAGCAGCAATAGCTGACGCTCGAGCTGGAGCAGGTGAGGCAGCGGCAAGTGCGCTGAATAAAGGAACTGGAGCGGCTGCCACGATGGCTGTGCCACTGGACCGACGTAATTTAGTGGTGCCGCTTGAAAAGGTGCGTCCATAGAGTAGTAACTTCTGAGTTGAACTCAGCCCGGAACCCAGTTGCCCCCCAAAACACTTAAAGTTGACTTTCGATGTGGTGAACCCCGTGGTGGACAAGGGACGGATGATTCAGGGGAACAAGGATATAAGAGTACTCAACCACTGAACGCTGTGTGTAGTGTTGTGTAGATGCACTTAACCAGGCGAAACGTGACTCTAGCTCAGTGCATGTGCGATTAGGAAAGAGGTCGAAGAGGGTGGAGTGGGGGGAGTGCGAGGGAGGCACGTTGACATTGTAAAATGGCAACCAAAATGTGTTTGGCTTGCGGTTGGTCAATCGTAGAGCTCGCGTGAGTCGAGCTGATTTTGATGAATGAGGGTGACAACTGGCCGAGTTAGATAATCGCCAAGATGAAGATGCGCTTCCGAAGATTGATGAAGCAACCACAGCTTAAAGTAAAGGAAGAGCAAGGGGTGAATCGTGAAGTGCAGCTGCGATTCAGCACTTCAATTAGATGCATAACTAAAGTCTTACTTTTGTTTCTGTTGTTATATTTACCAGGTGCTTGAGGAGTTACTTGTCAAGCTTGAAATTGAGCACGTTACTTGGACAACAAGCAAAAAGGGATATTTTCATCACGTCGTCTTCCCACTGCAAGCCGGTGATGCTTGTGAGACGACACTGCACTGCCTCACGGAGCTGGGCATTGGCACTAAATTGAATTCCAGTGTCAGGTAAGTTGAGACATTGAAAGGCGCCACCAAACGGCAAAAGGAAAACGTGCCGGGCAAACCAACAAGGCGGCAACACTTTTGACCAAGCGGTAGCAACAGCTGGCCAAAAACCAACCTCATCTTCGATTCCGCCCCCTGCAGATGGTTTGGCTCTTAATAAAAAAAAGTGCAGTGCCATCGATGGAAGGGAAGAACTCAGCTTAAGCTGAACCCTCAGTTATGCAGCTGTTAGGGCTTTACCATATAGACGAGGAGCAGTAGTCTGGCAGGCACGCAGACTGGTTTATATTTGGATTGTCTGTAGGCGGCAATGGCGAGAACTGAAGGCGGGCATCATATCACATTGCTATGCAACAGCTGGACAGCTCCGGATTTGAAAATTGAAAGCTTTTGTCAAGTCTAAGTGTAATTGACAATGATAGAGTTATAAGGACCGAGAGACTAAATAAGATTGACAGTTGACCAACTATGTATTTTTATGGTATGTAGTAATATTGTAATTTTAAAACTTCCTGGGGATAATAACTGAAATATAACCTAACGACATTACATAAGTGTTTTTTTACACCAGCGCGGGAATTGAATACATTTTCATGGCATACGTTTAATGCATTCTTATTAAGATCGTAGCAAAAATAATTTGTTCTTGGCTTAAAGAGCATTATGTTAAATTTCACAGTTGAAGGAATCTCTTTTGCAATTACTCAGCATTAAGTACCAATGAAATTTCACTTACGGGCAAGTGCAAGTGCAGGAACTGTTTGCTTGGGAGTAAATTAAGTAGCTAAGGAGAAACAATGAACTGGTCTCGCACTTGTACTAAGTGGCCCTACAAAATAAATTAAAGATGAACTGACAATGACCAAAAGACGCCAGCAAGCAAGCTGGGTGACAGGCTAGACGAGAGCAGGTGCGATAATCATTTAATGGCATTAAGCTGGTGCATTAAAATGCAACCTTCGGAGAGGTGTGACCAGCTGCTGTTAGGGGCCAGACAAAGACATTACATGCAAGGGGTCAAAGATGCAAAAGGAGAGCCGGACATGGTAAATGGGGAATAGTGAATGGGTGAGTGCAAAAAGGATTGGCCGAGTAGCTGTTTACCTTTACCTTTACCTTTCGATGGGCAAAAGTGATATTTAAGCTGTTTAATGCACAGAATGCAATTAAGTTTCGCCATAGTAAATAGTCAGAAACTCGAAGGAGTGAGCAATGAGTCCTTTGAAGCATCTGCAACTTCGGCCCCAAGTCGTGGGATTAAATATCAGGTGCTGTCATTCCTGGACAAGCCACGGCTAGTGCCCAAAGACAAGATACTCGTATTTACTTTGCAATCCAAAACAACGAAGACTAAAAGCAGAAAGCAAACGTGGATCACGGTCCTACAAACTTGGCTTGCAACTGAAAAATATTTCCATATTCAAATGCATCCTTTTCGTCATCTGCATTCGCCAACTCGAGTGGAGCATATGAATAATAGAGTAGTCTTTCATCTTTCATCTGCAACCTTTGGTTTGTTTTACAGCGTTCTGCCCTGCAGTGTTAGTTACGATGCCATCACCGATGCGGCCAACATGCGAGATGATTACAGGTAAGTCTATGCAGGAATAATCCTATTGTCAGTGTCAGTGTGTGTGTTGGCCTAGTGTCTACTTTTAATGCGAGCACCTTTGTCAGCTACAGACACGTGGCTTTTGACCCGAGTGCTCCTTTTGTCGGAAACTAATTTGAGCGCCTTCTTTTGTGGTTAGCTCTCAAAGGCGTGTGTCATTTCATTAACTTTCACTCGCATTTCCAACTCTCTGCTTTCTTAGTTTCAGTTTCCGATTCAGTTTGAGTCGTTTTCTCATTCGCTGTCGCCGTGTGTTTTAGTTTCAGTTTCATTTACAGGAACTCAGTGTTTGTCTAGCCGATGGCAATATAACAAGTGGGTTGGTCTACCTTTTTTTCACACCTACTCGTATACTGCGAGTCGTCTTTCTATCCACAAGGGGTCTGCTTGGCACTGTGAAACTTGGCTGTCATAAAGTCTGCATTTCTTGCGATGATATTTGAGTAGTAAAACTATCGATAGTTAACATAGCATTTCGTGCAAAACATTGAGTATATTAAATATTTTATTTACTTTTGAATGAAATGTTAATAAGCTTCAAAATGTAATTTAATTCACAAATGTTAAAAACTCAAATCGTGTCACGCACCCATCTCTAGTGCACCCAACACACAATTTTCAGTGCTTGGCACATGACCAAGTTTATTGTGGCTTTGGCAAAAACGACGAGTATTGTCACAGGTTTTTTTTTGTGTTGTACTTCAGCTCTCTCTCTGTCATGCGGTGTAAAAAGTGAAAATGTTTGAATTTACATATAAAAGCAGCAAGTTAGTTGGATTAACCCCATCAAAGGGTTAAATGCATCTGCCTAGTGCACATAATTTATGAGTTTCGTACGTTGACAAGAAGTTTTATGTGTATGTGGTGGAAAGATTTGTCTCGATGTGAAGAGGGATAGATGGAGAAAGTGTCAAAGTAAGCAAGAGAAAGAGAAAGGGGAAGTCAAGAGGGAACCTAATTGAGGTTGTGGTTTCTTTACAGAGGTTAGTTAAGTGGCTAGATTTATTGCTGGAAAATGTATTCGAGATTTAAGAACAGTTTTTTCTGTGTCAGCTTAAGATATTCTCTGAATAGAATAAAAAAGAGGAAAGATTGTTCGTCTACGATAACGACAAATAAAAACAGAACATTTTAAAAATTCTGCTTTTAGTTTTATTAGTAAATTTATTAAATTTGTGATAGATTTAAGAAACCTTGTTAAAAATCCTTCTTAAGCTGACGATACTTGGTAAAAATGTTTTGCAATTGAAATGAATTGAAATCGTGGTACAATTTCATACCAATTAGCGAGAACACAGCTGAGCTAAGTGGCGGCCACAGGATATTGGCCATGGTTGCTGGTTGGCCATGGCATTTTATGATATGGTTTTAATGGTGTTTATTTATTTAACTATTAATAGTGATGATGCCGAGGAAGCGTCCAGGTGGAACAATTTTGTGGAATCAATTAAATCGAAATTGACCGTTAAACAGGTTGTGGACGGTGTGCGGGCTGGCGGTTCCTTGTCCTTTGACTATCTGCTGCTAATTGTTACCGCCGAGTGAGTACACATCGTGCTTACCGAATTCCGTTCTTAAATTCTAATGCGAGTGTGTGCAATCTATGGTCTATGGTCGTCTTGCAGCTCCCTGGCAGCGCTTGGTTTGGTCGAGAATAATGCACCGAATATTGTTGCGGCGATGCTGGTTTCCCCGCTCATGGGTCCTGTTATGTCTATTACATTTGGCGCAATTATCTCGGACAGAGAGCTAATGGTAAGTGCATGCAGCTGTCGTTACCATTGCAGCTGCCGTTGCTGGTGCTGTTGCTATGGCTGTTCTCTGTGGTTGGCCATAACCATTTCGACTCGCTTTTGTGATGATGTGGTGGCAGCATTCGCTCTACAGCAATACACAAATTGGCAGCAAAAACATTGCATAAAGCACAAATAGCTAGAGAATCGACAAATTGCAGTTGCAGACCCCAGATGCAGATCCAGTCCGAGGTCCAACAATAATCCGTTGGCAGCCGTACTTTTACAGCGCTTCGGATTGATTTATGTTCATACATGCGAAAATGACAGTGGCAAATAATAATAATAATAACAAAAAACATTTGTCGAAAATTACTCTGTCAGTCAGCCAGTCAAATAACCATCACCATCACCCTCAGCCTATAGCCTGTGGGGACAACATCCCACAAGTGGAAAGTCAAATGCATAATGACAATTTTCATCGGAATTTGTTACATATTTTCAACATTTTTGTGGTAACTGTCGAATTGCTGCTTTTGTTGCTTGCTTATTGGCAGCTCGTTCGATATGATTTTTTCTTTTTAAATATTGACGAAATTTGTGTAATGGAATAATCCCGTTTTTTGAACTTAATTAGGGAAACGTTATCATAGAATTGGACATTAATTATTTTGAGTACTATTTTGACAGCTTTACATTACTTATTAAGTACTACATTAAATATGTGAATAAAATATTTTCTTTTTGTGGATAAACGATGCTACTCTTATCGAATCTAGGCCAGCCGTTCTTTTGAACTTGCTTAAGCTTGATAATAAATGGAATTAAGCCATACTAGGTAAATTCTTAGAATTTTTAATCCAAACTCTTAACATTCAAATGTTAAGGGTTGAACACCAACATTTACTCAATTTCCAAATAACTTTCTGTGCACGATGCCTATAAATAAATGAAACGAGGCCGCCGTTTTATCCTCGGTGGAAAACTCGTTTGAAGAGCGTCTGCAAACAGACTTAAGCTACTTAAATTAAAAGAAAATAAGCACTTAAGGAATTATCCAAAACTTGAAGCAAATAAAACTTAACGTCAACTACAGCAAGTTGCCTCTCCCTTTTCGCCTTTCTTTTCCTCCGTACTCCGTAGTTCGAGCCCTATAGCCTGCTGTTGCCTGTTGTCTCTTCCCTGATCCTTGTTCCATTGCTGTTCCTGTTGCTCATCCTGTTCCTCTGACTGTCAAGTGAAAGCCATAAATGTCAAAAGCAGCCAGGACAACAGTCGAATTCTATGGTTAAGCTAAAATTATCCGTTTGTTCATTGAAGAACAACATGAAAAAGAAAACGCGATTCATAATTTTTGCAGGTGCGCTTTATATGATAAACACACTCATAAATGAAGATAAATAGAGAGTCTGAAAGATGAGGCGAGACAGAAGAAAAACGAGATAGAAATCAAAAATGTGAGGCGAACATTTTTTCTAATGAGTGTGAGATTTCGTTTGCTCCCCCTCTGGGGGACAACTCGGTGTCTGCTGACATAATTTTACGGACTGTGCACACACTGACACATGTATATGTATATATGAATATATACATGTAGGTATATATTCCTAAGTACGTGTCGTGGCTGCGGGTAAGCCATCTGCGTCGTGTACTTCAATTAAATTTTAATTGAAATGAATATATTTTTTGTCGTTTTACATGTCTCCGTGAAGTAGCTCTAGTTGCGGCATAATCTTTGCCGCAGTAGGATTCCACAATATAAAACTACTCAGTATTAAAGGGACAAGTATGAAAATAATTACATTGTACGAAATATAAGTAAGTTCAAGTACATTAATTAAATAATTTATTATCGCACTGAAATCATGTCATTCACTTTATAGTGCACTCGAAATATGAATTATGTTTAGAAAACAATTACACAAATTCTTCAATTTCAATTTAGCGCAATTTGTTTTTATATTGTGAAGAGAACGAAATATGTTCAGTAAATAATTTGAAAACCAATTTAATAGTTTTAAATCCTTGATGCAGAAAAAATTATTTGCAACGCATAAAAATTGATAACTGAGCGTTAAAAAAATAAATGAAAAAATGCTAACAAAAAATTACGAAATGATCATAAAGTTGCGGGAATGAAAACTAAATGCTTTGCCTATGTGCATAAATGTTTATGGCAGCATCTGTCAAAAGTCGTTAAATGTTATTGAAATGTGTTTTTTTTTGTACAGCTGCGGGCAATGCACAAACAAATACGCAAAATGGTGTGTATGGAATACTCTGTGGTGCTATAAAATATTTGCACGCCATTTAAACTTGATGCATGTAGTTTACACATTACTCATACGTCTGGTGTCCCGCTCCCCTTTTGCTTTGTTTACTTAACTACCTTTTCGAGTGAGAGAACAAACCAAAACACCGAGAACACAACTTGCCACTTATAATTTCACTTTACTTTAATGCCAGTTGGCAAATTGTTGTGGCAGTGTCTCGACTCTTTAAACTGCATTTACTCGTACCCGCTTTCACTTGGCAAGTTGCTTCTTTTAGCATAGAATTTAAACAGTTGTCAGCTTTTTATGCTTGCAACTTGTGTTTCTCTCACTCAGATTGAGGGTTGAGCTTGAGTTCTGTGCATTGCAAAGAGAGGAGAAGTCAAAGCATAAGTAAAAGAAGTCGATGCGAGAAGAAGGGAGCGTCCAAGACGACAAAGACAACGACATCATCTGGCTGACATTAGAACATTTTTCTTTTGTGTGCAGCTGCCAAAAGCAGTTTGAGTTGCGTGGCTGCAAATTTGGGTTAACATGTCACGCACCCACTCGATGTGGCCAACTCCCCCATCCCCCATCCCACACCCTCCACCCTCGTTCGTTCCCCTACTTACACACCATTTCTTCATTCTTATCCTTCATTTATTTTTCTCTATGTTATACGCTGCAAAGTATGCTACATTATTGCACAAAGTGTCGCTTACTGCCGTCAGTTGGCATTCAACATGCAATCGCTTTTCCTTTCGTTCAGTCTTTATACCCCCCTTCGCAAAGTGATTTTGTGTAAAAAAAATACTATTGTATGCTTATTCTATGAAATCAGCTTTAATATTCAATATATATTTCAATAACATTTTGAATGTAAACAAGTTAGAAATCAACAATCTACGATTGTGAGATACCGCCTACCCATTTTTAATTAGAGCAAAACAGTTATTCCGAAAATATACCAAATTAATATACCACAAAAATAATAAAATATGCCTATATTTGGTATACATAATGAAAATGTACAATTTTATGATCAAAACTAAACTGTAGCCAGTGCTCTATTTTCTCTAAAATTTAAATGTAGTATTAAATAATAGATTTAATATAATAAATAAATACAATAAATATTTGGTATATTGATGATGTATTCATTCAAAATATACCATAGAGTACTAGGCATTCTAAAATAACAAAGAATTATATATCTATCTCAGAGATCTAGGTGTTCATACAAACAGACGGACAGACAGATTGACAGACGAACATGTCTATATCATCTCAGCTGTTGGCGTTGATTAAGAATATAAGTAACATATATAATTTCTGGGGTCGGAGATGCCTCCTGCCTGTTACATACATTTCCTGCGGGTACCAAGTTATAATACATAATCTTCTTACCTATGAGTAGCGGGTATAAAACCAACAATTGATTTTGTTCCGTGAGTTCTTTTATGACTTTTTATAATTGTAATAATTTGAAACATTTTGCAACGGTATTCTAAAATTCTTGAGTTATCTCAATGAGACTTACTTTAACAGTGAGATGTTATTAAATGAATGTGGGTTGATAAACGTCATGTAGAATTCTGAATTTTGAAATATATTTAAATTATAAACACTGCCACCTGTTTTAATAAGCCAAGTTTAATTTCAGTGCTCAGCAAACTGTATATTTGCAAATAACTGCTGGAGACTTTGTTTGCCCCCATTATGCTATGTAAATACAGTTTGTATATTCGTTTTTTGGGTGTTTTTTTTCGTTAGCTAAGGCGGTTCTTCATTGTTCATGCTTATTTCGGGTACAGGGTACTTTGTAGTCGTTTCTTAAATACTATTTTTTGTTAAATTTTAGCGCGTCGGCTTTATGTGCTTGGGTCTAGGAATGTTGATCTCCTGCATATTTGGTTTCTGCTTTGGTCTAATTCTCGGAACTACAGAAATGCCATGGGGACAAAATGCGGATTGGCCAACGGAGGAGATGCGTGGCAGGTAAGAAATATCCAATGTCCCATGGCAAATGTCAATTTCAATTACTGCTAATCAACCAAACAATTGCGACAGATTTGATGAAATTTGTCACGTTTTAGGTTGTCTCTGCACACAAATGTACATCAAATTGATATAACCAGTAGATATTTCTATGTTCATTCCCCAACATTTGTTCGTAATTTGATTTATGTATAATGCTAATTATGTCTCGCTTCTCATTCGCATTCGACTCTTTTTCATTTATTTTAATTAATATTTATTTAGGTTTATGGTAAATTAGGTATGGTAAATTAGGTAAATTCCTGAACAGTAATTGTATATATGAAATAAATCTTTGAATTCAAGGACATGGCAAAGCCAATTAAAACGAGTATCTGAGTCCATGTAATCATTCGTAAAAATCGCTCTTGGAAATCGAAATTAAATTAGGAAGAGTTTATGATAGCTACACCTCCATTAATAAGAATAGAATTACTATTTTGAAATATATTTTAATAAGAGTTACATAATAATACATGTGTAATTCACAAGCATAATAATTACAAAAATATGAATATAATTAGCAGAATGAGTCAATCTAAAGCAAAAGAACTACTATTGATAGAACTTTGGTTGACAATTTTTCATTTGAATTGATTACCTTCAGGTATCCTTGGTTAAACGAAGACAAACCAAAATGAGGGGTTACTTTCTTTGCTTGTCTTCATTTTAGATGCAGTGGTCTTACCCGTGCTCCAATTTGAGATCACAGTTGTATAAATAAATTGTATTGCATAATCCACATATCTTTCTACTTTGTAGATGCTTAGTAGATCTGCTTGTACAGCTGGTTTAAGCAAACTCTTCAATGTAAACATTCATTTAGCAATACTCTTTAGTAAATATGAAAATTCATTCAGTAAAACAGGTCAAAATCAAATAGGCACTGGGTGTACGATAAAAGACTCGGGTTGGCTTAACTTAATCCAAAGGCGTCTTCTCGGAATACTACAACTATGATATACAATTAAATTACTGGCATTTTTATTTGCTCAAACACAAATACCACTAATTTGGTGGCCAGTGACGATGCCGTTTTCACGCGCCACGTGACACAATTACGAGCGGACAATGGCACCTATTGAGATGGTGGGATGAGGAATTTCAGCAGGAAGTTGGCCATTAAAAGCACACGCGCTTTAAGAGATATATGTAGAGAGCATTCCTCGAGGTGGCTGCGGCGGTGGTTGCAGAGGTCGAGGTAGATGTAGTGGCCAGGAGCAATCACGCAATCTAGGCAGAAAGGAGAGGCTTGCGTTATTATTATGATGATTTGTATTTGTACATTGAGCATTGTGCTGGCCACGCTCTCAATTGAGATGTAGATACACTCAGCCGTCAGATTTGGTTGTCTATGCTATCTCCATTGCACACACTGTCGGCTTGACGGCTTGTGTGCTCTTGCCCCTCCTCACCCACCGTCCTTTGTATTATTATTTTAACAATTTATTTTGCGCAATTAACACAATTGCCGACACACATTCATTACACACAACTTCCGCGCAACTGCGTTTGAGCTTAATTTATTGTTGCTGCCACAGAGAGGAATGGGGGGAGTGGGCGTACCAACAAGAGGAGAGGGGGGCTTGGTTGGCTCTGTCTGTTGAGACCTAAGCCTATTTCGCCCACTGGCGCACGAGATTTACGCAGTCGGCGCGTGGCAACTTGAAGATTTGCGCTGTGTATTTCCTGGCAAGCTGGCAAAAAACGATGCCATAATAAATGTGTGCTCATATACTTGCCGAGAGTCTATCTATCGCCTCATTGCTATGGGACTCCTAGTGAGTGAGTCAGCGGGGAACGGGCTTGAGACAAAGGGGAACGCACTGAGTGTTGGCCTAATGAGCGCACGCCTCGCATTTCGGGGGAGCGGATCAGATTAGTTGAATTATTTGCAAGTAATTTATTACATTTTCACTCCTAGATTCCCCAACTGACTCGAATTGTGCACCAAAGTCGGGCATTTCCAAGAGCCGATGGCTAATTAACATACTTAATGGATTTCCATTGTGACAAACTCAAAGCCTTCTTCATTTCTACGCGACAATGAAAAGCTATCAAAAAATTAACTTCTGTAAACCAGTCTTAATTCAATGTCAAGGCTAATTCGACGTCTTAGTCCGCAAACACACCCTAAAAACAGTCGATAATAGCAATAATAATGAAGAACATTTTGTAATACACTTTTATATTTTGAAATGACCATAATGAGCGACAAACATCACCTCATTGTATGTTAATACTTAGGCAAGCGAATCAAATTCTCTTTAAAATTTACTTCACTTTGGAAAAAGGCAAAAACAAAGACTATAAAGAATTTACAAATCACTGAGCCAGAATCATTAGCATGAATTTAACGAATGCTTATGAAGGCTATTACAACTTTTCGCCTCCAGGGAACATTCATGTTGTATGTAACAGGCAGAAGTCGACCCTATAAAGTATACATATATATTCTTGATCAGCATCAAAAGCCGAGACGATATATATATGTCTGTTTGTCTTTTTTCTCGTCAGCATTTGTTAAGTTTGTTTCAAGATTTTGCCACGCTCTCTTCCGCCACCGCAAATCGAAAAAGATCGAAGTTTGAATTTAGTACAATATCGATATACCAAGTATAACTTTTAGTATATTTTTTGGGTATTTTTAGTACATTAATTTGGTAATTCCTTTTATTCACAATGGGTAGCGACTTGTTTTTTTTATTAGTTTGAATACCAAACATCAAAGTGTCAAATGCAATTTATTAAAGTCGCCTATCAATAAGGGATGGGTAGTACAAAAATTGCTCTTAATTAGGGTCACCAATTAGTTAGAAGTGACGTTACGATACGGAGTACGAATGTCCGTATGGACATATGATTCAGGTGACAATAACAAAATAATTTGTGCCATATGACAATTTGATATTAGGTTTTTAAACCGTTGGCATTTAATTATCTTGTATTATAGAGGAAGGGAGAGAGTGTCTTTGTCATTAAAAATTAGTGGCATATACATATTTAATATATTTTCCATATGTTTCGTGGGTCATGCAATTATTTAATTACAATGCAAACTAGTTTGACGGTATTTGCTCATATGAAAATTAATTCCAATGGCACGTATGCAAAATATGAAGTATGAGAGACTAAATTACAACTGTAGGGTATGAGCAGGAATTTACAAATTCAATGAAATGTTTAGAGTTTAATTTACATTTTTTAGGTTGTTCATAAAAGTCAAGCATAGGTTAACTTGACTGAGATATATCGAGTCTAATTGAAAACCATCAAATTAGACAGACACTTATTTGAAAGACGCAGCTCCGACTTCTACTATAATTGAGCACAAATTGCGGCATATAATAAAGTTGTTCCATGATAAAATGTGAAATGTGTTCTTTTGTTGGCTGAGGAAGAATTTCAACAGTCGCGACGTCAAAGCATAGTGAAGGGCCATTAATCAGCAAAAGTTGGAAGCAGGTTAACAAAAATAAAAGTACGAGTTTTCATGTAGGCAAAGCGTAGGCACAAATGAGGTGTGCATGAATCACACGCAAAAAAGGACTCTGAAAAGTTTTCAAACATTTTTCACGACGAGAAATGACTCAAAAAAAAAGAACCAACCGTCGACAAGGTCGCTTGCCGGAAGTGATAACAAAAGCCGCTGACACTTGACAAAGTCGCGAATTACCTCAACACGAAAAAAAGGAAAAAAGACGGAGCGAAAGTCAAATCAGGACTGAGGTGGCGCCACCTGGTGGCGTGTCCAGCTGACAGGACAGATAAGCAAATACCACTGACAACCGTGGCGCGGCATTCATCTAAATTTAACTTAATTTGCAGATGCAGAACCTGCTTCCTCGTATCCATTCACAGCTGGCATTTATCAATTTTCTGCGTTTTTATTTTTAATTAATTTTTGCTTTAACATTTGTGCTGCTTGTTTTTGTTTTCAATAAACTTTTCTCCTGCACTTGTTCCACCCATACACACACACACATAGACATGCATACAAACAAACACTCAGAATTTTAACGCAATTGAAATTCTCCTTCCACTCATCAGAGGCAATGTGCGTTCACTGTGGATGGGAGTACTATGGGCCCTAACATCTGGCACAGGCGTTGCCGTTGCCCTGCTTCAGGGTTCAGCTGGCCCTCTGATTGGCGTTGCCATATCAGCGTCTCTCCTGCCGCCGGTCGTCAACTGTGTGAGTATGCAGCCTAACCGAATATGTCTTTTAATTGTAATGCTGAGCACAATTGTCACTGGCAACGAGAATTATTATAAATGGCGTCATATGTACATTTATTGATTTTCTGGTAATGCTATTCCCAAAGCTAAGTGCGGCCTTGAAATACGTTTTTCAATTATAGTCTCAGCAGCTTATCTGTCATCGATGAGATTGCGAAACAGCACTGTGAAGTCAGTTATATAGCGCCTTTGCTCTTCAAGATGATATCACAAATTGGTCACACATTTGGCATATGATAATTCTCAGCTTTGACTGTCTAATTGGTTCTGCGCAATAGAAAGTCTCTCATCTCGGCCATCCAATGAATGAGGAGTGCCTTATTAACTTTGATGCCAGGTTGTGCTAGGGTTCTTTTGAGGAGTTCTTTGAGTTTTCAGATAATTAGAGAAGCTTAAGCTTAAGCGGAGCGATTTCCTTCAAAAGATTTTCTGTATATGAATGAACGAAGAAAATAGAAAATCGGAAAATAAATTGAAGTAAGTAGAAGTTATCTTAACGAGTAAACTCATATATTTTCAGTCTCTACGTACTTAGTAATCTCTGCCTTTGTTATTTTGAAATTAACCGAATTATACCATAATATTTGCTTTTTAATGTTCTTGTTCAACTATCGCAAAATATTTGTGACTACTTAGAAATTTGAGCAATATTTGATGTTGAGCAAATAAAAGAGTTTTCGTTGACAGATAAACTGAGAATTCGTTTGCTGTTTACTTATCTGTAAATGCGATGACCACATGATAGAGTGTGCTTATGTGAAGGAAGGATAAATAGAGAAATATGTGAAAAGTGAGAGACACTGGGATAGAAAGCGAGCGGACGCTTTGGTGACCAACACATAAATTAGGCCAAAATACAATTTGCTGATTAATCTGAAGTGCAAGGCACAAAAACTTTTGGTCGTAAATTTATCTGGCCGATTGCCTGCCTAGCTGTTACTTAACTGGCTCGCTCTGGCTCAGAGTCAGACTGAGACTCAGTCTCAGACTCAAACTCAGCTGGTTGCCTCGCTTTGTGGCAGCTAACCGCAACGAGTGCATAAATTTCGACCCAATTTTCAAGTGCGAATTGTACCCCAAGCGGATGTTGCGTAAAATTATTAAGCAAACCTACGATGAGTTAAAAGGAAAAGGAAAAGAAAGGGGAGCAATGAGTGAGGCGAATTGTAAATGCATGCAAAAACTTTGCAGAGCGGAAGCAGCAGGGCAACAGCCAAAGGGACAAGCAAACAAACAAAATTCCCGGCGACATGAGGCTGGCTGACATTTATCAATTGTGACAGAAAGACAATGCCACAAGGCGGCGGGACATGTTAGGAGTCGGGAGTCGGCAGTCGGGCCACAGCCATGACAAAATGATGCAAGAGAGAAAATTGCAGGATGGTGATGGGGAGGGGTCAGACGGAAACAGCAGGATGGGAGGGAATTGAAGCGGTAACGAGAACGAAAACGTACATACATTCCATACACTTCCTCGTCCTGCTGCTAATGGTAATGGTCGAAGTATAGGATCTAGAGCTGGAGCTGAAGCTGGGTGCAGGTCTAGCTTTGGCCTTTGCTTGCTGCATGTGCTGAAACAATGGCGCTGAGATCGCTTAATCATGCCGACGATTGTGGTCGAGCATGTGTGTGCATTCAGCTCGCTTTTCTTTTCGTCCTTTCATCCTCGTGTTGCTCTCGCAGCTACATAGTTTTTTGGCTTATATGAGAACCGCATAAATCAGACACACGCACTAAAACTCTGACGCTGTCAGCTTTGTCAGGCTGGCGTTGCACGTTTCTAACCTAAAATCTGCTAACTGCATTGCCCAGCAGCGTGCCACAATTAATTGCAAGCATTTTGTACGAAAGTGGCGGCAACGGCTCGTATGAGTAATTACATTTATATTCTATTTATTTTACTCAAACGTAGCGCGGTCTGTGTGAAAAAATATTGCTGTTGTATAATGGTATCATTTGACTTGTTATGCCATTCATTTATTTACTTATTCACGAATATTATTTCAGGTCCGTGTCCCTTGATTCCTGATTTATTGTTCGCTGCAACTTAAATAATAATAATTTAAGTTTTATTTTCTTTTCTATTATCATTTAATATACTTTAACTTTGCTCGCTGCTGTGGAAATAATTTGTCGTCCTTACTTTCAAATAAGAACCAGCATAACTTTGCCAAAATGGCCATAAATACAAAAAAATAGCAAACAGAAAGCAGAGAAAAAGACAACATACACATTCACATTCACATAAACACGTATTTGCAGCACGCACGCACTTCCGGACAGACATATGTGTGTGTATGTGTGTGTGTGTGTGTGTGTGCACGCCTAGCACTGAGTCATTATAATTTATAAGCGCAAAAAATGCCATAAGAAAAGAGAGAAGCAAAAAAAGGCAGCGAGTAGACAATGCGACAATGAAGTTTTATCTACGACCGCCGAGTCTGCCTCTATGAATACATGTGTTTGTCCTTGCTTGTGTGTGTGGCTGAAATTTATAACAATTCAAGGCCGAGATCACTACTACTTTGTATGCTAAGAGCAACACCAGAGCCGGTTTCAATTTCAATTTGGCAACGCGTATGCTACGACCTTATGACCTCGAAAGCCAACGACAATTGCCAGCCAACGCATTACATCTTAAATCTGTAAATGTGACTTGCTTGTTTTTTCTTTTTTTTTTATAATTTTACAGGGTTTATTTTGGTCACAGGCCTGCATATGGCTCATCTATCCGGATAAGAGAATACCCCACTTGAAGAACGAAGCGATGAACTCAACCACCGCCTATCCATTTATTTACACTGATTATTTGCCAACGGAGTTCTTGATCAATGGCATTGTGTCTGCCTGTCTGACGGTTGTGAATGTCATTTGCATATTCATAACTGCAATTATTGTGCTAAAAATCAAAGAGGTATCAGCGCCCTATACCGCCAGTCCAGATCTGAAGCGGTGAGTATCATTTACTTTAATTTTGTGTAAGGCATTTCTGAGATAACGGAATTCAGCTCGAGTTATTGAACTGAATTTAATGTTAAATCTTAAACTATCTATACCATTTCATAGCACGTGATGGGAAATGCCTCAAAGGTAATCTTCAATTAACATTGCGATGCACTCACTATCGTGATTTATCCTCTGGGGTTGCATGACATCCCAAATTGAGTTTGAAGTGTCTTTAGTCGACATACACTGCAGTGTGCACTGTAGAGTTTCTGATAGTTTAAATCAATAATTTGTGGATTATATATTGCGACCTTGTTGCACTAACTTTCAATTTTAATAGCATGTTGGTTCATTGTGTTAGAAGCATTTAATAAACCTTAAAACGTTAACATGCGTAAAAGTTGACAAATTGCACAATTAACTGGCTTATTTCGTGCATTTCATAAGAAATAACTCATGCGCCGAGTGGTCGAGTCCATTCTAAATGAAAATAAATGAGTTTTATTGCCAGAGACCTACCATAATAAATAGCCATAGCCAAGACGCCACACTTCCTTCGTTCCGCCCCTCTCTTCAATCCTCTTCTCCTATCTCTGCGTGTGTGTGCGTGTGTTAATGGCCGCCACTTGGAGGCTGGCTCATGTCTGCTATGTGTTGGTCTCGTCTACGTGGCCTTCAATCTCATAAAGTGGCACATTAAATTACTCGAAGCGAGCACGAAACAATTTTTCCTCAAAGCTTTGTCAACATTTGCGACATAAACTGCTAGCAGAATTATGTATATGCTACAGTTTTTGCTACAGTCTGCACAGTTTTGCGTATTAAGTCGAGCGCACGCTCGCTCGCCCACCCAACAGCAAAAAAATCCTAACCTCCCTTTTTATATCCTGTAATCACAAACATTACACAAAAGAGTCAAACTGACTAAATAGAAAATGCAGTTAAGTTTAATGTCACTTTATTGAATTTGTGACATATTTAACTGTTTAGAATGTCAATGATAATGACAAAATAAAGTGTTTAAAAATGACGTATAAAAATTGTTGTTTATTCTAGGAATATTCATGGGGCATTTACTAGTCGAGTTCACGCTTCTGTTTAGTGAACTCATATTTGTTTTGCTTTTTATCTGCGTATTTAACAGTTGTTTATGCAATATTTCTGTTTGTGCTGCTGCATTCGAGTCGTGTGCAACCATCTAACTGGATAGGGGCCAACGCTCTGCTCAAATAAATGCCATAGATGGGCGACAACTCTTGTGCTCGTGGCTCGTCGTTCTTTGTCCATATGGCTGAGAGCATTATTTTGTTGTTTTTTCAGTTTCCCCATTCCCATTTTGATTTCGATTCGGTTCTGGCAATAAGCATAAAGTGCATGATATCATATTTATTTGTTGTTAGTTTGTTTACTACCCTTTTTTCAACAGATTCTGCTATTTTTTCAATTGCACACTCTCCTGCTATCACAGCAATATTGATTGTGGTCACTAGCAATTGCGAAACATTGAAAGAGATGTTGGTTTTCGATTGGTTTTCGAGTGCACTACGAAACTAGTATTTGTTACGTAGCAAACAAATTAGACATGAGAATATTGTTTGTTTTGAATATACCTACACTAAAAAAGAGCTCTTATATCAAGATTTTGGTTTTAGCATTAAGAATTTTGGCTAAAAAACTGCGTCAAGAAAACGAAAGTCTTAAAATTAGAAAACACATTTTGATTTTAAGAACATTTGATTTAGGACCCAAATTCTAATTAATAAGAAATACAAATCGTTTATTATTGTATAAGATCAAAAAAAAATTACATTAAAAATTTTGTTTACTATTTATTTATTGTTTTACCATTTTATTATTTAATTAGCGCATTCAATTGTATGTTAACTACTCGACTTACGAGAGAACCTTCTCCTTAGAATATAACGAAGACTAACTGAGCTATGAATGAAACCACTCAAAGCTAGAGAAAAACTTTATAGGTTTTTCCATGACGAATTTTTAACGCGAATGTTCTTGATTTTGGAAATTAGTCTTGTTTTTAATGTAGATATTCAGTTATCACAATATGATTGGGGTTAATGCTCTGTTTTCTCTAAACAGGTTTTGGGAAACGGATCTACGAACTGTCCGCAAGACCAATCGATCCACAATGCGCCATCGTGGTGGCACTTTACGTGGACTTGGAGCTGGTGACAAGCTTATGAGGTAAGTACTCCATCCGACCGAAAATGACTTCAATATTCCCGTTCTTTTGTATTTATGATTTTGCAATTGATGTTTATTGTTGTTGCGGTAATTGAGCGCATGTGTGTAACTGTTTCTTCTTTACATCCGCCCTCACTTCCTTATGTGGTTAAGTGAGCGTGGGTTGGGGTGAGTGTTTATGACATTCCCATGGGGCAACACAATTTACTTCGTCCCCCTTTTTGACTTGATTCTGAGTCAGCACATCGAAAGACATGCTTCAAAAAAATATCAAGAGGTGAATATCAAAAGTATTTATACTTGTATAATTTTGCCCTCCCATCTTATTCGGGCATGGGATATTAATACAATATTATCAAAAGGCAAAAAGCGGAAGGGGAACAACTTACACTGGCGTTTAAGGAATTTTGAAGAATCTCTTGCAAAATTGTGTTGCAAATTAATGTATGTTGATTCAAGTTGTATGAAAAGTGAGCAAACCGCAATAATTATTTAACACAAAGCACTTTGCTCCCATTTTTGTTTAATTTTTATTTTTATTGTAATAGAAATATGTCAGCAAAACATCTGTAGGCATACTTATTTGAAGGTTAAGTAATTACGCCTATTTATCTAACTACAACTACAAACTGGTTAAATAAACAATTCACCATAATTCCGTAAAGAACTCAACGTGAAATTCAGTGACGAATTTAAAAAAAAAAAGTTAAAATAAAGTTTTTAGTCACTAAATTGATATTGAGTGTAAATAACCTTTTTTATACCCGCTACCCATAGGCAGGAAGTGTATGTAACAGGTATAAGGCGGCATCTCGGACCCTATAAAGTATATATATTCTTGATCAGCGTCAACAGCCGATTCGATCTAGCCATGTCAGTCTATCCGTATCAACACATAGATCTCAAAAACTACTTACTGCCACGCCCACTTACGCTCTCACAAATTGACAACATTTATATTATTTAAAAGGCGTAATTTTAAATTAAATTTTAAATTTAATTGCGATCAGATAAAAATTGTCGAAGTTAATAAAGAAATACTTTTGTATGTGCAAAAACGACTACTAACGAGGTTTTAGTTGCTTTAACTAACAATCTGCTATATTTTTCACTCTATAGAATATATTGAGTGTAGTACCGTACCAATATACCAAATATAATATTTTATATTTTTAGTATTTTTGTGGTATATTATTTTGTTATATTTTGAGAATAAAATCGCAATATTTTGCTTTTACACTTGACTGTAGCTTTCTTCTTGATTATATTTGACAATGTTGAATCGCATTTTAATCTAACCTATCATTAATATTTTACTTTATATTGACATAATATTTAAAATTGTTATTTCATTTAATAATATGTTTGATAAATATAAGAGTAACAAGTAAGAAAGCTGCTAGCCATTTCAAATAAAAGAAAAACAGTGCGGTATTATTCTTAAGAAATACTAAATAGTACACCCCTAAAATACTAAAAATATACCCAATCCCATTTTTTGGTATATCGATGAAGTACTGCATTCGCAAAATACCATAGAAGTAAAAATATACCAGATTGTTAACCAAAGCAGTCAAGACCTGATTGCAGTAGGCGAAATTTTTCATGCAGAAGTATTTCTTAAATATCATTCACAATGTTCCGTTGGCAATCAAATTCTATATCTCCTCGAATGTTGCCGCTGATCATGAATATATATATATATACTTTAAGGAGTCGAAGATGCCTTTTTCTGCCTTTTACATACAGTAACAAATAGTACCCACTATGAGTAGGTATAAAATTACCTTCAACTGTATTTCACATAATATTTTAATCGTTTGTATATCTGTTTTTATTCGACAGTGGAGTGAACTATCACGGCCTGGATGAGGCACGTAATGCCAAAATGGATTCAGCTCTAGAAAGGGCCCTGGCGCAAGCGGAGAGTGATACAACGTTTAAGAAGGTCAAACGAATGAGTTATTCAAGCAATGCAGCTGGTGAGGTAAGTCTTTTATTGTAGGAATAGACAAACTGAAGGTGACTGTCATATTTATATTTGATTTCTACTGCTGCGATTATCCATAAAGTTGTTTAGCCATATCTGGTCCTCCAACGCCTCCTGGTTTGATTTTTGTTCAGCGTCTTCTCTGTAGAAGAGCTGGAGCTGCTGCTGCTGCTGCTACTTGAGCTGGAGCTGTTTTTCCTGCGACCTCCACCCATAATTTTTCTTCTCCAGTGCCGTTTGTGCTTTACCCTTTTACTGCTACTGGAACTACTGCTAGATGAGGATGCTGTGGTCGTGGTGGTCGAAGTCGAAGCCTCTGTTGTTGTGCTGGTGGCTTCACTCTGGGGCAAGTAGATCACGCATAGGACCAAGAGGATACACCCCAATACAATTGTTTCACTTCTCATGTTGATCACTTCGGTTGACTGATAGTTTTTCAACAAGTTGTCGGCGTTTTTATAGCGAAGAGACTAGCCAAAAATTGGCCTTAGATTTTGCATATTGACAAAGGTGTTTCTTTTTAAGTACGCAAAAAGAATTCGCAACTAGAAAATTGGCAGCAAAAGATTAATAAATCATTTGCGAGATATGTTTAAGCATGTTGCTTTATTTAACCAGCTGTTGCTTGGCTTTATTCTTTATTGATGGAACGTATCAAGCAAGGCCATGTATGTATTGTCTTGCATTATTCTCAAACCTTTTCATTGTATGTAATTTAATAATATTTATAATTAACATATAATAATATCCAAGCTAACATAATTGCAAATTCAGGTTTTTGTTTTGCATGAAAAGCGTATAATTTTTGTTTATTGGCTTATTTTTGTGGCTTAACAAAATATATTTACTATTAAAATTCAATTGCTATTGCACATTCGTTTAAAATATGAATAATACCAAAACAATGTTTACTATAATTGCGAATAGTTACATAAGTGTAGGATAGGTGTAAAAATGACGACATTTTTTTCTATTCAATCATAATGGCAGCCAGATTTGTTGAGCATTACGTCAGGCACCAATTATAATGATAATCCTTCTATTATCTCTGGTTGCGCCTAGTGATAATGTTCCCCTTCGTCCACCTTCTATGACCAAAGGTTGATGTTCTTGTGGCTGTCTTGTCCGCAACTACTGGCGTAGTCTATTGCCATAGCATTGTATATGTGTTATACATCCTGAATATCTAGCGACATTCGGAAGTTTCCCTTTATAATCACACTTTCCTGACCTGCCCACTGGCCAGTAAGGCAGGAGGATGCCAAATCTTTCACAAATCTCTGATTGAATACAATGAGTTATTTAGTTTAGTATAAATACTAATCTATTGCTTGTTAATACCTTATGGAGACGATATGAAGTTGTTTAACAGGTTGGAATAAGAGATTTATTATTTATTTAATACATTAATTACTAAATTAAATATGCAGCTTATGTAGCAAAAAGATCTGAGATCCGTGAACACCTATTAACATTGTAATTATTCGTTCTAAAATCTGTCATCGAGGGCGGCAAGAAGAAAGTGAGAAATGTACAGATGGAGACAACACGAAACAGTTAAAATAATAATAAATGTTCGCTAATCGCATTTGTCAAGACTCCTGACGTGGCTATGAACACAATTCCCGGGGGAAGGCAGCATTTAAACGAAATTACCCCCAATTACGAGTATTTTTGGAAGAAAAAGAGAGAAACGCATTAACATACAGTTGGAGAAAAGAAGAGCGAGACAGAGAGAAAGAGAAGGTACATACATTAAGAAGTGACCTCAATCATTTGTTGTTGATAAGCGCAGCAGGAGTCGGTAGTAAGAACTACTCGCGATGCACAGCGACAGGCAAAAGCTGTCGCTGTCGACAACGACGACGATGACGACAGACACAACAAGGACACACGCAAGGATAATAAAGCAAGTCGGTTGGTCATAAATCAATGCGAAGTACGGCGTAGCACAGAGCACAGTAAGGAGTAAAAGGTCAGCACCAGTTTTGGTTCCGTCCTTGTCGCGAGACGGAAAAACTCGAGCACTCTTGCAACTTTATAGTTGAGAATTGCGCAAGATTTATGGTAGAATCTGATGAAGTCGTCGCTCTCAAACAAGAAACAAAAGCAGCAAATGCAGAGCTTCAGTGAGCGCCAAGTTCAAGAAGATTGACTGAAAAAAGAACATTAATTTCCGATACGAAGATTGAATTCTCAGTTTGTCGCTTCAAGTTTGAGCGACAATTGATGGAGGTTAGATATAACCCCGATGGAGAAGGAGAACAAAAAACTGTGTAAAACCTTATAAGGTTTCATTGTTCAATTCTTTATATCGAAGAATTCTTCGATATTGTTGAATAAACTTTGCTAAATTAAAGCTCGTATTAATAATAAGTCAAAACTATGTAATCATAACCGGGTAGTCCATAAGCCTATGCTGATGGAATGCAAAAGGAAAAAAGAACTTTGTTAATTTCCTGCTCAGCGTAAGGAAGAGGGATTATGCCTTCAATTAAAACTTACTGGGAAAAAGCGATTAGGCAGCCAAGCGTCAATGGCCACAAATCAACTTTTACATTAATTCGTTTTGGTAAAAAGAAAGATGAAAGTTGACATCGCGGGAAGAGCGGAATAAGAAGGCTCTTGAATGAGTGACAGATAGATAGGCAGACATTTAGACAAATAGACGGACAAAGAGGACATGCTTCAAATATTTAGGGCGTGAGGCGAAACAGAGTGTAAAACAAACTTGTCAAGTGGTTAGAGGGCAAGAGTTAGAGAAACCAGAAAGGGAGACACGAAGAGAAAGGGATTGAGGATGGCTTGTAATCTATTTAAAGTGAGTCGCGGCCACTAAAACTCAATTAACCCCGTTTGACGGAGCACCAGGCAATTGAAAAAGACAGAGACAGCAAGCGCAACAAGCGCAAGAGCGAGATAGAGACGGAGAGGAATAAAAAGAAATACGAAATCAAGGCAAAAGATTACAAACGGAAATGGTTGGCCAACCATTGAGTGGCCCATAGATGGGATGGGAGCTCAGCATTTTTCACTTAAAACCGCATTGATACTCAATTACTAGTGTATGGGTTGCCAGGTTGCAGGATTGTTGAGTTGGTCAGTTGCTCGCCAACTCTGAGCTTTTGCAAGCTTTCCACTCAGGAGAAGCAGCGAGCCCAAAACAAACGTCGCATCGCGTCGGCGGATGTTGAGCACAGGAAAGCGGAAGCACTTTGCAACGGAAATGAAACATCAATTAAAGTCGCACACTGCCAACGCCGAACGTGCACTGTAGAACGGGCAATGGCGAACGGTGGCAACCCTGGCAGATGCCGAAAAATATATTGCTTTTGCGTCCAACTACAACCCAACATTGTTAATCCTTGTGGTGGATGCCACAGCCCTCGAAACAGCCCACGAAATGCTGTCCTTGTGTCTGTTGTAAGTTTTTCTCAAATCTCCCAATCACTGAGCCCATTTTTCTGTTAGATTGCCGTTTAATTGTAACTATGGCAATTGCAAGACACGACCAAATGTATCGCTGCATCATCAAAGTGTTCGTTAATTGCTTGCACTTTAATACAACTTTTGTTTACTTATATATGATTACTTTCTTTAGAGTCTTATTCTTTTGCTCTACCCATTTATTCATTCACAGCTTACCGAACGCCTTGCAAAGATAGCCGGGCTGAATAAGCGTCATGTCGAGGATCCGTTGCACACGAATTCGAACAGCTTAGCTGGGAGTCGTATGAACTCTATACCCAACTCGCAGTTGAATGTGGACCTAAAGGCTTTGGACAAGATAGTGACCAGCCTGCTGGAGCAGCAAAGCGGTGGCAACAGTAAAGCCACCACAAATCTAGAGGCCGGCAGCCGAACACCGCCCGTGCAACGTATACCGTCAAAGAAACTCAACCGCTGGCGTCCGCTTTCCCGCTCAGTGCACAGTTTTAAGCGAGGCGATGCCAGAGACTATTCGGGTGGCAACTCCACCCAGTTGCAGGAGTGCAGCGATATGCAGGCTACGATGGGAGCACAACACTTGCACAGCAACATGCCCACCATTATGGAAAGCAGCGCTGGCAGCCCGACCCCCAACAATGCCCATCAACTGACGCACAATCCGTGGACGGCTTCGCTTGAGCGTACTCCGGGTGCGGTCAGAAATGTACTGCACAGCATCAGCCAGGCCGCCAATGTACCTTTGGCCGGGTCAGGCCCTATCCCGGAGGATCAGCTCAATCTTACACAGAACTATGTGGGTTGATTGACATTAAATTATACTAGCATCGTTTGTACAAGTATATGCCTGTAATTGCAGTCAGTCTCGAAAGTGATATAGCCGTTACCCATTAAAAAAATAAACTATATTATAAAAATATACCGTAAAAATACAAAAATAAATCAAAAACTTTGGTATATCGTAGAGGTCAAAATATACCGGAATAAGCCACAGCAGCTAAGACCCGAGTGCAAAAACTGTTTTTTGCACAATTTGTACTAATTGTCAATATGGTAGTTATTACAAATACCAAAAATGTCTCTATCTTCATCATTGTGTTTGGTTTTTTCGATTTGCGGAAACAATCATGATCTGCGTGCAAAAAGAACAAGTAATGTAGTTTTATCTCTTATAGCCTCTATAAGCGAGTGTTTCATATGAATATAACGCTGATAGAAATATATATACTTTTTGGGATCGGAAATGCCTAGTTTTACCTGGTTAATTCATTTCCTTCTAGCCTATGCGTAATGAGTAGAAAAAGTTCATGAGTTGAACCACTCCATTCTATTTGATTCCATTTTCTACTATTAACCTGACAACGTCGAGTACAATTATTAAACAGCCTTAAGCACTTGCAGTTCATGTTGGTGAGCAAAGCTTAATATCAAATAGCAAATAACATAGTAAGCACATCCAACTGAAACCAAGAATCATTTACGGATTTTTCAAATTCATATAATGTTGTGACCGACGAGATAATTTTAAGCCAAGGGGCAAGTGGTAAGTGTCGGGGAAGCCTAGTCAACAAATGTCAAATGGCTGGTACTGTAACACTTAATAATTTTGAGGAGCAATATAAGGACTTAAGAGAGGCGCCCAAAAGAGGGCCACTCAACGTTGACGGACGACAATTTTTGTGTGGCTGGTGTCTGTATCACTGTCATCATCAGAGACTCAGACACAAACTGGCCGGCTGTCAGGGACAGGGATTGCACATAATGACCAAGCAGCTTCAAGTTGTCTGACCATTGCGGTTGTCGGGGAATGATGATGAATAAATTGGCTGGCTTGTAGGTGCGCAACAAAAGTACCTGCCATTCAATTGCTAGTGACCGTTAATTAAAGTGAATAAAATGTATGTCAGTTGAGAGTATCTTTGTTGCTCTGAAAATGCTACTGATTAAAGCACAGATGAATGGGACAATGACCCTTATTTATCTCTATAAATACAAGTCATGCATATGCACTCTCTGACTGCAGGGTATCAACAGATCTCCTAAGGCTGTTGGACTGCCGAAAAGGCAGCCTAGCTAGCTGCTTTTAAGTATATGCATGTGAGTCACGTACTCGAAGTTCGCTTTGTTGATGGACCATTCCGGAACGAGAAGTTCAGGAATATATAGTACAAGCTAATCAGGTCTTCAAGTGCCCGCCATTATATTGATCTGAATGCTTTTATAACCCACTCACCTGTCGCTCCATGACGCCAGACAATTGTTCGCGCTCCGAATTGCGATAGTATCCGGTCAGATTGGCGCCCAGTCGCATGGTCACCTCGTAGCGCGTCTTGCCACTACGTGCCGCATTGCGATTGCTTTTCAGATTAAAGTAACCGGAATTTGCGTTCGAATTGGATCCGGAGCTGCTACTGGTGCTGGGGATGAAGCTGCTGGCGCCGTTGATGTCAAATTCGCATGCACGATGGCAATTATTGGCGGTGGCATTACCAATGCATCCTGAGAAATACAAACCGATTATGTAAGGTAACTTTGCGTTTATCACTAAAGTATGACGTCAAAGTAAATGACGGTCTATTATTAAAGAGCAGATAGCTTAGGTTTTATGGAATTCAAGCATTTACGCACAAAAATATTTTCCATACGGTCGAATAGGGTCAACGATGAGGAATAATTTAATAATGCTTGCTGCCAGGGTGAGAAAAATAGGGTGAGAGGACTAAACTGCATTGACATAGTGCCGCAGCCTTAGCCACACAAGAAGTTAAAGACTTTCGGCAAAGCGCTTCGAGGACTCTAAAAATGCAATAAGAGACATTACAGCGCACGAAAAATGTTTGAAATGTTTAAGGAGAGTGCCGAACATACGCAAAAAAATAACCCTCGTCCGGCAGCATTTCGCTCGTGACCTACATTTGTTATGCATTTCCCACCTGACCCTTGGCAAGCAGAGCAAAAGCGAATGTCAAATTCGATGACATTGTCATTCTGCGGAGAGCTCACCTGGCCAAGGGACGGATTATTGTTCTTACAGCAGAACAATGTGTAAGAAGTTTTTTGCTTATTGCATGCTATCAAAATGTCTGCTCATAATTTATTAAAATAACTTCGTGTCGCCAACACACTATGAAGTCTATTCAATAACAAATTCGGTAGTTTCATTCAAATCAATTATCTTGATGATAAACAAGAAATAATTGTTGCATACTTTTAGACAGATATGTGTAAATAGCACCACACATATTCATAATGTGAATGGATACCTTCAGGCTGAAATTTAAATGAGTTAGAATGCTGGAAACGCGGCTAATGCTAAGACGCTGTCGATTTATTAGGGACGATTTAAAATTGATATTTTCATGAAAGCTTCAAGTAAGTGAATTTGTTTGCGACTCAGGGCATGCAGTGCTGTTGCAATATTTGCTCGAGTTTTACTCATTGTTGCCTGTCACTTGTTGTCATTGTTGCGGGTTTGGCGCGCTCGCAACAGTTTCAGACTTTGCTGGCGCTGCAGCAACAACAACAAAGTCAACATTGGGCGTGCCAGTCCGCCCAGTGACAACCTTTCCACTTGCCGGTTAAATGACGCGACAAAGTCTGCTCTTGACAATACCCCGGTCCTGCCGTGTCCTGCCTCAACCCATCCTCAGTACGCTCATCAACTCTATCGCTCAGTCCCTTTACAGAACACTTTGTGTGTTGCATGCCTCTCAGCGGGCATCGAGTGCATTTTCAATGCTTAATTATTTCCTTAATTAAATTTGCTTGCCGAGCTTCGTTTTCGTTTTCCTCAATTTTTTTGCGTTTTGCATTTTCAGTCTTTGTTTCTTTCACTCTGTCTGTCTCTCTGTCTGCGTCTTCACCTATCTCTTTTTCACTCCTTCCCATTGAATTGATGTTTTTCAGATGCACATGCTCCGTTTGCATTCCTTATTGCTTGTAATGTTTGATTAAATTTATTCGCTTTCTATGGGGTTCACTTACCCTGAGTCGACTCGTTGATTTCTGGTATTTCACATTTGGTGCCCTTATAGCCTGTAGGACAGTGGCAAGTTATGGCCGCATCGCCGATGTGCCTGTAAATCAAATAAAATGAAGTGAATAAATTCATCGATTGATTGATTGAATCGATTGAACTTTATCTGCTTTTTAAAAACTATCTGTTGTTATTGAGAATTTCATTTAAATTCTGTGTACATACATATATTGCCTTGAAGTCTTAAGTAGTATTTTAAGTTGTGGTAATTAAAATTTGAAAAGTTTATCTTATTATTTATATTGCAGTCTATTATTCTTTATTTCAGTAATCTGAGCATCTTGAAGCTCATTAGGCTTTACACTGCAGGCTCTGGCCAACTGGGATTGCGTATTATTTTGATGACTCAACTTACTTGCAAGTGCCGCCGTTTTGGCAAATGTTCGTATGCGCATCCGTGCATAGTGGACCATGACCACAGTCGCTGCCACTGAAACCAGGGAAGCAGGCGCATCCATAAGAGCTGCAGTAAGATGGAAAAGAAGATAAGAATGTGATTCATTAGTACTTTGCTAGTGATGTTTATTTTTATATTTCCTAAGTTTATAGATATAAACTGTCAGCTGAAAGAGACAAGATCCTGAAAGAGATCGACCCTATAAAGTACATATATATATTTGATCAGCCGATGTGATATAGCCATGTCCGTTTGTCTGTATGAGTAAGTAGATCTCAGAGACTATAAGAGGTAGAGATATAATTTTTATTAGAGACCACTTTTATGTTTGCACCCAGCTTCAGATGGTCTTTCGCCCCGCAAATATAATAAAAAATCGAGTAACAAACGTAATTTTGAAGTTAAAGCAAATATAATAACAATTAAACTTTTTATGATTCCTGAAAATTTGGTTCCGGGATATTTTGGACTCTATGGTATATCTTGAACGCAGTAAATATTTTGGTATTAGTTTTAGCGTTATTGTGGTATATTAATTTGGTATATTTTAAAAAATTCACAATGGGTAAAGGGTGTGTCACAGCCGAGCACACTCGAATTAGGTTTGTCACTTCTTTTGATGATGGTTTGGCCTTAGACCTTTGTGGTCTTATACAGTTTTCAACTTGATATTGAATTTCCGAAACTCGATTGAAATGCCAATGGATTATTATCAATTATGTATGCTAGTGCTAACTTTTTGAAGTATCTGTGTACACATGACGGCTTACAAATTTATGGAAGGGAGTGCGTTGTGGTACGTGTTTAACACGAGTTTTTTTATATTTGCTGAAAAACATCATTAGAACTAAATGTTAAGGTCAAACACTTAACCCAAGGCAATAATTTAAATAACTTGGCGTCAAGGATATGCCAGACAAACACGAACACTCACACGCGTAGAGGAAAAAATATGGGTGGACAAAAATGAGGCCTTGAGAATTCTTTGCGCACTTATTAAGTTCAATTAAGAGCAAACAAGTACTAGAGGCCGAGAAGTCCTTGAGCTTGAGCTCACGTCTGCTCATTAATATAAATGACAGTGTAGAAGCTAAGGACTCTTTGGCGAGTCCAAACTTTTACCCATAAAATGTTATTAAAAGACAAAACACAATAGGACACTTTAAACTAACTTTAACCAAAGCAAACAGAGAGTACAAATAAATTAAATATCAACATGCACAATCACTTTTTTATTGTAAATATTTATAAAATAAATGATATTTCATTTAGCTGGCTAAACAGTTTAATTAGATTTTGCCATCATGTCAATTAGAATTGGAAGCATGACGGCAAATTGCTTTTCGGCGTTTTAAATCACAAAAATTAATTCACGCTAACAAAATATTCGTGTTGACAATCTAATTGGGACTCCGAGCTTAGCAAAAGATGACAAAAAAATACGATGAAGTCAAAATATTGCCGGCGCGAATACACGACTGCATGATATGCTACACTAGACTCAGACTTCAACTGCTCAGTAATGTTCTGAATAATATTTGGTAATTATTAGAAGTTCAAATATTAAAATATATACGGATGCATGAAAAAAAAACTCGTCGAGGTACAATATTGTATATTTTAATTTTAAATTTAGTATATAATAATAATAGAGGGTATAAAAAGGTCGCCTACTATTTGTGCGTAGAATAATGACGCATCCTTTGCCATTTGTTTCACTCCCCATTTAAATGTTTGTTTGTCTGTCTGCAGCCCCGACGCTCGTTTTTCAGCGCCAAACAATCACAATTGCTGTTGTGTTTTGTGCCATGCGTCGTTGACACATGTCAACAGAAATTAATTTTTAGAAACATTTTGAAATTGTCGAGAAGAAATTTGGGGAAATTAAAGCCTGCCTAAAAATGTACAGCAATTTCATTAGAACTCCCGCTAGTTGCCGCGACTATTGGCATATATGTAGTCATATAATTGTTGTATCTCTCTTGTCATCAATTTGATGTTAAATATTCAGTTTGTCCGTTGAGTTGGACACAAGTTTGCAGATATCAAAATGACAAAAAACATAAACTAATTGATCTGCTATTAACGCCATGGGCAATATACATTAGCTGATAGTAGCATATGTCAATATTGAATGCATGTTAAGTATACGCCGTGTTGGCCACAAGCAATAAAAGAAACTTTTTCGCTTTCTTTTTCTCAGTTTTTTTTATGTTTGCGCCTAAAACTTTAACGAAGAGAACGAAATCAAAACGTGCCCAGGGGTGCGACAAAAACTGGGAAAACTGTGCTGAACTCGGAGACACTTGGAAAAACTTTTGCTTTTCTTTTGTGTTGCAGAATAACATTCACTTGGATTTGTTGGACTTTAATGGGCATTCTTGATGCGTGTTGGGCATTCAGTACAACAACCAATAAATTCTCATGGAAAAGCCGAGCCAACACTTGTTGGATAATCGTATTGAGGGATCGAGAGGTGTTTGCAAGCTCTTTTCGTTTTCTGGTTAGTCATAAATTAAAAGCACATTTCGTTGTCTTTGAACTGCTTTAAGCAGCAGAGGCTTTTGTTGTCGTTAGCTATTTATCATATATACGTATGTAAGTAGTGTGTATGTAAGCAGTTTCTATGATATGTACATACATGAACCATATAATATAGAATAAGCTCGGGACACGCCCATTGTTGGGGCCACACATTGACCTAGTGCTGTTCGCTTGTTGTTGCTGTGCATCTCAAGTATATATGTAAGTAATTGTGCCTTTGTCTATCGGAAATTAATTGCCTCTCTGGTGTTCTGGCATCTGCGGTGCTATTGCGACTGCGATTACAAGACCCTTCGTCCTTCCCTCCGCATGGACCTTGCATGTCCTGCCGTCTGTGACGGAAGTGCTTGCCCCTAACAAATGCCGCATGTTTGGTCTGCTGACCAACAAAACCAGCTGACCGAAATAGTCGAATCGAAAAAGTTGTAAAAAAAAACTCATTCGTAAGCTATCAATTTAGAACAACTGGTCTATACTCTGTAAAATAAATCCAAATTTCACACGGAATACAAATTTAAAAATCTCTTGAAAAATATTTTAAAATATCCTTGCAATATATGTATGTATGAAGTGAAGTGAAAGATAGGGTATCAACAGAACAGAAGCTATTCAAAATGCAAAGTCCTATCTCTTTCAATGGTTTTTGCATTTTTTACGATTCGTTGAAAATCACCTGCAGCTGTTTGTCCATGTGTTGCAGTACTTCTGCATATTTTTGGTATTTTTTTCCTGTTTTTGATCATTTTTTGTTGAGCGAACGATTTAAATTTTTTTCACTAGGCGCACCAAAATTTGCATTCTTTTCTTGCTCAATTTTTTTTTGTTATTTGTATTTAGCTGGAGGCAGTCTTCTCTTGTAAATAAAAATTAAATATATTGCGCATACGACATGTGCGGCATGTGGAAAGCAGCAGGCAGAATTCAGAAGGCATTGTTTTGATTATGATATTGACCCCAATCGTTTTAGGTCTTCCTATTTAAATTCCAAAATGCAGCTCAACAATTAAAACAGCGTGCCAAAAGCTGTTACAATTTTATGGGCCGCCACTCAAAAACTGCTGACAGTTAAGTGCTGACTGTTGAGCAGCAAAAGCACAGTCTAGAGTTCAAAGGGCAGAGACTCCAAACCTTTCTCTTGGCTCTGCTGAGCTTCTGCTTATGACAGAAATAACTAATAATTTCCATGATGCACATACATACAGACTCCTTGGATGTATTTGTGTGTATTCGTAGTTGCCTGGCTGCCAATAGCGCCTTGCCTCATGCGAGGAAAGAAACTTGCGATAGTAGCCAACATTCTCTCAGTGAGTTGCACTTATGACTAACCGACAATAAGCAGACACATGCTGAAAGGCTGCTTTGATTTCAATGTACACTGAGAGAACAGATTATCAGCGAAAACAGCCTTGATCATAACCAAATTCAGAAATTGAAAAAACTGTTATTATAATATGTTCTTAAATTCACGACTTTAGCTTCAAAATTACGCTTGCTATTCGATTTTTTTCGATTTTCGAAGGCAACAGTTAGCGTGGGGTCGAATAATTTATGTTTGTATTTTTTTGAAAAGCTCAACCAATTCATTTTTGCAACTTATTCACAGTTAAACAATTGTAGCTACCAAGAATTTGGTGCAGTGCAGTTTAGCTTGAGGGGCTGTCAGAGATTCGTTAGTTGCATTTTTGACAAACAGCCAAAAAGCATTCTAGGAGTTTGAGAAAATATGAAAAGCAGCCAGTTGTATCTCAAATGGATGCATGCAATTATAAAATGTCCCGAGAAGCTAAAACGGCGACAGGGGTCTTGGTCTTGGGTCACAAAATAATTTACATTTGGATGGAGAAAATATATTTTATTATAAATAGTATGTACTCGTATGTATCTGCTGCAATTTAACAACAGACACTATATGCAATGGCCATTATAAGCAATATGATCCATAATTATATACTTTAAGCCTTAATGATCTTCATCAACGCAAAAGTCAATCCGCCATTAGACCAAATGAAAATTGTTTGTTATACAACATAGAGATAGATTTTCTTTGTAAACTCGTATACAAAAGTGAATCCCCATCCTGCAGAGAACTTTTGCTCCGAAAAAATGAACCATACACGCACGCGACAGGAAAAGGAAAAGCAATGATAAATTACAACAAATTGGTTTACGTTTCAATGTGTGTACTGACGAACAAATAAATTTTTAGCAGCTCTGAAAAAGAGCTTGAAAAATAAAAGGTTTTTCGTTTTTGTTGTACTACTTTTCTATTCACCTAATGTAATCAAATTAAATGCCATTAAATTTGATGGCTTTTTCTGCGGATAGGTGTGCACATAAAACTGTGTATGAGTGTGTGAGAGTAGGTGTGTGTGTAGGTGAGTGTGTGTGCGTAAAGGGGTAGCGAGTGTAGCAATTGTTACCGATTGTTAGGGTAGCCTTGCGGCTCCTCCGGTTTTCTTTTTTTTATGGCTCGACAATCGTAAAAATGTTGTTAAAAAATAAATTTGAATTTGCATTTTTATGGTTTTATCTTTTGTATATAGAAATTAATTTACCGCCATTACAAATACTGAAAATTAAATTGCTGGAAACTCAGTGAAAAACAAGTTGTGAGTGTTTCTGCTGACAGGAAAAACACGTGCAAGTCTCAACCAAAATAAAAATATACAAAAATAACAGCAGCCAATTATAATTGTAAAGTTTTTGGCTGACAAACGAGTTCAGGTAAGTTTTTTCCGTTCTTTGTTTGCCCCAAAAGGGAACTTGGCAGCTAAGAATGAGCCACATATGGCAAAAGTAAGCACACAGGAAAATTAAAAATGAAACTCCCACAAGAGTTCAGAGGGCAAACTTTTAATTGAGCAAGGAGATATGGAGACAGAAAGTGAGATGCAGATGCAGATGCAGACGAAGATGGAGATGGATATGGATATGGATAGAATAAGAAGAGGGGCGACATCAGTCAGATGATGTGACAAAGACAGGTCAAAATTTTGGGCAAACAAAACTTAATTGCAATATGCAGAGCACCTGCAGCCATTTGTATCCTCTTTGACCTGTACCTCCTCCGACTTCAAGAGCATGCTCGTGCCTCAGCTGCCACCTCCTCGACTTTGGATAAATGACAATGTTTGACAAGGCAAACAATACACAATACACGCATTCTCATATGACGGGTGACTGGCGACTGGTGAATGGTGAATGGCGAATGGTAGCCAGATGCGAATGACACTGACACAGTTGCCACCGAGTTACCGAGTCACCAAGTGGATGCCAACCGACTCATTGCACATGCAACGCCCACAACATTGCCATCCTTACAACGACAACAGCGACAACAACAGCAACATCAACGACCACCCCTCTGGCACGCTGTATCACTGTTTGCTCTTGCTCTGAACCTGATCTCATTTAACGCAGTCGGTCTGTTTACCCAACTTGCTCCGGTAGCGGCTACGCTTTTTGTTATTACATGCGAAAAATACGAAAACTCCGAGGCGAACACTCGTTGCACGCTACATGCTGCACGCAGAACGCAGCACGCAGCACGTTGCACATGGATTGCCGTAAGCTGCACCAGCTTCCCACACCTCCTCTACACTGTTGGCCGCTCTGCTCATGTGACACACAATTTGCCACCGCTTGAACGTGGCCTAATTTTAGTTTTTCTCTTTTGTTGTTGTTTTGTGTTGCTCAACTGATTGCTGACCTACTGTCAAGGTTCCCCATTGACAGCTTGACGGGATCCACGTGAGTATATCCTATAAAATTGCACTCATTGCTATCACAATTCCAGTGCTTTCTATTACAGGGTATAAGCTTGGAGTATTTTATTCACTTAGTTGTTTTTATGCTCATAAAATTCAAGGGTATTATAACATTGTGCCTGCAGGAAATGTATGTAACAGGCAGAAAAAGTCATCCCCGAGAATATATTCTATATATTGTATATATAATATACGCACATATATACATATATATATTCTCTATTAGGGTCAACAGCCGAAGCCCTGCATCATCAGAGACTATAAGAGATAGAGGGAGTCATGTTTCTTTTTCGACATCACTTGCTTTGTTTGCACGGAGATTATTTGAGTTTTTGGGCAATAGGGTCTTAGTTGTTTTGTTGACAAACTAGTATATTTTTTATTGTGGTATATTTTGTACTCTAGTACAATATCTTCGTATATATCAAATACGTGCTTCTGCACATTTTAGTATTTTTTCAGTATATTTGCAACATATGGGTATAATATGGTTTTATTGAAAATGGATAACGGGTATCTCACAGTCGAGCATACTCAACTATATCTTTCTTTCTTGTTTGTTGTGAGCATGTAGCTTCGAAACTTAACGAAATTAGTGTGTGATTGGTCAAAGTAAAAAAGAAACTATTACAAAAGACATTAATTTTTGTTGAATTTCTGGAATTTATCAAGAATTGCCAATTCGTAGTTCTTCATTTGCTATAATTTTTAAATATTAGTATCGCAGGTTTAAAATTTCTATAGAAAATAACATACCAGAATCTTTAAAGACTATCGAGATAGATTTTGAAATACGAAGCGATTTAAGTAACAAAACAAAATTATATCAGTCTTCCTTTGTAAGTAAGGTACAAACAAAAATTTAGCAATCGTAATGAATAGCATTTGTCTTTATTTAATTATTCTCCTCAAATTGGCTATTAGTACGCATCCTTTTCCTAATTTAAACCCTTAAAATATATTCAATTCCACTTTCAACTAACGCAACGCTCAGAGAACTGAAGGAGAAAAAAGGCTTGGAAAAGAACCCGCATCAGTTCGATATGAAATCCTCTTTGTTGCGCCTCAAAGCGAAAACTTTTTCAATTAAACATTTCTTCTTAAAAATACAGACACGCACAGACAACTCTTAACAAAAAAGCCAAACTAAAAGAGAAATCCCTTAAGACGACTGTTGTGTACCCTTCACTGAATTTTCAAATATATTTTTACCCAGCACATAGTCTATTGCAAAATGAACGTTAACTGCTTGTTTCAATGAAACTAAAATTTTGGGGAAGAATGGTAGTGTGCTTAAGTAAGAACTTATTAGATTATGTTATTCCATTTCATTTGCAACATTCATTTCACTTTTTCGTAGAGTATTAAAAGGGAGCGTGAGTCAAATGGGTTGAAAACCATACAAAATATTTAAACATAAATTGTTTGCAGCTGAATGGAACTTTTGCGGTGAAGTGCAACAGATTTATGCAAACCGAAAAACTGATGCATGCATATTCTCAATCGGCAGTGCCAACAAACAAATGTGTAAAGCAAATTGCTTTTGTTGATATGATATTTTTGATGTTATTTTCCTGCTTTATTTTTTGTAGCAGACGCTAAAGCAATAGCAGCAGTAACTGCAATTGAAAATTAAAACGCATTGCCAACAACCAATGGCTGGTCAATTGTTTATTGCTTATTGTTTATTGTCCTTGTGGATACTTCTGAATTGCCAAAGGAATGAAAGCAGATCGACGCCAGCCAAGGGACTAGAGCTGTAAGGAAGCCAGTTAGCCCCGCAGGCATTTTAAATATTTTAAGCTAACTTTATTAGCAATAAAATGAACTCTGCTGGCAACCACTTGTAATGAGGTGGCAATAATCAAAAACAATTTAAATTGCATTGCAGTGTCAATAGCTACAGGACGATTCTTAAATTAAATACAAGAAAACAAAAGCAAAATCGAAATAAAATCCAATTAGTGGTTACTATGAAAACTCAGCATCAAATCTGTTCGAAGCATTAAATGAAAAGTTCTCAGTATTCATTTCAGTTTAGATATATATAAATATATTCATATTAAAGAGATATGCTCTCCACATATAAGAAACTTTCATCTCTCTCCATTTGATGTCGCTTATTAAAAGCTTAAAGGCAAACGCTAAAGAAGCGCGGTGGTAAAAATTAATTTAATAAACAAAAAGAAGCAAAATAACGAAAGGAAAGAAAGTCTGTCAAGTATACGCTCCCCTATACTGTCCCCTTCCATTTGACATTTTAAAAACGTTATGCATTTTTTCGCACATTTATTAAACAAAACACGCAAAGACGAGCATCATAAAAATGCAATGAAAAATTGTGCGACAAGCACTGATGGCACACATGGAAACAATGATGCGGGGAGAGAGAGAGAAGGTGTTCAGTTCGGAGAGGTAGGTTAGAGCCTGTCGACTGGTAACAGTTGTGGGGGCTTCAAGAGGAACTTCAGATACTTGACGACGCGATGCCAGCTTGAGTTGTTCTTGTTTTGTTTATCTTAGCCACGTAGAGTGGAAGACAAGTCAGTGCCTCATTTGCCTTGGCTTCGTAATTAACTTACGAGTTAAGACCAGAAGTTAGCAGGGAGCTGCTACGTGTCTCTCATGAAGGGGCACCGATGTCTCGCGTTGGGCTATCGGAGGCTGTCACTTTTATATTAAATTTCTAGGCAACAACGCGAACACATTTCGCTTTCATTTTGACATTAATATTAATATTCAATTAGTCAGCCAGCGTGTTGGCCCTCGGGCTGTCCAATTAATGTTAATTATGCTAAGTAGGCCAGGCCACTTGCATGTTTGCCTTATTTTCCGCGCAAATTGCTTTCGAGTTGCCTCAGTTTATTTTTTGATCAGGCTCATAAATCCAGCTCCCAAATGTATTAAATTGATTTGTCTTGTCGCCTTCTCGCTCTTTATTCTATTTGTTCCTTTATTGTATCATTGCCAGTCGTCCTAAGCGCTGTTAATTGCCTTTAAATTGTCAAATTTGCTGGCGTTAAAATTCAAATTAACAAAAGCAATTGAAAAAGTTCTTCGATTCGCCCCAGAGCATGTTTTGTTTATTATGCTAATTGAGTTAGTGCCTTCACGTCCTGCCGCCTTCTTGAGGAAATTCACGCCACACTTAAAAGAATGGGGTGGGGAAAGTGGGAGGGCTGGCTGGGAAAGAGGTGGAAAACTCATTGTTCTTTTATGTAAATTCATTTATTTTAGCCAACTAGCAAATCTACCTTATTTATAAGAAAATCCAATACGATTTAAGCTAGAGTAAGGCATATTTTAATGTATTTAAATTTGAATGAAAAATGTTATCATCAAATAAATGCAAATCTTAATTTGCGCCAACTTGTCACTTTGTCAGTTTTCTTAACTTTCGTGTGATTTTAAATATGTTTTTGATGAAGGTTTCATTAGTTTTATGACAAGGTTGAGTACAGTGCTCAGAGAGCATTAGCATTCCCTAGGTAGACACTTCTTTGCCAGTCTGTGTGCTCTCACTCTTATCTCTTGAATCTTCACTCCTGTCATTCTCTTTGGATCTCTAAGGCATTGTCGGCACATATGTACATACACACGCAAGCGGCATTAGTTTAACCTTCATAAATGGTAGCCAATGCCAAACAAATGATATTGCTTTTAGCCAACTCGGCGCACATTAGCTCCTCCGCTGCTCACATGTGCTGCCATTTATAAGTCATGCCCGAGAACTGTATACGTGGAAGCCAGATAGACAGAGAGAGGGAGAGAAGAGGAAGGAGGGCCGCAGGGAGAGCGGTCTCAGAGCAAGTGCACCTGTGTCCGGGTGCCACGCATATTTAAGCACACCAAAACTTTTACGCCTCACAACTTTTGGTCGAATGGTTTATTCTGCTCCCTCGCTCGCTCTTTGCGCATTCACTTCTGTCGACTGTTGGTGATTTCAAAATTGAGTTTTCTTTCGGTTCCGGTCAATGCATATAAACTGGGCCAATGGCAATGCCAATCGTGGACTCTCTCAACAGTCGCGCACCCAAAATCACGGGCATCTAACCATGCAAACTGTTAAATGTTTGCATATCAATCTTTGCTCTTCTTTCTCTTCGCTTTCTATTTCAGACTGGGTTTCGGGGTTCTAAGGGGTTTAGGGGATCTGCTTCGCTTGGGCTTCCGTTTATGTATTTCGCTTGAAATTCAAATACAGATTCAGATGGTGGCAAAACGGTACAACTGTTTGGGACCTTTCAGCCTAAACCAAGTGGGAGCCATACATTTTGCAATGTTCCAGTGGCTGAAGCTGTTGTTGCTCTTGCTTTTGCTTTGGTGTTGCCAAATAACTTTAATTTCGCTGTGTTTCGTTTCCTGGTCTCCAGAGTATTACCGAAACCCCCAAAACCCCAAACAATGAAAGGCATTGCCAACACATTTGCGCCAAAAAAGGGGGCAACAAAACAATGAAAATAGTGAAAAGAAATAAGAACGATATATTCAAGTCAATTTTCACGATGAGATATCCTTTTTTAAATTCTTCAACTACAAATTTTTACATTTTTGTATAAGGCAGTACAAATAAAAATATGAAATGACTGACCCACATCTTAAATTCCTATTTAACAAAAGCACCTCGACTTGCTTAATTCCAAATAAAAACAGGGTATCCCACAACGGAACAAAAGGGTTTGCAAGAAATTTTGCATACAGTAAAAAAGCCAATTGAAAGGTAGTAACAGCAACTCAGTCAGCTGCATTTCCTCAGGCAATTCTCTACCTTTTCACTCACAGACATTTTCTTAAAAAATAACCTCAGCAATTGAGTTTGACATACATGAGAGTTCGTGAAGCTGACGGAGAATGGCTTGGGAAACGCTGCGACATCTGGCAAAAGTTGACTTGATGTGAAATACTTTGGACAACAACTCTTCTGAGAACCTTTTCACCTCACATATTGATGACAGATTATAATATAATTTTAGTCTCATTCATTAAAATCACAAATAACATTTCCCATCACTATAAGTTTATATAGATAACAAAAGTCCACATTACAGACTTATCGAAATTTATTTTCTCCTATTATTTCGACTTGTGAGTGACTGGTAGTTTGCGCAGAAAATATAAATTGAAAGCGAATAAATTATTAAATTATTAAATTAAAATTAAGATTTGTGAACCATATTAAAGGTGGGGCAACATATACTATACATTGCAATCTGCCGACTCCGCCAACTTCAACGAACTATCGAATGAGGGCTTAAACTAAAGGGTGCATGAAAAAGAAGAAGAATATCAAGGGCAATAGTAACGAATCAACCAAAAATGCGCAATTTAATAAATTATGTGACACTAAGGGCATTCAAAATATATAAGTTTGTATAAATCTATTTTATCATTCATTAATTTACTCTGTTTTTTTCCGTTTTGCATCAAATTATGAAACTCGTTCTGCAATGATACAAAGTGGTCACTTTGATCATATTTCTGTACAAAGGGTTTAATTCGATCGTCTTGGCGATTTTCTTTAAAAATATTCTGATGCGTTATATCAGTCTATTTCATTTATTTTTTTTTCCTTACTTTTTTGGGTTTTCAAGCATTTTTATATAATTTTAAAGCATTAAAATTTTTAAGTGGAATTATCGGTAGATTTCAATAGATATCGCATTTTTCCAATAGGTATACATCAATATTAGCGAAAATACGGTCACATACTCAGAATCATTGTCGCATCATCAATGATGCGTCTCCATTAGCTGTCTCTCTCTTAGGGAATGATGCGATGAAAAATTCTACTTAACGGAAAGTTTCAATGTGCAGACCAGTCCGAACAGAGTATAATACAAACTACCGAATATATCGAATACAGTTACATTTGAACTATTACTCACCTGTAATCAGCACTAGCGTAGCAATTGCCGAGAAAGCGGCACTGCAACGTATTGCATTGGGAGGTCTTCACTTCGTGCTGCACTTCATAGGTGATGTTGAAGCCATAGACATCAAGCAGGCGATCGAGCGCCCGCAGATGAGTGCCATCCAGTGAGGACATGGTGAAGCGGATCTCCAGATACTGGCTGTTGAACTGCATCCAAGTGACCTGCGTTACATCGTCTTCGGTCAAGGTGAACACCCGATGGGCGGGCACCTTGAAGTCATCTGAATAATACATGTACTCGGTGAATTTAAGACCGCCGAGCACATAGAGTTGCGTTAGATAAACCACAATCGAGACGTTGCCTTGGGCTGTCGTCGGCAATTCAGAGGCGTCAATTATCCAAACGCATTCGATGGGCGTGGCAAAGCGATTTGGGAAATTTGGCGTCTGTATGAGGCCATAGCGTGACTTGAGCAGACCACCGCAACCAGTGGAAGAGGAAGACGATGACAAGGAGGAGGATGATGAAGAGGACGACGAGGAGGAGGAGGAGGAGAAAGAGCTGCTCCCGTCCGATGCATGCTCAGCAATGGCGAAAGCATTCAAGGCAAAGTTGTGCTTGGCAGCGGGAAAGGGAGGCGGAGGTGGCAGCGGCACTGCGGGCAGGGAAAACTTTTGATCCACATTGCTTTGGCGCTTTTGGCGCGAATGATGCGCGTTGTAGTTGTGTAGTTGTTGCTGTTGTGACTGTTGATGTTGATTTGTTAACAATGTTGCCACCGGCAGCAACATAAACAGCAGCAATGTCGTTGATAACCTGACGGTTGTCAGCAGCGACATTGACTTGGCTTTTGTTTTGTATTCTCTTTCACTATACTTGTAGCTCGACTGCGTCGTCATCTCCTGCTTCGGCTGGCGTCTCCTGCAGCTCTCGCCTTATCATTTGGCCCACGTTAAGCATGCATCACGGTCGCCAGCTAGTTGAGTTCTCGTTGCAGCTACACTTGTTGTTGTTGCCACGCCACAGCAGCCACTCATTGACTGTGGGTCAACTGTAAGCAAGAGAAAGAGAGAGAGAGGTGGATAAAGAAAATAGAATATGAAATTTTTAGCAAAAACCGTTTTGACAGATGTCGTTTGCATTTGAATAACTGCTGCTGTCATCCCCAATGCCGAATCCCCTCTTGAGTTCCTACTCCACTAACACTAGCAAATCGTAAACTGTCAGCGTGAAAAAGCAATTTAAAAATCCACTAAAAACGGAGCCCACTGGCACGCATCAATCATGGCTGCCGTGAAAGCGTGTATGCTCATAAAACAAAGGCCCCAAAAATGCTCCGACACTCGAGCGCTTTTCTTTGTCAACTTTCAAATTGTTTTCCCATATTTTGTTGGACTTGTGTTACCCTCCATTCTCTGTTCTCTGTTCGCTGTACTCCATTCTACACTCTCACTCCCCTCCGGCACTGCTCCTTTTTTTCATTTTGAGGCAGCCTATGCTCAAGTCTCACCATTTGCTATCGTACATTTGGCTGCGGGACATTCAGAGTGCCAAATTGCCAAAGCTCTTCAACTGGTTGACTTTTGTAGTTTTTGTGGCGCTTTAGAGGCAGATTTGCTTTACTCAACGGAAGCTCCCACTAAGAGGCAAAAGGCCTGAAGCAAAATAAACCACGACACCCAGTCAGAGCATCATTTCCACATGAAATGAAAAACTCTGTTTGGGATGAGAAAACTGTGCTTTCCATAATTTAATTTCTTTAAGTTAAAATTAGAATTTGACGACACTACAAATTTGCATAAGCTGAATAACTAGTTGGCAATAAAGGCAACATTTTAAATTAATGCTTCTTTCAAATGAGAATGAATTGACTTTTGATATGCTCTCTACTGATGATTGCAAAGAGATGAATGCATTTATAATTGAGTTTCGGCTCTACGCTACTGATATGCGATATTTCTTATTAATTCGATTAGATGTTTATAACAGGCATAAAATAAAGTTAGTTTTGAGGCAATAATTGCACATTAAGCAATGCATCGCATGCAAATTGTATGAATAATAGAGAATAGCCACAAACTATATTTGACCATTGACACAAATCAAATTAGACACTCACAGCAGTCAAAATACGATTCTCTGCAAATTATTTGTGGCTCAATTGTCATACGAGCATTATATTTGCATACTGGAAATACCATTGTTGGCAACGTTGGTGCTCGAAATTAGAGTTGGGGTAGTTACGAGTATTTCGAGTCGAAAGTGTGAGGCTTAGAAAATAACTAAACCTTCGCTGACAGTAGCAGTCTAAATTTAACACAACTTCTGGTACACATTACGTATACGACGCGTGAACTTTAAGACAACGCGTCGTCAAAGTTGGCAGAAAGGTGGATAAACTTTTGTTGCTGCCACTGCCACTGTCACTGCTTCGTGTGCTAACAAGTTTAATCAAATGACAATGTCGTAACACGTGCATACTTTGGAGCACCCAAAGGCCGTAGACGTCCCCAGGCTAAGACAAGTTTTCGCTGACAATCCCAACAACATTCACATGTGAGCACGCAAAATCATAGGCACTTCCTTCCACCCTCCTCGGCTCGCCTAATGCTCATCCTGGTGTGCGTGAGCTGCGCGATTTTTACTTTCAAATTGCTTTAGTTACGCATTTTAAGCATAATGAATATTTTTTTCCTTTTCTTATTTTAGCTCTTGGCATGCGCATTATGTGCTTGAAAAAAGTTAATTTACGCGCTACGTCATACATTTAATCTTGCGAGACTTTTGCCTTAAAGTTATTACATTCGATAAGGAGAGAGATATTCCTTAAGGCGATAACACACACACACAGACGTCAACGACCTTTTTTTAAATTAACTAAGATATCGTGAAAGGCGACATTTAAGTCAGCCAAGACAAAAATAAATTCAAAAGCGTTGCATTCTTCTAGGAGGCTAAATTGAACAACCTCAAACAAATTTTACCCATTTTTACATGATAGTTGAGCGAAATTTTTGACGTGCGTAAAAGCTAAATATTTCGCAAGTTCTACATACTTTAGAGTGACCGTTTTTGACAAGCTTTATGATTGTTATGGAAATGGTGAAAAACAATAAATTCGTGGCCACGCCACTGAATTATTCGCTTATTAAATAAATTAAATTATTGAATGAAACAGATGAACTCACATTATTTGCTTTATTATTCTTACTCAAACAAATTTTATGGCGACTTGGTTGCAATAATTTTTGGATTTTAAATTTCATTTACAATTCAATAAGTCTTCAGCTTTTGTTAGTCTTATTTTATTTTTTTAAGAAAATGTCTATACCCGCTTTATTTTACATTTTGTTTATTTATTCATCTTTATGTTTGTTTTTACTTTGTCGATATGAATGCGGAATAAGAGGTTGTCTATTTTTTCGCATGTGGAACTGCTGATTTGACATTCTCATAAATTCTAGTGTCGGAGTATTGATACTCTTATAAATTTTGTAATGCTGGGAACTATGGAACAAAATAACGCCGCAATAATTTCTTATGACCGTTTTTTTTTATATAGAGTTGTGGTAAAAAAAACATGGTTTTGCGCATGTGGGAACAAGGCTAAAAGATTCAAACATCAAGGATGCAGAATTATAATTAAGTTTATAACTAATTCGTGCTCAGTTTTGCACCTTGAATATACTATACTATATACACATTGAAATAGTAGAATTTATATTGGATTATTGGCGTTTTTTGAGTAACGATTATCATTGAAGCCTCACGTAAATGCAAATTGAATACTTGACACAATGTACACTTGTTAAAGCTATAAAATTATTTGAATTGAATTCATTGAAATAAATAGCTTTCAAAGTTTCCTTTAAAATTTCACACTGCTATCGAAGGAAAGATTATCCAAAATCTTCGTTCGTATTTCTTATCATCCTGCTTTGCTTTAAACAATGACGCGTTACATGGCACCCACTATCTGGCGATAAGAGGAGCAGGAGAGCAGTGGAGCAGGTCTACTCGTAATATGTACTAGGCGGGCACTTCAACCTCAACTCAGATACCGATAAAGAACCTCTAGGCCCAGCCAGTTGCTCACTGTTGCCGTTCTCTCTGTTGTTCGCCGTAGCGACGACGCGTCGAGCAAATTGCCAATTTAAATTGGCCGCGGTAAATTAGTCGAGTTATCAGCCTCCACGGTGGCAGGTGTACGGGTTGTGAGTGTTACGGATCGGGCAATATTTTGCATTGTCAATAGCACATATTTGTGATTTTTGTCATTCGTTGTTAGTGCTTGCTTAGTAAATTGTGCAATTTGTATGAAATTGCTAAAGAAATGAAACGGAAATTGTAACGTGCCTTATTGAAATTAATAGAAATAACAAATAGCAGTAATAATGAATTGCACAACCTGATCGGATATATGGTGCATACATGTATGTACATAATATGATTTGCTGAAGTCAGTGTCTCAGTGGTGCAGTGGCTCAGCAGTTTGCATGAGCATTTGGCGTGTCCGTTTCGAGTGGTTCTGAAGAAAAGTGAATGAAGTCGAATGAAAATCGATAGCGAGTGGTGCGAGCGAAAAATAAAAAGCGAGTACGCTGCGAGTTATTATTCGTGAGTACCTTATACATGGACATACATAGGTATTCACTTATCGGTGTCCATGAAATTAAAGAGCAATTCGATAAGAAATTGTTTCTTTTGCCAATGGCTCGCTCCACTCGTTGCTAGAGCTCTCATCTGTGCTGACAAATGTTATTGGTGAACCTACTCTATTCGAATAGAACGAATAAAATTACCTGCAAATCAATCACATAGCGTCTGATATCGATATCTAATCGAAAGGCATAAACCTAATACTGGTTGGTTTCTTTCTATATTGCTTTATTAAAGTGTTTTACTTTAAATTTCAACTAATGCTAAACCTCGTGCTGTGCGGCTCTGAAATAACAACCTTTTACTTTCCACGAAATGTAAAATAAAATCATAAAATTTAATAGTTATATAATTGAATATAAAATAAAAACAAAAACATAAACAATTACATGAATTACATGAATTTCAAGTTTTTTTTAATGGTTTACAAAAAATGCAGGGAAAAACATAAAAAACAAACAATCTAAAAAAAAGTGCTGATAAGCGCAAAACAAAAAGTCAATAAAATAATATAAATGACGGACTCGTGACTCGATATTGTTGTGTTGTTGTTAAAAGTGAAATACGAATCATTGTTAAAAGAAATAGCAATAGCAACAAACAATATTTTGTTGTTGTTATTTTCTTCTTTCTTTGATTTGCCATATACAATTGTTGTGTTCGCATTGGAAGTTTGTCGTTATCTAGATGTCGTGTAAGGAAATAACCAAACCTGATTACATATCATATGCATCATAATATTGAATGGGGAATACTTCGAAGAGTCAGCAAATATTGCCAAAATTACCCAACACTTGGCCGTATGCCTTAGATTTGACCAAAAGTCTGGTCAACTGATAAGATACAAATTCACCGAATAAGCAAATTTGATTCATGGCCATCAGCTTTAAAGGCCACACCGACCGGTCTTTCGTGTGCTATTAAGCTTTTAGCCAAACAATGAAATCCTTTCCATCTCCCTTCCCAACTTTGCCCGCATAAATAGAAAACAATTAAGCATTTCAAACGATAAGAGATGCACGATAAAAAAGTACACTCTGCCATTATGACTCATCACTGCCCGGAATACTAGTGAAGTGGAGGAAGGTGGTGGGGGAGGAAGAAAGAGAAAAGTTTTGTAGCTCGGGGCTTTGGCTAATTAGCCCGGTTCGTCCATCCATTTGGCGATGCGTGAAATTTGTTAACTTTACAACCATAGCTGTAAACTAGCCTACAAGTCGACTGGCTATCAGATTGAAAGTGAGCATTCGTTTCTCTTTTGATGTTTACTCAACTTGTCGAAGCATTATCAATGGGGGTTTCTATAACTGAAAACTGACGTAAACGGGGACAAGTTGTTCTATAAGTTCTATAAATGACGAAATTATTAATTTACATTGCTCAGCAAATCAATAAAGCTGTCATAAATCTAATCAATTTAAAAAGAATCACCTATAGGATATTTGAATGTGTTGGTATGTGAGTTTCGGCGACTCTTTAGATAACACAGTTAGGCACCCAATGCCAATGCGACATAAACATCGATCGCAAATCTATTCAAATCTATTCACTTCAGTTACAGCAATTGCAAGCGACTGCAACAAATTTACAGCGTCAATTAGAAGCGCGGCCATAAATCACAATTCTGGCAACAGTAATCAAAATGGGGTTAGGGCCCGTTAACAACCTCGACTCTGTTTTATTTGCAGGCCCCAACAACAACGACACCGTCGTCAACAATAATAATAATAATAACAATCACAAATAACAAAAGATGTGTGCGATAAATATGGTAAAATAGTAGCTGCCACTAACTAACCGCAACAGCAACTGTAAACAATAGCAACTATCCGCCCATCCGGGGAACGTAAGAATAACGCCCGGCGTGTGAGGCTCGCACGTAACTGACCTGCTGACCCCATCTGTCCCCCATCCGGCACACCCACACCTGTTCGCTTGAAGAAGATGGCCTGTTTTCCACGTCTCTTCCATCACCGGAGTAAAAACAAATTTACGCCATCTCAAGATGAGAACACCGACACGATACTCAACACACCTGATAGTCCCGTGGTGAGTTTCTGTTCTCTCTTCAGTTCTCTTTCTCTCACTATCTCTCTCTCACTCTCTCTCTCTATGGGAAGAGTGCTCCCACATTCATGAGGGGCGTATTTTATTGTTGGCTCGATAAGCAGCACTGATAAGTTCATTAAGTGTTTAATTAAGTTAAGCGGGGACAGAGCTACAAAATACTTGATACCATAAATAATGCTATTACTAAGCGAGACAGCAAGTCAAATACTAAAGCTGGCTAACAGAAGCACACACAAGTAAAAACGTGTGCAGCAAAAACAAGCCAACCTTATCAATTGTGCTATGACGTTCTCTTTCCAAATATCTTATCATAAACTCATATCTAGAAATTTAAAAACGTTACTCGACAGTTGTATACACTTTAAAAGCATGTTTGGTTATCGCTAGAAATAATAATTTCTCTTTATTATTTTCTTTATTTTGACATTTTATAAAATGGAAATCTATTTTTCATTATGTTGTTCGCCACTCAAAGCCTGAGCCAGAATTAAGTGCGTATATAAATAATTTCTCTACTATTTTCAACAGTCACAATGAATACATGGAATTAGAATTAAATTATGCAAATAAATACAAATACTATTTTTATAACACAATTATGTTCTGTTATCAGTAGACCATATAAAACTGAATAGATAGTTGTGATTTTATCAATCGTTGGCCTTGTTGTCGTATCTATCACATAGTCAATTGTGATTCCATTGTTAATGGCTTAGTGTTGGCTTATAATATTATCTACAGATTTAAGGAACTATATGTCAGACTGATAATGGTTTCCAATACAAATTTATTTAAATCGATTCGATTTTACGCTGCCACACGAAATAGGAAAATGGGAAACGTAGAATTGCTAAGCATATTCCAAGGAATATGTCTTGAAATTGCCTACAGAAAATTACCAGAGTCTATAAAAAATCTTGCAAATTTCTGTAACGGAATTCGAGTTGATGCAATCTCAGCAGTTTATCGATGAGGGGCATGATTCGAATATGCAAAAATATGATGAGCTTGCATACGAATAGGTGAACGATGAATCACATGCATAAATCGAAAGCGAAATGTATTCGAGTATTCGAGTGACACAATTCACAGATGCGTAGTTATCTATGGTAATGTCTTTGGATAAGATGAGTGGATGAGTGGAGTTGGGCGTGTGACGTTGTCGGAATGGGCACGTGATAGAGATCGACATGGTTGCACGTTGTTGTCATACAAAATACAACGGATAGAGAGTTCAAAGTCTTAGGCGGCAGACAAATAGCGCCCCAGGGATAAATAAATGCAATGTCTTTGACATTTGAAGTGTTGTCGAGGGGCGGCAGAGGGACAGAGGTAGAGCAAATGTTTGATAAATACAATGAAATCATACAGAGTTGAGAAAGCTTTTTGATGTACTAACGATTAAGACACTGGCAATAATACTCGAAACCACTATCACAATCTTCCACTTTTTTTGCTTTTCCGTGGGAAAATGGAAAACGGAAAACCTGTCGAAAATGTCGTCGTTTAAGGCTGATTAGCATATCAAAGCAGAGGCAACCACGCGACCTGCATATTGACATGTGTTTATTTATGCGGCTTACGGGCTACCATGCGACATTCACAACAACCTCAATGATTTCTCCACCCCATGTGACACTCCCCTGCAGCGAAAAAAGGTTTGAATATTTTATTGTCCACATGCCTGTCTGCCAATTGAGCGATAAGACACTCTGTCCTTTTGGGGGTCTGTCGTTTGGGTTTGGATTTAAAAAAAAAGCTTTTGAAAGTCATGTCTAAGCTGGCAATGAATAAGTCACTAATCGCTGTCAACAACTTGGTCCAAAGTAAGCAAATACTCGTGTATTTTCATCACATTTGCGAGAGGTCAAAGCCACATAATCATGTTTTCAAAACAAACTTAAATACAACCTGTTCTTGGAAGTTTAGAAAACGAAGCCAATTCAACGAATTCCAACAGAGGACTACTGAGTGAAGTGAAAAGTCAAGTATCAAGTTAAGGCCTCTCGAAAGTTTTGTTACATCTGTTACATCTTCTATTTGAGATGCCCTCTAGCATTTTGTGAAATGCCTATAGTCTAAAAAACAGCTCTAATAAAGGGGCGAATTTATATTTTCCCCTGAAATCTCTAATAATTGGATTTCATCACAAAATATAGAAGATAGTGGAGAATTCAATAAAACGCTTTACGATTGGTTTACTTAGCTAAATATTATATGTAAAAAAATGATTCATTTCCATTCTGTAATTTAAAATTATAATTATAATTATAAATTATATTTGAATAAAAGCAAAATTGAAATATATTAAACTATTAAAAAATACCACATTAATATACCGCAAAGATATTAAAAAATACCAAAGGCTATATTTAATATTGAGTCCTACATTCAAAATATACCATAGAGTACAAAATATATCAGACTGTCAACCAAAGAAACGAATGCCTGTAGTAATTAGTCCTGGCAAAAATTTGAAGGATACTTGATCTGCCTGCTGCCCAAAAATTAAAGCTTTATCTTTCTGAGATCTAGGTGTGCATATGGACAGATGGAAAGACGGACATGGCTATATCGTATCGGCTGTTGACGCTGATCAAGAATATATGTATATACTCTATAGGATCAGAGATACTTCCTTCTTCCTGCTACATATATTTTATGCGGGCACAAAGTTATCAAACAGCTTTTAAGAAAATGAACAAATACTATTTTAAAAGTAATAATTTGATGTTCATATCATAAATATTAAAAATTATATTTTGTTTTCTTTAAATGTGGTACTGGGGAATAGTAGGTATAGATAGACGCGAGACATATATTTTATATCTACGTATATGTGAACATTTATTATTTATTTTGAACAGCGTTCAGGTAAATAAAAAACAATAAATAATGAAACCGAGAAAGATAAAATTGTAGTCAAGATTATTCCGCTGCAAAAGTCAATAATGAAGAACTTTAATTTTATTTAAAGACTCGGTGAGTCAGTCGAAGCAAAAACCAATGCAAATAAACGAAGAGAAAGAATTTTCGGGACAATGTTATGAAGCGAATTTAAGTGATATGTTATGCAATGTTCGCGATATACTCGATATTTATTGCTATTTAAAGCTATGGGATCAACACACATGAAGCCCATCAATCCGATAAAACCGTATGTAAATCCCCCAACTGTCAAATAATCAAAAGTGTGGAAAAGCCCCAGCAGACACACTCATCAAGTGACTGTGAATCAGATTCAAACAAATGACAGTTTTGTATGCAATGATGAAAAGCAAAGCTGAAAAGTATGAATAATCTTTGCCACAAATACAAATGCGGCGATATAGAAACATATTTATAAGTTACAATGCCAGTACAATGGCAGTTGGTTTTCTCGTTGAGTTCTTGCCACTGTTGTTGTTGTTTATTGAGGCTCGACAGAGGGATAAACTGGCAACTGTAGCAGAACGGCGAGAGCAATATTAAACTGCAGGACTCCCCACATTTATCAGGCAGTGTCAGCACCAGATTGATTTCAAAGCTAACGGACAGACTAAGCGAGAGGAGGGAGAGAGTGGGAGGGATATCCATATACCTCGCCATCCATCCGACTCACCGACCCACAGACAGATGATACGAAAGCAACCGGCATTATTTGCTTACTTTCACAGATTGTTTTTGTTGTTCTTTTTTGTTATCGTACTTTTTTTTTGTTGCTATTGCTGAGTAGCAGCCACAATTGTTGTTCCCTTTGCTGTCATATATTTTATATTCTTTTTGTGAGCAGCGACCTGTTGACGTTTTGACGCGATTTGGCTTTTCCATCGTGAATGAAGTTAAATTATGTTGGACATAAATTCCATCGAGTGTCGAGTTAAATTCATGAATGTTCGCGTACTGAGTTAATGCTTACAAAGTATATAACCATTTTATATTCATGTTTTAGTATTTATCTCTTCTACTAGTCTAGAATACATTTTCAACAAAATTTACTCAATAAGTTTGTTCGTTCATTTTTGTTGTAGTAGTAGTAGTTCTTTTCGTTCCGTCGATTTTACTCACAACGTTGTTGACTGCAGGAACGACTAACAAAAAATGAAACCAGCAAGAACAAACTATAGTTCAATAGTGATGAACAGAACTGGAAGGAACTGAAAATCAAAAGTGAACAACTAACTTCAAAGAACTAAAAAACAAAATTTACTTTACTGAATCTTGAAACGAGCCAACACTACTTTTTACTCTACTTTCATAGTCAATATAAGAAATTTACTTTTAACAAAGTGTTTCTCGGATCAGAGCACTCATGACAAGTGAGTTCTCTACAGTCGCTCTGCGGGAGGTATTGGACAATAAACTCAATTGTGGGCAACAAATTTGATAACGATTCAAAAAGTTTTTCTCACTCAAACTTTAACTTAAATTCTCTTATATGCTTTTTCATTTTTGCTTAATTTTCCAATTTGTTGTATGTGCTCTTTTCCAGCAAATTGGTCTCTACATTCGCCGTGAGGAGAAACCACTTTACACACCCATTCTAACGCCCAATGCCAGTGAGGTAAGTGTGTCTGACACTGTCTATATCTTTGTAAAATGTGTTGTCCCAGCACCTCTAACCTTCCACCTACCACCTCAGCACTCAGCACCCAGCATTAGTCGTGGGTTCCGTATATGTACATACATACATACATACATATACTATATATATGCCATCAACTATCCAAGCGTATTCTGCTTGTCTTTGCCAAACTCAATTAATATTTGCACACATGTTTCTTATAATTTCAAACAAAAATGATGGAAACAACAACACGAACAACACTTGTAAATATGTACACAATACAACAACAACAACAACAAAAACAATTTCAACAAAAACACAAACTATGCTCACGGACCCACACTTTCTTGCACTCCGCACTTTTGTTTGTCTTTGTGAATGTTTGGGTTCCCCTTGGGCTCGATTAGGCGCAATTGCAGCGCCTAAAACAACAGCCCACAGCATCTGGCTCTGGCTCTGGCTCCGGGTCCAACTCTAGCTCCGTTGGCCAAGTGCTTCAGGGCGTGTCTGAAAATGTGGCTAGCACTGTGTGTGACGATGCCACCGACAGCTCGGCGAGTCTGCAGCAGCAACAGCCAAAGAAGTTTCGCTCCCATAAGAATAGGCTGCAAGCCGAGGAGAAAGAGAAACAGAATGAGAAAGGAAATGGTAATGGGAAAGTCAATGGTAGTGCAATTAATGTCACACGTACCAATTCAAAATTAAAGCCCGTCAAAGAGCGACGACCGACGGCGTTGCCGACTGAGGCGCCCATCGTGGATGATGGCGCCCAACGTGAGCATTCCGATGAAGAAATTGAGAAAACGCTGGCTGTTGTTGCTGTTATGGACGACAAGTCAAAGCTCAGGGTGAATGTGAATGGCATAATTGATGAGAGGGGCGACAATGACACGCTTGTCAACACCTCGTCACCGACTACATCTACAACATCGACACCAACAGCACAGACACCAACCACAAAGGCAAATGTAAAATTTTTCATTGGTCATACACAGGAACTAAATGCTGAGCAGCACAATGATGACACTTTGTCCTGTCACAGCAACGATGCCAACAACAACAACAGCAGCAACCACAACAAGTTAACAAATGGCACATTACCACTGGATCAACAGGGATCTGAATATGAGCAGCGATGTCTGGAGTCCAAGGGCACGACAATGCCGAAAGCACCCGCAAAGAGTTACAGCAACGTGTCACTCAATTATTTGCGAAGGTCCAAAAGTACCATGGCCACCGAGACAGCGGCCAGCAGCAGCAGCAACGCTGGCAACAACACCAGCCAACGACGACGTGTCTCCACCATGCCCAACATTAATATACCACCGCCTCCGCCGATGCCCGTCGAGCTGTTGAAGCCCGTGACACCGATGCATTTGCGCAAGAAACGAAGTGCGGAACGTCAAAGCGACCAACACAATGAGCCTCAACAGCAAGAGCAACAGGAGCAACAAACTCCCTCAATAGACACAATGCTCCATGCTCAAAGCAGTCAGGTATGTAGGAGTAATGAACCAAGCTGCACATCCAATTCACAACTGTGCAGTAATTTGTGGCGACACTGGCTGCTAAAAGAGTGCCACCACATGGCCGATCATTTTGCAGCTGAAAGTGTTTCAGTTGCCCCAACAGTTTTCCTCTTCCTCTCAAACATCATTAAAATTTAATCCTGAGCTATTAACTTCTGGCCAATTACTTTTACATGATAAACATAATCAAAATTTTAGCTGCACATTTCACCGGACAAACATTGCTCTGTTGACCCGACCGTGGGCAAGGCGTTAATAAAGCGCTCATTGCTAATTGAATAATCTCCTCTATACGCTGGCAAACAACAACAACTACAATAAACAAGTAATATAGCTTTAGAATGCCCAACTTATAGACGAGGTCATACCCTGTGAATTGCGGGTCATTTAAGTCACTATGACAGAGTTTGGGAAAATATATAGAAAATATATTTGGTTTTACAACGCAAAGAAACCTTTCTTCATATTTTAATAAACATCTCTTAGTAGAGTCCAGAAATTAGTTGCAGTATGATCGTTTATTTGTCGAAGACGATTCCTTACCTTAAATACAGGGTATGCTAAAAATTACAGTAATTTTAGAGCTCAGCTGAGTCTGTATGTTATTGCACAAGAGAGCGAGTTTTCCCGACCCATATCCCTGCGCCCCTTGAGATGCTACTAATTACGGCTACAAATGAAATGTTAATTGTTTAGCAACAGTCATGAACACTAACTTTTGGCCAACAAAAACAGACAACAGATAAAACCCAAACAACCCCTCAGCTCCCGCTCACTTTATTTTCCTTGCACTCTCACACTGCTTTTCACTCTCTATCTCGCTTAGCAGCAGATGCAGCTGTTGCCAATTCTGACTCTTTTACAGTCCAACAACGTTGTTGGCTTGCCTCTGGTATTTACCTGTCCGTCCGCCCCAAAACTCCTGCCTCCGGCCTCTGGCCAAATTGAAACTGTTGCTGAGGCAGCGAATTGGACAAAACCCACAACAGATACGAGTATTTTGGCTGATGTTGCGACTTGTTAGTCAACGTGGCCATCGCTTAGTCCTTTCTAACTCTTGGTCCGCCTACGTGCGGCGACTGTGGCGTCGATAGTTTGGCCTAGAGCCCTATTGCCCCTTCCAGCCGGAAATGCTTATAATGGCTGCGTTGCCACTGTGCGAATGGAGTTAAATATTTTATCAGAGAAGCCCGTTAAGACCCACAGCATCTATTCTTGTCTGGGGCCAAGTGCATTGTTGTGACTCGTAAAATCTTTAATAAACTTTAGTGGAAATTCCAAGCGTAACTCCAAGACTGTCAACCACCTTAGGTAACAAAAAAGTCAATATAAACCGCTGGCTAATAAACCGACAAACTCTATCCAAGCTCTATCCAAACTCACTTTACTATTACTTATTATTGGCGTGTGGAAAACATTGAGTTAAATAACCTGTTGGTTGATTTAATTTGCTTTTATTTGGCTCATCAATTAGGTTGAGTTGGAAGACAGCAAGAAGGGCAGTAGCTCAATGACGAAGGAGACGACAACGAAACTCCATCGCGTCGAAGGTGGCCTTATCTTTGTGAGACCAAATTTGCCAGTGCAGCAGAATATCAAAATCGAATTTATTGCCAAGGATGAAGAGTAAGTAGTGGAGCACGAGGATGCGACAACAACAGAGACATTGTGCTTACCTCCCTCATTTTGTATTAGCACACGCAATCTCATACTCAAAGCCATCGAACACAACGACTTTCTCAATAATCTAATGGACAAAGAGCGCAAGGAGATGGTCATCAATGCTATGGCGCCGGCGAGCTACAAGAAGAACAGCTACATCATCAACGAGCATGACGAGGGCTCCGAGATCTATGTCTCCGCCGAGGGTTACTATGATGTCATACAAGCTGGCCAGCATGTGGGCAGCTTCGGACCTGCCACCGTCTTTGGCGAACTAGCGATACTCTACAATGCACCCCGCAAAGCCACCATTAAGGGTAAAGCACCTCTTATCATCTAGTATACTCTTCTATATATAAAAACAATCTTGCAGCTGCAACCGATGCACGGGTTTGGAAAATTGCGAGAGAAACCTTTCGGGCCATCATGCAGATCTCGGGTTCCAAGGAGCGAGAGGAGAATTTGCAGTTCCTACGCTCGGCGCCATTTCTGCAAGAACTGGACGAGAGTCTGCTCAACAAGGTTGTGGATCTACTGCAACGGGTAAGAGTTATGAGAAGATAAAAATAGATACTGAATGAAGTACATTGAACTTGCCCCCCTCTCAGAAATTCTACGAGACTGGCAGCTGCATTGTACGCGAGGGGGAGGTGGGCAATGAGTTCTTCATCATACGCGGTGGAACGGTGACCATCAAGAAGAAAGATGATGCTGGGCAGGAGCAGGTGGTGGCCAAGCGCAAGCGCGGCGACTATTTTGGAGAACAGGCGCTGATGAATGCGGATGTTCGACAGGCCAGCGTCTATGCAAATGCACCTGGCACAGAGGTGCTCAAGTTGGAGCGAGAGTAAGAAGCTGACAAACGGCTCAAAGGGACTTTAATTAGTTTATGTTTTCCGCAGAGCCTTCATAAGTTATCTGGGCACCATTAAGCAGCTAAGTGAGAAGCCGGACACGAATGTCAATCTGAATGGTCGCTCAAGCAATAGAAGCGCCGAGTTTGATAATGAACACGCTCACATTGCACTCTCGGATCTGAAAAAAGTGGCGACACTGGGATCTGGTGCATTTGGTCGTGTGGATCTCGTCTCTTATAGCAATCAAACATTTGCGCTAAAGATCATTAAAAAGATCGAAGTGATCAAGCAGGACCAAATTGAGCACGTCTACAACGAGAAGAATGTGATGATCAAGTGCCGCAATTCTCCCTTTATTGTGCAGTGAGTAGAATTCAATTTAAGAATCGATTGTTAGATACTGAATTCTTATCTGTTTTAAGACTCTATCGCACATACCGCAATGAGAAGTATGTTTACTTTCTCATGGAGGCATGCATGGGCGGCGATGTCTGGACAGTGATGTCGAAGCGACAGCATTTCGATGATAAGACTGCCAAGTTCATAGCTGGCTGCGTTGTGGAAGCCTTCGACTTTCTGCACTCTCATCACTTTATCTACAGGGACTTGAAACCAGAGAACCTGATGCTCACAAGCGATGGCTACTGCAAGCTGGTAAGACTCATTGTACTAACAATAGAAATATGATTGAATTCACTCCGATATCTCTCCATCTACAAGGTTGACTTTGGCTTCGCCAAGTACGTGCGACCCAATGAGAAGACAAACACTTTTGCCGGCACACCCGAGTATGTGGCACCCGAGATAATCCTGGATCGGGGCCACGATCGGGCCGTTGACTACTGGGCTTTGGGCATATTGATATTCGAGCTGTTGGTTGGCAAAACGCCCTTCCGCGGCATCAACCAAATCAAAATTTATCAGAATATACTCAGTGGCATCGATGTGATCCATATGCCCTCGCGAATACCCAAATTTGCCCAGCATCTGATACGACATCTGTGCAAACAGTTGCCCGCCGAGCGACTCGGGTATCAACGGAAAGGCATCGCGGATATCAAGCGACACAACTGGTTCGAAAACCTGGACTGGGTGCGACTCAAGCAGAAGCAGCTGCCATCGCCCATCAAGAGATCCCTGAAGAGCTTGACAGATGTACAATACTTTATCCATTTAGGCGGCGAGAACGATTACGAGCCACCTGAGGAACTAAGCGGGTGGGACAAGGACTTTTAGTATTGTGATTGAGATATTGTTGTAGTCTAAGTAAATGAAATACTGTAGAGTTAATTAAGTAGTCGACAAGCGAATACATATGTCGAAATAAGTTGTAAATAAATTGATATTACAATTGTTGAAACTTTCAACGTTATTATATTACGCCACCAGTTAAAGCAATCAGAACATTGAGATGTCGACAGTTTTCACAGTTCAGAGCGAGTTGGCAGCTTATTTGTTTTCACCACTTCAATTAATAACGCCAACGTATTTTTGTTGTCTGCAATACATACACAGACATACACACACACACAGACGTTCACATTTACACCCACACTTAGATACCCGAAGTTGGCAAGGCAAGGGAAATAAATAAGTATTTTCAATTAAGCTCTGTTGTTCAAATGTTCACTGCAGCTCAGTTCAGCTTTCATTTCGTGCACACAAAATTGTCCAAAATGTCAGAGATACATTTTCCACAGGTAGTAAGTGTCTTTAACTTTGACTTCGTAACAGCATCTTGAATTATGAAAGCTCGTTACTAGTTACTTTGTCGTTAGATAAGCATACTATGCAACTGTCAGCTTGAGTTCATTGTCAGTATTGTCTTGCAGTTTGCGTTAACAAAGCTGTCGTCATCATTATCAGACCGAGAGTCATTATTACCCACATGCCGTTGACATTCATTTGTATCTTACAGACGATTCTCAAGGCACATCCAATATAATTGCATTGTGCGGCCATCTCCGCACACTGCCTGCCGCCTGTCTGACACATGATGAGGCAAGTCTCGGCTATGAAAATGATGCAAACTTTATTGTTTCTGAATAAAACACCCATAAGGCTGCTGCCTGACTTCCACACAGTCAGGCAGGTATGTCGAACCAGTGTAGAAGTATCTACAGGATGTGCTTGCTGGCTGCAAATATGAAACGGAGTCAAGTGCAATTATGTGAACTTACTGTCTCTGTTCATGTATCCATTCCTGTCTACTTCAATCACTTAACGAGACAGAGAATGCTCGACGGGATTAACTATGAGACCAAAGGTTAAACAAACTTAAAGAGATATTCGATAGCCAAATTTCACATTTTAAAGAAATTTAAGATATAAAGATAAATGTGGAATTAATTAATATGTTAATATTATTATTTAATAATAATAATGGAAATATGTATTTGTAAGACTACCTGATGCAAATCAACTAAGAATTCATTTGAGCAATAATGTATTAAGTTCACAAAACATGTGCTGTCTCTCATTCAAAAGTTTACGTACCGAAAAGCAGCATTCTTGTGCATATCAAATATTTCTAATAAATTATGTATAGATTTCTTAAATATTCGAATAATTATTGAGAAGTCTATCTGGATCAGTCCCATTTTATATTTTATGTAACCCAACAAGTGTTTCTTTGTGATAAGATAATCTTTCAAAATTAATTTATTTTTAAACACGCCCATTACTAAGTTATTTTAAATAATATAAATAGTTGTTTCAAATACAACTAATAAACGCAGTAACCGAATCATGGCAGAAAGGGAAAACAAACATTTTTTCATAATTCGATACAGGCATCGGTGGTTCAGTGGTAGAATGCTCGCCTGCCACGCGGGCGGCCCGGGTTCGATTCCCGGCCGATGCAAATTGACTTTTTTTTAATATCATTTTGTCTTTTTTGCCGACAAATATCAATAGTCAATTTAAAAACAATTTATCACTAAGATCGTAGGAAATTAAAAAAAATAATATTTGTTGCATCTCTAACATAAAAGGTCAAATCTAAACACAACTTGGGTATAAGTAATTTTTGTTTATTGTATTTCGCCAACTAGAAGCAAAAGACAAACAAAAGTTAAGGAAGCGCGAAAAATGTGGAGAAGAAAACATACCCAATGATGCGAAAAAATTCCCACAAACAATAATAAATGATAATTGATAATAACGTTTTGCTACCTTCCTTCCGTCTGCCAGGCGAAGAATGAAAAGTAGCGGCATCAGATGAAAACAGAGCATGCGAATAAAGCAAATAAAAGTAAGTAAGTATGTAAAGGAAATCAATAAAAATGATGGCGACAACATTTGGCCACAATTTCAATTTTGTGGCAGCCAAGCGCGGCAAAGGAGCATTCCAACAATTTCCGACCGCATGCCCACTTACTGTCGAAAGGGCGTTGAAGAGGTGGCGGGGGGAGGGAGACTGAAGTGAAAATTTTCATTTTGCAACTGTCGAAAATGTTTCTATACATTTTCTTAGACACCTTAGACAACGCCTTTTCACAATTTCTATGCGAGTGCACAGCGCGGCGACAAAGTTGGACGAAATGTCATCATTTCCGATGGGGAAACTGTGCGCGCTCAAGCGTCAACTACTACGAATGCTACGCTAGGTGATGTCCTCATCACCGTCTAGGACCCGCAGCGAGCATCAGTCGACTGGTTATCAGCATAGCACACCGGGGGAGAAAAGGGTTAACTAAAAGAAACCATGCAAATCCCTTTTTATTTGCCCAAGAAACTTTGACGCATAAAGCAGAGAAAAAAAAATATTTCGTCGAATCAAAAACGCAGGCCGCAGCAAGGCAGCAAGGCAGCCAGGAAGAGGGGCGATTCGAACCACGAACCTCTCACGGTTCCTTAACGAAGCGTGAAATTGTTAAATGAGTGCGAACGTCTACGAGGGGTTTGTCTTTCTTTCCATTTGTGCTAAATTATTGATTAAGAAACTTTTTCGACATGCACGTTTGGTCGACCTATTCTCTGGCCAGATATTCTTCAATTCAATTGAATCGAATTGAGTTGTGTGTTCTTCAACATGCCTCTCACTTTTATCGAATTGAATGCCAATTGAGTCACGAAATGTCCAGTGCTTTTTTGTTACAAACAAGAAATGTAAAGTAAATGTGAAAAGCTCATGGAATTCTAATCAAATGAAGACCCAAAAATTTACATTTACTGCATAGACTTTAAAAAGCAAAATATGACACTGTTCAGAGCATCTTTTTTTAAGTCAAAAACAGTCTCAGCAATATTGCACAACATTTTCTTCAAAATTTGCGGCTTTGTGCTTCATTACGTATACGCAATGTTGAAGCTACCATGACACTATATATTAGTTTTTTGTGGGGGGGGTACATCATTAGGTGCCAACATTTGCATGTTACGTCATCACAAGCAGAGCACACTGAAGACATTTTGACTTCTTTAAAAAGTTCAACCAATATTCGGCTTTACATACCACAAAGCCAATACAAAAGTCTTTATTTAGAGGCTCAAAAATAGTTGCCAACACAACTGGTAAAGCAAAACTAACAGGCAATTTACAACTTGTTCTTAAGTGTGTGTGTGTGCGTGTGTATTTATGTTTGTTTGTGTGTACAAAGGAATTTGAAAACGAAAGAGAAAACTTTCTTTTTAATACTTTGCAACACAACTCTTGGTTAAACTATGAGAATTGTAGGCCTAAGTGAATGTGCTTCAACATCTTGAGCATATGCAATTTTTAAACCCATGTGAAAGGCTTTGGTAACTTAATACAAAAATACTGAGAAAGGAAGCTTATAAACAAAATGTGAACCCTAATCAATGGGACTATTGTTTGCTCACACATTTTTAAGAGGAATCCAAACAATGGCCAACAAAAACTATGCATATATTTCATTTTATAAATTTTAAGGCAGTTCCATTGGTAGACACATATGTACATACTCATTTATGGCTTTATTTACAGATATAACAGCCAATTTGTTATCGACAATTCTAATTCTCTGTCTCAATATTGAGCAGTTAACTTATTTGGGTCAAATAATCAAAAAACGCATAGCAGAACGCCATTTAAATTAGAGTTCAGCTTGAAATGTTCTTCTAAAGATATTTTTAAGGTAAAAATACACTTATGGACATTATTATTATTATTATTATTATTTTTTTCACTTTATATAATCTAAAGTGTAACATCATATTTTAAGAGAAAAAGAAAGCTGCGTAAAGAAATACACTAATTAAGGAATGCACACACGAATGCCTTTAATTAACTGATATATTGTTTTGTGCATCTTTCATTAAGATTTTCACGTATATGCAAATTGTGAATTAATAAGTTTTATATATTTGTAATCTAACAGTTCAGGAACAGATCTCATTTGAAGTCCAGATAAGTGGGTAAATCATGGATTTATTTGAAGAGCTCTCAGTTTCCCAAGCACTCAATTTGCTAGAAATCATTTGAATCATTCAAGCAAATGGTGTTATAAAGTGGATAGTTAGAGGATAGCTCCCCTATTGGCACTTACGCACAGACAAAGTGAGTGGAAACATCATGTGAAATCCTTTTGCTGCATTCAAATCACAACAACAAATCATCACGGACCACGCCCTTCATACGCCTTCAATTGCCGATGATGCGTTGGCCATTTTACAAGAATACTCGCATAGAAACTGCCGCCCTGGGTGCAATTTGAAATTTTGGACATTCAATAACGATTCACACAAAAGGGCACATCACACACACGGACACGGAAACGAACATGCAATCACACACACAGAAAGAGATACACATGGACCGCACCCAGGGGTGCATACGGGTGTACGTGCGGTCCCCGCAAATAAGCTTTAAAATTTTACCATTAACAGGCGCCCAATGTTTACAAATGGCAACCGACAAGCAAAGCAATGCAAAGTTGTTTTTGCCTGTTTTGAAATGTGCGTTTAGCACGTATGGATTTGCTGTTGTCATTGTATAAGAGCCTATGTATAAGCAAAAGCAAGCAAGGACAACTACAATCGATTGGTCTTTGGTGCTGGCACAGCACGGCACGCAATGGTCGGGAAGGCCTTACTCGATTTCGATCTAATCAGCTTCGTTCTAAAAGAAGCTGTTAACAATATTGTCAATTCTGTGTCCAGTTTGTGAAATCAAGGGATTCCAGCTAGTTTATTTTTATGTTGAGAAAAAGTTAAATTTGCATTTATTTTTTGTACGCTTTGTGCCAGGTTGTCCGATTGTACCGTTGTCCTGTTTGTTGTGTTGTCCTTTTTGTGGGTGTCCTTGCTGTTCATTTTGTGGGCGAGCCTCAGCGGCACTTGCCTCATAAACACTTTGGTGCTGAACACTATGAATAATTAATGAGTTTTGTGTTGTCGTTCCCCACTCTCGTTGTAAGTTTTCCACCCAAGTTGTTGTTGTTCAGAACTTTTAAACAGTCGACCAAAAATTGTTGTTTGTTTGCTTTTGTGGTGCATGCTTTTAAGCACGGCTCGGACAATAGGCTCATGCCATATTTGTGAGGCATTTAAGGTGCTCAAAAAGCTCTTTTCTCGAAATTAGTTCAAATTTACAATTGTGTCGAACTGAAGAAGACCTCACAAGTCTATAGGCCATTTTACGAAATATTTTGTCATTAAACGACCTTTATAATAGTGTAAACAATTTATGAATTCCAGGAATTAGAACTCTTTCGAGATTTTCATAC